>LR812532.1:3473451-3520285 GCA_903798195.1 Danio kyathit
GAATTTGCTATTAATTTCTAGACAGTCAAAAGTTTACACACATTTCCTTGGTATTTTTTTAGCTTTGCTTTTAAACTGTATAACTTTGGTCAAATGTTTTGGCTATCCTTTCACAAGCTTCTTACAATAGTTTGCAGGAATTTTGACCCATTCCTCCTGACAGGATTGGTCACTAACACCACTTCCAGCAGCAACCTATAGCTTTCCCATGTGGTCTCCCATCCAGGTACTGACCGGGCGCAGCCCTGCTTAGCTTCAGTGGGCGATCATGTGAGAGTTGCAGAGAGCTAGCTGCTAATAGTTATATTGATTATTACTCAATATAAATAAATAAAAATTCACCCCCCTCACAGTTGTCAAGAAGTGTAATATTAGCTATATACACCAAAATCGTTTTTTGTACCAAGCTGTGAACACTTTTTTTTTTAGCTGTAAAATCGGCCATTTTAGCACTGGGCTCAATAGAGCTGTATTATGGAGCCAAGCCTAGTGGAACTTCGAGGAATTGCAGTTTCAGTTACTTCCGCATTAGCTGCATGAGTATGGAGCTAATAATATGCCAAAACAATCTGAATGTGAATTGTGTTAATTTGAATTATTAATAATTGTAATTTAATAAATCTGAAGTTTTAGATGTCGTTAGAAATTGTTTTGAATTTCTTAATTTGAATTTCCTAATTTGAATATTGAACATCTGAAATTTAAGACAACTGAATTTTTCAAGGCTGAATTTTTATAGACGTATTTTCAAACTTTTTATAGGTAAAAATAAATGTTTGTTTGTTTTTTTATCTACAAATAGCCTAATGTAAAATTAAACTCATGTGTTTAGCTTTAAGAACAGGGAAGGCTGCTTTCGGTTTTGTGTCACATAAAACAAACATTATTTTAAAAGTGGCTTTCCCTACTCTATTCACAACAATACAGACTTTTAACTCCTCTTATGTTGTTACCATTTGAAACAAAGTTTTAAGCACTTAACAAATGAGGTTGACAAGAAATCTCTGAGTGAATCATTCATAATGACTCCCTTAATTCATTTATAAATGAGCCGATTCGAACGAATCTGAATGAACAATTCAATGACAAATACAGAGATTTGGCGCCACCTATTGGACATTTTGGTTTCAATGTATTTTAGCCAAAAATAATGTAATATTGTTAAATATATGAAAAAATCAGATCATTCAAATAAATATAAATGTAAGGTTAAATATGACATCTTAGATGTAAATAGATGATATTTAAAAGAGGCAGCATTTCAGTATTGATGATGAGCTTTGGGCAAACATATCAATAAAATTTTCCTTAAAATACTATATGCTATGCTGTACTGTAGAATATTGTAACAAATCGCATCTTGGATAATTTGATAAAGAAGTGTTTGCATGTCATTCACCACACTTGTAAAATGCTGGAACAGTTTGAAAATGCACCTCAAAAGAGCTTGAAAAGTCCTTAAATGTGACTTTGGGAAAGGTGTAAGCTAAAATGTGTCTGCTAAAATAACCCATCAGAGGTTACAGTATAGATCAGAATCAGCTCTTTATCCCTCAAAACACCAAAAACGTAAATAAAGTTGAATAAACAATGAGATGTATGGATTTATTACACAAACTACTGAAAATAGCTGACCCCGGATACTCAGTTAACAGAAGAATTGTGTACACCAGTAAACTCACGCAGCTCTGTGATTGGCCAAAATGCTTAGTTTGACTTTTCGGTGATCGGTTTTCGGTTTTTCGGTGATATTCTTCCCTGTTGATGACCCCTGACCTACTTTCTGCTGAATCTGACTTTCACGATCTGAATTTCTGGTTTTGAATTTTAGGATATGGAATTTGATGCTCTAAATTTTTTCATCTTGAAAACTTGAAACTGTATTTGTAATCTGTAATCTGCAGTCTGTGAAAGTTTGAAAATACGTCTCTAAAAAAATTCAGCCTTGAAAAATTGAGTTGTCTTAAATTTCAGATGTTCAATATTCAAGTTATGAAATTCAAATTAAGAAATTCAAATTCAAAGCAATTTCTAATGACAAATACACATTCAGATTTATGAAATTACAATCGTCAATAATTCAAATGAACACAATTCAAATTCCGATTGTTTTGGCATATTATGAGCTCCATATAACAGGGAGAGCGAGATGGTGGCGGTTGGTTAAAGCAGCACTATATAATGCAATTTGCCGCCATAACGTTTTCAGTAGCATTGATTTCACATCGAATGTTCAGTATTAAATAAAAATCTGATTCTGAAGCATGACCCTAAAGTTTGAAAGTGTTCAAGTTCATTTGAAGTGACAACACGCACGGGTTGGAGTGGTTAGCTGCAGGTTTAAAGTTTTATAAAGCTGTCAGTTCTGGCTGATTTTCATTTGAGCGGGAGAGTGAAGCTGACAGACGCTCTGAAGTGTGTGTGTGTGTGTGTGTGTGTGTGTGTGTGTGTGTGTGTGTGTGTGTGAGAGAGAGATAAGACTCAACACACGCACTGAGCTCACAGTCGGACAACATGAGGTGCTCAGCTGTAGTTCACACACCTTCAGCACAGTATCAGAGTCAGTGTGTGCTTATATCAGGGTCACGTCTCACTCTCACACAGAGACTCGTGTGTGTGTGTGTGTGTGTGTGTGTGTGGTCTGTGCTTTAAAGATAAGGTTTCAGATCATATCAGGGTTCATGTGTTGTGTCTACACTCCTCTTCATTATGTCTGTGTGCAGTTATAATGTTTCTGACATGTTCATGTATATAACTGATGTCATTTGAGCTGCACACAGTTTTCAGTGTATTTTAATGATCTATATTCAATTTGGCATCCATCCATCATCCCCATGTTTTTCCATCCATCTGTTTCATATATCCGTCATCCGTTTATCATTATGTTGGTCCATCCATCCATCCTTCCATTCTTCCATACATCCATTCTTTTCATCCATCCATCTGTCCTTCCCTCCATCCATCTTTCTGTCCATCTATCCTTTCTTCCTTTTTTCATACTTCCTTCCATGTTTTCATCTGATCCATCCATCGTTCTATCTATCCATCTATCCATCTATCTATCGTTCGTTCTTTCCATCCATCCATCCATCCATCCATCGTTCTATCTATCTATCTATCTATCTATCGATCGATCGATCGTTCCATCCATCCATCCATCCATCCATCCATCCATCCATCCATCCATCCATCCATTCATCCATGCATCCATCCATCCATCCCAATTAACTCTTTATCTCACTCTCCGTCTACCCATCCATCCATCCAATTATCCATTCATCCATCCATCCAATTATCCATTCATCTATCCATCCAATTATCCATTCATCCATCCATCCAATTATCCATTCATCCATCCATCCAATTATCCATTCATCCATCCATCATCCATTCATCCATCCATCCAATTATCCATTCATCCATCCATCCAATTATCCATTCATCCATCCATCCATCCATCCATTTATCGATTTATTTATCTATTAATCATCCATCCATTCATCCATCCATCCATCCATCCATCCAAGGAAGGATGGATGTATATCCATTCTTCCTTTTATCCATCCATCTGTCCTTCCTTCCATCCATCTTTCCATACATCCTTCCATACACCCTTTCTTCCATCCATCCATCCTTCCTTCCTTGATGATAATAATTGTGGAACCAACATCACTACTTGCTATACACTTGTATACACACATACACTTATTTAACAGCACACTTTACATGCTAATTTGCACATAACAGCTGCACATATTATGTTGTATATAGTAATATAGCTGTACATACACTTGTCAATTTGTATATTTGGATTCTCTACTTTTTAAAATATATTTATGATCTGTTTTTTAGTCCTGTCTTTAATTCTGTTGCACTGTAGAAGCTCTGTCACCAAAACAAATTCCTCGTATGTGTGAACATACCTGGCAATAAAGCTCTTTCTGATTCTGACTCTGATTCTATCCTTCCATCCATCCTTCCATCCTTCCATCCATACATCCTTCCATCCATCCTTCCATCATTTCATCCTTCTACACATCCATCCTTCCGTCCGTCCGTCCGTCCGTCCGTCCGTCCGTCCGTCCGTCCGTCCGTCCGTCCGTCCGTCCTTCCGTCCTTCCGTCCGTCCGTCCGTCCGTCCGTCCTTCCTTCCTTCCTTCCTTCCTTCCTTCCTTCCTTCCTTCCTTCCTTCCTTCCTTCCTTCCTTCCTTCCTTCCTTCCTTCCTTCCTTCCTTCCTTCCTTCCTTCCTTCCTTCCGTTCAACCTTCCTTCCATTTCTCCCTCCTTCATCCTAAAATGTCTGTATAGCGTTTATTAATGTTCAGATTTAGTCAGGTCAGTTCTAAGTTAAACGGTCATAAACTGAGATGTTGCCATGGCAATGAGCTGAAACAAAAAAGCAAGTTATTTTATTTTTTATTATCTCAATGGAGAGCTTAGCTGTCATTTACGTCTGTTCTTCAAGTGAATTTGAAAGTTGTTAATCCTTGGAAAGAGGATCTCACATGATTGTGTGTGTTTGAGCAGCTGTTGTGTTTTACCTCAATCTTTGATTTCCCTGTAGAACTTAATAATATAACATCTGTCTGTGTTTTAACCGCAGCTATCAAGCAGATTAACCAGTCTTAAACCAGCGCGCACACACACACACACACACACACACACACACACACACACACTGCCAGCTCAGTGAGCAGTTTTCTTTCAGAGTATTTGACTGACAGGTCCTCAGATGTGCGAATGTGTGTGTGTTTATGCGTCAATAACATGTTCATGTAATTATTGTCTGCGCCCTTTGAGTGTTTCTAGAGGGTGTGTGTGTGTGTGTGTTTGTGTGTGTGTGTGTGCACATGTACGTATGCATGATGTTTTCTACACACCGCTGGCTTGGCCTGGTCAAAAATTATGGTGGGTTTGTTTTCCGCTCAGATGAGTTGACATGCTTTGGAATTAAACCTACAGCTATCCCACTCACACACACACACACACACACACACACACACACACACACACACACACACACACACACACACACAAAGTTCCCACAATCTTGGATAACACTAAATCATGTAGATTGATGCTCTTAATAAAGCTTTAACTAATACTATTATCTCAAACTGCTAATAAGGTATTAGTTGGGTTGGGTTTTGGCTAGGTTTAGGAATGAAAACATAAGATCATATTTTATATCTACTAATATACAGTTAATATCTTAATAATAGGCACTAATAAGCCAGTAGTTAATAGTGTGAATTGTGACTAGGCATGGGCCGGTATAGGATTCTGACGGTATGATAAACTTAGATGAAAATATCACGGTATTGTGATTACTGCTCTAAAATAAGTACAATCTAAAAAACGTTATTTATTTAACCCAATAGTTGAGTTAAAAATGTTTGGTGCTTTGTTGGGTTATTTTGAACCCTTAATGGGTTACAGCCACAGCCATATCACCCTGCAGCCCAAGACCGGTTACTCACTGAAGCTAAGCAGGGCTGAGCCTGGTCAGTACCTGGATGGGAGACCACATGGGAAAACTAGGTTGCTGTTGGCAGTGGTGTTAGAGAGACCAGCAGGGGGTGCTCAACCTGTGGTCTGTGTTAGTCCTAATGCCCCAGTAAAAGTGAAGGGGACACTACACTGTCAGTAGGCGCCGTCTTTCGGATGAGACGTTAAAACCGATGTCCTGACTCTCTGTGCTCATTAAAAATCCCATGGCACTTCTCGTAAAGAGTAGGGGTGTAACCCTGGTGTCCTGGCCAAAGTCCCACAATCGGCACTTACCCATCATGGCCTCCTAATCATCCCCATCCACCGAATTGGCTCTATCACTGTCTCTTCACTCCACCAATAGCTGGTGTGTGTTGAGCGCACTGGCGCCATTGTCCTGTGGCTGCCGTCGCATCTTCCAAGTGGATGCTACACACTGGTGTTGGTGTGGAGAGACTCCCCTCATGATTGTGAAGCGCTTTGGGTGTATGGCCATACACAATAAATGCGCTATATAAATACACATTACATTACATTACATTACATATTTATTAATAAATTAACCAGTTGGGTTAAATGTTTGGTCCTTTGTTGGGTTATTTTTAGCCTTTGTTGTGTTATTTATTTAACTCAACCAGTTGGGTTAAAAATGTTGAATTTCAACAGTCAACTGACTTAACTGACAGAACAGCTGTATTGTTATGTGTACATAATGTTGTTTTTGCATTATAAAGTTAATTTTCGCTCTATTTTCGCTCTATAATATTGTTATTTTTTAATCAAATTACCTCTCCATGTCTTGTTTTTATATCTCTTTCTTCAGCACTCTTGATTTGGTGAAACAAACGCGCACTTCATAGCCAATCTATACACGGATAAAAGCGCTTTCCCTACCTCAATGTTCATTTCTACAGTTTCTGATACACATATTTCAGATATTAGTGGTTAAGTCACTTTTTGGCAAAATAACCCAACAAATGAGTTATTTTTGTAACCCGAATTCTTGGATTAACATTAACAACTCAATGGATTGGGTTAAAATAACCCAACAGCAGGTCGGTGCCAAAACAACCCACCATTGGGTTACCTGTTGGGTTATTATTAACGCACTGGGAAACACCCATACACACTCATTCACACACACACGCACTCATACACTACGGCCAATTTAGTTAATCACTTCCCCTATACCGCATGTGTTTGGACTGTGGGGGAAACCGAAGCACTTGGAGGAAACCCACGCCAACATGGGGAGAACATGCAAACTCCACACAGAAATGCCAACTGACTCAGCTGGGACTCGAACCAGCGACCTTCATGCTGTGAGGCCACAGTGCTAACCACTGAGCCACCGTGCCACCCCCACTATACATAAGATATTTTTCATCAAATTCCGAGCAACATTCAAGAACTATTACAAACTAGATGCTTCTTTATTGAAGGCATTAAATATTGTACTAACCCCAAACTTTTCCATGCTATAGTGTTTTCATATCTTTATTTTTGTGGTAGAAAATACATTTTTCAGGAATCTGTCTATGTAGTCCGTGTGAATATTCTTCAACAAACACGCCAGGAGATTCTGTTTTAAGAAAAAGCTTTTGTGTCAGACGGGATTGAAATGACACCAGAGTGAATAAATGATGACACCATTTACATTTTTGGCTGAACTATTGCTTTAATATCTGATGCGGTACGGCTCATGTGTGTGTGAGAGAGAGACGGTCAGTTGAGCAGGAGACTATTGTTGGCTCTTTCTCTCTTTCTGTTGGGGTAGTGATAGTCTTCTCCTTTATGGCTAGTGAAGGAGGCCAGATCCCCGGAGGACAGACGGAGAGAGACAGAATAAGAGATAATGTGCTTTTGAGAGTGTGTGTGTGTGTGTGTGTGTTTAATTGGACAGTCCACTGTGAACTTCAGCACAGAAAGAGGTCAAACAAACCAACCCATCACAGCCAGCGAGACCCTCAGGAGAACACTGACAGCACCGGCCTTGTGTGTGTGTGTGTTTGGTAGAAAGAACATCATCAAAAGACACCTCTGTGACTTTACAAGAGCTATTTAAATGCACACAAACACACACGTTTGACGTGGCAGTCAACTTGAAATTAAGAGTTGTGGTATTATTCACAATTTACAGAAAAGAAATGCTTTTTTTTAGTTAGAGTTTTTGTTTTGTTTCTAGTCCAAATATGCTTAAATCAAGATGCAAATTTCTAGATGAGCAAAATAGTCTTCCAATAGCTAAACGAGATCATCTTAATTAAAACCAAAAACAATGTTATTTTACTCAATGTAAGGTTCATTTATTTCTATAGCACATTTCAGGCTTGATGGTCATTCAAAGTGCTTTATGTACAGTAAATAAGAATAAATGAAACATGAAATACTACACGTTTAAGAAATAAAAATAATCAATTAAAAATTATTAAACTAATTAAAAACTTTAGTTTTTAGTTTGTTTTAATGAAAAACCCTTAATGTTGAATTATTTTTGAAAATAATAAATATAAATGTAGTAAATATAAATATTTAATAATAATGTTAAATGTAATAAATATACATTTTTACTTTGTTTTAATTAAAAACGCTTAATTTCCATAAAAAAATTCAAAACTCTTAGTTTTTTTTACTTAGTTTTATTTTAAAACTCTTAATTTTTACTTTGTTTTATTAAAAACTCTTAATTTTGACTTAAAAATATATATAATAAATATTAATTTTCACTTTGTTAAAGAAAAAATCTTTTTTTTTCTTTGTTTTATTTAAAAACTCTTAATTTTTACTTTGTTTTATTTAAAAACTCTTAATTTTTACTTTGTTTTATTTAAAACTCTTAATTTTGACTTAAAAAATATTTAATAAATATACATTTTCACTTTGTTTTACAGAAAAACTCTTAATTTTTACTTTGTTTTTAAATACATAGATATAATAAACATACATTTTAGTTTTTTTTAATGAAAAACTCTTTATTTTTGCTTATTTAAAAAAATAAATAAATGTAATATAAATTTTTACTTTGTTTCAATAAAAAAACTCTTAATTTTGACTTTAAAAAAATCTTAATATTTAGTTTGCTTTAATGAAAAACTCTTAATTTTGACTTTTTTTTTTTTAAATAAATAAATATAAATGTTATAATTATACATTTTACCTTGTTATATTGAAAAACTCTTAATTTCGACTTATTTTTAAAAAATAAATAAATATGCTTGATTTAAGAAGGTTTAGATATTCAGACTAGAAACAAGACAAACTTAAGAAAATCTTTCTTTCATGACTTCATTTTTCCTGTATTTCCATGTGCAGCATGAACATTGAGTCTAATTTTAAATCAATATAACTCTCACACAGTGCAAGTAATAACTGAATATTAAAGCTCTACTGTTTTGGGAAACGGACATTAGGATAGTTAGTGAAGTGACACATTTCACAGCAGTATTTCTCTTTTTATTCGGGAAGTGATGTAATGTGGAGTGAATCTTAATAGAAAATAAAAATGTAAAGAGCTTGAAAATTGTGTATTACTCTGAAGACTTCTTTAAAGTGCAAAATCCTTTTATGGAGGACCTATTATGCAAAATCACCTTTTTACATGCTGTTTAAACACTGATGTGTGTCCACTGCGTTCAAGGGGAAAATTATTCTTAAGCTACTAATGTTATTCAGTCAAGAAGAGCAGTGAGGGATTATTTATTATTATTCATATTAACAGCATCTACACTGTCCTTTTAATTCACGTCTGATACAAACAGGAGATTTCTTTATCAACTCCTGTTTATTTACATGTATTTACATCCATATATTCTTTTTCAGCTGTGATTTTAAAATAGCATTATTTTATATTGAAAATATTATGCCCAATAAGATGCTAAGGATCATTTTTTTAATACTAAACATGTTTAATACTCACAGTGTGTGCATTTAGTATGTCAAGTATACTATAATACACTGGAAAGTATGATTCATTAATTGTTTTTAAGGTAATTGATTACAAACTATTTACAACTATTTTTTAAATAAAATTGTAATTAAATTGAATTTAAACAAACTAATTAAGTTGAATGTTACTACATTTGTTTAAATTCAGCCTGCATAAATTGTTTGCAACCACTTTAAATTTAGTAAAACCAATGCACCTTTTTTCTGGAAATGGGTGGAGCTCCAGCTCATTTGCATTTAAAGAGACACACAGGTCTTCATTCGTGTGTATGACGAGGAATGAGGAATTCCTGATGCAATGTCTTATTTTGTAAGACATTGATTATGAAAAAATACCATCACAAGTGTTCTGTCCTACACACAGTGTTTTAGATGTTTGATAAACTCTGTCACAAATTATGCATTTCTTTAAGTCTTTAAAATAATAGTTAATGCAAAGCGAGCCAGGACTAAATGTATCATTTCTTTTTTGATTCAGACCAAATGAACCAAGAGAACTGAATTATACTATAGAAGCAGTGATGCATGTATTTATTGGGGATGCTCTGAACACAAAATCAAATCTGTTGTAGAGATTTCTGAAAGCCTGTCGCTTCAAAACTCCTTTGACCTCCTTAATGATTACTTTTTATTTTGGGGCTCTTATTAAAATGGTAATCTGCAAACATGAACAGAAGATCAACCATACAGTTGCAATCAGATTTATTGAACCCCCTTTGAAATTTTTTATCTTTTTTAAATATTTCCCAAATTATGTTTAACAGAACAAGGAAATTTTTACAGTATGTCTGATAATATTTTTTCTTCTGGAGAAAGTCTTATTTGTTTTATTTCGGCTAGAATAAAAGCAGTTTTTAATTTTTTAAAACCCATTTTAAGGTCAATATTATTAGCCCCTTTAAGCTATACATTTTTCAATAGTCTACAGAACAAACCATCATTCTACAATAACTTGCCTAATTACCCTAACCTGCCTAGTCAACCTAATTAACCTAATTAAGCCTTTAAATGTCACTTTAAGCTGTATAGAAGTGTCTTGAAAAATATCTAGTTAAATATTATTTACTGTCATCATGGCAAAGATAAAATAAATCAGTTATTAGAAATGAGTTATTAAAACTATTATGATTAGAAATGTGTTGAAATTTTTTTTCTCTCCGTTAAACAGAAATTGGGGAAAAAAATAAACAGGGGGACTAATAATTCTGATTGCAACTGTACCTGCTTGACACACAGAAACAAACCTCATTGGAAACTGAAACTGATCAATGACTTTATACACGAATAATAACATTATTTAAATACTATCTTATAGTTAATATTATCTTATGGTTAGAGCTGTGGCCTAATGCTGCGTTCACACCAGACGCAGAAGAAGCGTAAAGCGCAAGTTATTTACATGTTAAGTCAATGCAAACGCACGAAAAGACATCCTGCGGCGCGATATGCGCGAATGGCGCGGCACGAATGATGTGGGGCAAATTGAGCGTTTTGCGCGTTTGATGCGCAAATTGCGCGAATCGCTCTAGTTCTAAAATCTGAACTTCTGCGCACATTCGCGCCGCGTTAAGCAATCAGGAGCTTGCTCTTGTGGGGGCATGATTGTGACGTAGCACCTGTTGTTGGCTCAGCTCATTCAGAAGCACCGCTGAAAGCCTCCGTCTGAAAGGATCTAGTGGACTCAGACACTCCTCCAAATGAATCGACACTGTTTTTCAGCCTTCATAAAAGCACATAAACACAGTTATTTTCTCAGTAAAATCCATGTTAGCCATTTAACAACGAAGCTACAGTCACGAGCAGACAGAAACCCTGCCCATCACGCGAATCCGCGTCTGTTCTGAAGTGAATTTGACGCGCGAATGATGCGGAGTTTGACGCGCGAAAGAAGCGAGTAAACTCAAATGTTCACACGTCTATTTACGCGTGAATATCGGGATTTATCCGCGCATTCCGCGTCTGGTGTAAACACAGCATTACAGCAAGAAAGGTCGCTGGTTTGAGTCCCGGCTGAGTCAGTTGGCACTTCTGTGTGGAGTTTGCATGTCCAGACACACCTGACACTTGTGCTATAGGGGAATTGATGAGCTAAATTGGTGTATGAGAGTGTGTGTGAATGAGTGTGTATGGATGTTTCCCAGTACTGAGTTGTAGCTAGAAGGGCATCCGCTGTGTAAAACATATGCTGGAATAGTTGGTGGTTCATTCCGCTGTGGCGACCCCTGATGAATAAAGGAACTAAGCCATAGGAAAATGAATGAAAACTATCCCTCATAGTTCATAGCGATTATTTGAAGAGTCAGGGTTTTAGAGTGTATTTATAGGCTTAAAAATCTATATACTGTTATAAAATTTGATGTATGTATATATATTTATAGGTCTTCAGGGAGCTTTTTACATTTTTATTTTATTTTTTATGTTTTTATTCCAGCCAAATTAAAATAAATCAGATATTCTTCTGAAGAAAAATATAATAGGAAACACTGTGAATGCTTCTTTGCTCTTTTAAAACATCACTTGGGGAATGTTTGAAAATTAATAAAGGAAATCACAGGAGCTTAATCATTTTGTCCTAAACCATATATATTAGGCTTGTTTTTAGATGTACTGCCTCTTTAAGACAGACATTTTTGTTGAAAGTCTTGCATCTTGATACACACACACTCTTACAGTCTCCTTGAAGTGACATTTGGTGTGTCTGTGTGTGTGTGTGAGAAGCAGATGAGCAGTGTTTGTGTGTGTCTGCAGGTCAGACCGTGAGCTGCTCTCCTCTTTCTTGTGATGTGTGTGTGTGTCTTGTCCTGGCATCTCTGTCTGGTTTTGTTGTTCAGGTCAAACGCCTGAAGTCTGACCATCAGCAGAGCTTCAGATGGAGCAAACACACACCCAGAGTTTGCAGTGTTTGATATCTATAGGCTGATGTGTGTGTGTAGCAGGTTCATCTAGTTCACGGTCTGCTGTTTGATGCATTATGACAACTGCAGAGAAAACATTGCGCTCTAGATGTTTGGTGTTCAGCAAATATGCGCTCAATTCATTCACTGAAGTGTTACACAATGATTAAATATTAATATGTTAACTTCTATTCTCATATTAACCTTCTGTTCATTAGAGAATCAAGGAGAGAATGCAGTACAGTATGTACAGTGATATTAAATATGAATAGTCTTAGTTTTCAATGCTATTACTACTGTTTTACAGTTTTGATCAACCCAGGCTCATTATGGATATGTACCCTTGTATACATTTCTGGAGATCACGAAATATGTCCCAGTAGATACAGTAGTTTTTTTTTGCTGGTTTTGTTTTTGTAAATCCACCAGAGGCCGCTGTGTAGGCTTTTTCAGACCTCAAATTTCTCTCATGAGTGCCATTCGTGCCTGCTGTTTTCATGTAAATCCACCAGAGGCCACTGTGTACACTTTTTTCAGATCTCAAATTTCTCTCGTGTGTACCATTTGCACCTGCTGTTCTCATGTAAATCCACTAGAGGCCACTCTGTACGCTTTTTCAGATCTTAAATTTCTCTTGCAATTGCCATTCGTGCCTGCTGTTCTCACGTAAATCCACCAGAGGCCACTGTGTATGTTTTTTTAAATCTCAAATTTCTATAGCGAGTACCATTCGTGTCTGCTGTTTTCATGTAAATCCACCAGAGGCCGCTGTGTACACTTTCAGATCTCAGATTTCTCTTGCGAGTGCCATTAGTGCCTGATGTTCTCACGTAAATCCATCAGAGGCCTCTGTGAACTTTTCAGATCTCAAATTTCTCTTGCGAGTGTCAATTGTGCCTGCTGTTCTCATGTAAATCCACCAGAGGTCGCTGTGTACACTTTCAGATCTCCGATTTCTCTTGCGAGTGTCAATTGTGCCTGCTGTTCTCATGTAAATCCACCAGAGGTCACTGTGTATGCTTTTTCAGATCTCAAATTTCTCTTGCGAGTGCCATTTGTGCCTGATGTTCTCACGTAAATCCACTAGAGGCCACTCTTTACGCTTTTTCAGATCTCAAATTTCTATCGCGAGTACCATTTGTGCCTGCTGTTTTCATGTAAATCCACCAGAGGTCGCTGTGTACACTTTCAGATCTCCGATTTCTCTCGCGAGTGCCAATCGTGCCTGCTGTTCTCATGTAAATTCACCAGAGGTCGCTGTGTATGCTTTTTCAGATCTCAAATTTCTCTTTCGAGTGCCATTCGCGCCTGCTCTTCTCACGTTAATCCACCAGAGACCACGGTCAACTGACTGACCGACCAATTGACTGACCCACCAACCGCCTTCCCAAGACCCAACCGACAGTGTTTTCAAAAAGCAATCTAGAAAAAGAAAAGCCCTCGCGCAGTCTTGATTTTTACCACGTTTTCAGATCTTACCACATTCTCACCTTTTTTTTTTATTTTATTTATTTTATTTTTTGTTTTTGTTTTACCTGCTTTCTGGGTCCGTTCTTCACCGGATTCGAACCCTGTTGTCTAGGTCAACTCCTCTCTGCGTTTCAAGTACTCTGCAAGCCACTGGTAACAGGAAAAAAAGCCGTCTACATGGAGGTAATTGGTCAGGCAGTAGCGCGAATAGAAACAGAAGCCATCGCCGTGTCATACCACCCTATAGCTTTCATTTTAAACATGAAATGCAGCCATAAGTAGCTCTGGCTACATAATTTGCGCTCTCCAGAAATGTATACTGGGGTACGTTTTCACAATTAGCTTGTGTTGGTTTTGATGGAGTAAATACAGCCAAATGTCTTTCCAATTAGTCTGACTTTAACTTCCACGTTCGTTTTTGTAATGAAGAACAGGTTTGTGTTTATTAAGGTGGAATATAATTTCCACAGATTCAACCTATTTTTTTTTTGTAAATTGCACAGTATTTAACTGTAATATGAGCTGTAATTTATTGTAGTACAGTTATGCAGTGTTACTTTTGTGTTGTCAAAACTACAGTGTATTTTACAGTAAAGATATACGATATGATCAATACACATACAGCAAGAGAAACGGGGCTGTAATTGTAATTACGGTAGCTATTTTTGCTGTAATTGATTTACTGTAAGTTACTGCTGACAGTAAGTTACTATAGATTCTACAGGAATTTGTTAACAGTGTACAAATGTTATAATGGTTTGTTTAAAATAGAGTTTGCTAAATGCGTAAATATAAAATGTAAAGTAATAATTTAATTACATGAAAGACTTTGTTTACCAAACAAGTGTATTTGGATTTGCATTGTAAACCTTATTTTTATTTAATATTGTACATTTTTAGTTATTCTGAAAATCATTCATTCGTTCATTTTCCTTCAGCTTAGTCCTTTTATTCATCAGGGGTCACCACAGCGGAATGAACCGCCAACTTATCCAGCATATGTTTTATGCATCGGATGCCCTTCCAGCTGCAACCCAGTACTGAGAAACACCCATACATTCTCGCTATGCTCATACACTATGGCCAGTTTAGCTTATTCAATTCCCCTATAGCGCATGTGTTTGGACTTGTGGGGGGAAACCGGAGCACCCGGAGGAAACCAGCACGGGGAGAACATGCAAACTCCACACACAAATTCTGGATAAATCTGCAGAATTTTACGCTAAAATAACTAAAAAATAAATAAATGTCCGCAGATTCTGTCTGACCCTGCTTATGGGGTTAATTTAGGGTATAAATATAGTCAAATATTAATGATATTTTAAGGTTTTGAGTTTTCTAGTTAGTTTTTTTAGCATGATATTTAGTATATAAGGTTATTTCAGCAGTTTGTGTCCCTAAAACCTGCTTTGTTTTTAGCCTAGGCATATAAACTCAGAATATATACGCTTAATATAACGTTAGACTGTCTATATTTATCATTTAGATGATTTTAATTTTAATTTCCTCTTGGAATTACAGTCTGTCTTTCCCTCTGTGCGCCGCTAGAGGGCGCCGTTTGCAAGCGTTTTAATCAAACATCACTCTGGCTTGATGTCACACAGTGACGCGGATGGAGTGTGAGGTGAAGCAGCTGTTGTTTAAGTGCCCCGTGTGTGTGTGTGTGTGTGTGTGTGTGTGTGTGTGTGTGTGTGTGTGTGTGTGTGTGTGTGTGTGTGTGTGTGTGTGTGTGTGTAATTACATGTTGGAAGCGCGCGCACACACACACGTCTCAGCATCCGGAGATTAACTCTAAACCCTGGTGGATGGACATGTAAAATTGATGTCCTTGAGTGTTTGTGTGTTTAATTGTTTATTGAAATGTGTGTTTGCGCTGATGCGGATCGATGTGTTTTGCTCCTCTAGTGTGCGTGTGTGTGACCTTCATAGTTGTGCCCACAGTCACCTCAGCATCTTATTAACTTCAGACTTCACAATATTGTGTGTGTGTGTGTGTGTGTGTGTTGTGCAGGCTCTCTGGAGCTCTGAGCTGTGAAGGAGGGACAGATTAACTGAGTCATAGACCAGTTTTACTTATTGCAGTGTGTGTGTGTGTGTGTGTGTGTGTGTGTAATTAGGTTGCTGTAATTGCTGTAGTAAATCTTGATGTGTATAAGCGGATGGAGCATTGATTTAAAATCATTATTCTGGGTGTGTGTGTGTGTGTGTGTGTGTGTGTGTGTGTGTGTGTATTTATCTACACAATCCTGTGAGTTAAAACATGATTGTGCTTTATCCGTGTGTGTGTGGGTTTGTGTGTGTGTGTGTGTGTGGGTTTATGTATGTGTGTGTGTGTGTGTGTGTGTGTGTGTGTGTGTGTGTGTGTGTGTGTATCTGATCAGTAATTCAGGTCGTACTGTGTTTGTGCGTCACTGCTGCAGACCTTCATGGCCAGAAGAGCGAGGACACACACACACACACACACACACACACACACACACTTTCTCTCCCGAGGTCACTAAGGCCAATGTCACAGTCAAGAAAACACATTAAAATGTATATGCCAAAAACAACTTTATCACACTTAATTTCTGTCCTTTGACAGACTGTTGAATGTAATTACACGCTTTAATTGAAATAAACGAGTGTGTGTGTGTGTGTGTGTGTGTGTGTGTGTGTGTGTGTGTGTGTGTGTGTGTGTGTGTGTGTGTGTGTGTGTGTGTGTGTGTGTGTGTGTGTGTAATTTTAGAGGATTTGTTTTTTCTCCATAAACACTTGTCAATTTTCTATTTTCTGCAATAAATCAGTGTAAATGTTGTGCAGTTCAGAGTCTGTCCAATAGATGGCAGTGCGACATCACTAATAGATTTAGGCTGACTAATTTAACACACTAATATACACACATTTAATACACACTTTTGTCATTTTAATATTAAATATTGATATTGCTTATTAATACAAAGCATTTACTTAGATGTTTTACTTATTTAAATGCTATCAATATGCTTTTTTTTTTACATTTGTCATGTAAAATGCTTTAAATAGTCTTCTTATAGTATTATAATGACTGTTTAATACATTTAATACACTCTACTTTGTTATTTTTAATATAAGAGCTAATATAATATAATATACAAAAAGTGGCATGAAAACAAATACAGTTGGCAGTGTTTGTAAACTTGTTTTTTTATATGCATAAATATTGTTTTATTTGAGATATTTCCCTGTGTGTTTTTATGAGTACACATGTACAGTGCTCAGCATGTTTAAGTACACCCCTCACAAATCTCTCTTTTAAATTCATATTTTTATTAGAAAGCTCTACAATATTATATTAGTGCGTATACATTAGATTAGTCAGTACTGAAGCCAAATCTGGAGCTCATCTAACAAAATAACTTATGATAACGGTCCAAAAACTAGTACAGCCAAATTTATATGATATTTTTAAAGTTAAAATAAATATTTAAAAATAAAAAAAAATTCAAAGGGGGCCTAATAATTCTGACTTCACCTATGTGTGTGTTTATATATATATATATTTATATTAATTATTAAACGTTTGTTTTGACATAATACATGTGTCTGTGCCAGGAAAAAATTTAACTGAAAAATTATTTTAAACTTTGAATATTTATTTGAGAATTTTATTTATTTCTATTTATGTATTTGTCTTTGTAACTTTTATTGTAATACGAATTTATTTTTATCATGTAATATTTTTATGTTTGTCCATTTTGCCATGAAATAGACATAAGTTGCTGAAGTGGCAATAAATTAATAAATTAATTAATTAATGTGTGCGTGCTGTTTATACAAATACAAACGTGCATGCATATATTTGAGAAAATATTTATATTTAGATATTAAATATATGCTACAATTTATATGTAAATTTAAATGTGTATGTAACAAAATTGTCATTTTATATATGCGTGTGTATCAAATATATAAAATACACACCTATAATGTCAAAACAAACTTATTTGGGTTACAATTCATCTTTTTCCAACTTTTTTTATGCATTTTAATCTATATATATTTAAAATATTCACAGTAATCTGAGTTCATTCAAGTTCCTGCATTATTTTACTTCTTTTTTATTTATTGCACTTATTAAATATCCCATCTAAATATTTTTTGAGTGCAGTTGCGCCATTTATGCACCAGGGGTGCGCAAGTGAGCACATCCTAAACCCCACCCCTAGACCATCCCCCTGAGCTTGGCCCCGCCCATTTCCTGTCAGTCCACCCCGCCCCCGGTCACACCACACCCTGCCATCTGGCACTGAGTCTCCCTCACTCCCTCCCTCCCTCCCTCTCATTCCTTCCTTTCCACACAAAAACAGGATGAAGGGCCCCTTTCAGCTCTGGGTTACCATCAGCAACCAGAGCCCTGGAAACTCCTGCACACACATACACACACACACATAGTGAACATTTAAAGTTTAAAGGGACGGCGTCTCTTGTCAGCTGCTGCTGTTTTACATTTGAAGCCCCAAAACAAAGACCACCTGCTCACTTTCTGTCTCTGTCAGCATCTGTCTCTTTCTTTCTTTAGTCTTTCTGTCCTACTCTTTATTTCTGTCTGTCTTTCTTTCCGTATGTCTTTTTTCAGAGACAGATCGATTAAGTTAACTTAAAAGCTGGTTAAAACAAGCAGCAAAAGTCATTCTTGAGGTTTCTGTTTCTTTGTCTTTCTGTCTTTCTGTCTTTCTTTCTGTCTTTATTTCTTTCTGTCTTTCTTTTTTTCTGTCGTTCTTTCTTTCTGTGTATAAACTCTGGGAGAGCTGCATTCCTGCAGGCAGTGAGTTTCTTTTCTATTAGATTACTGAAGTATGCAGTGAGTGAGTGTGTGTGTGTGTTTGCTGATGAGCACACTCATCTTCTCTCAAACACACACACACATTCTTTCCTTTAGGATTTTGTGTATGGAAGCGTGTGTGTGTGTGTGTGTGTGTGTGTGTGTGTGTGTGTGTGTGTGTGTGTGTGTGTGTGTGTGTGTGTGTGCGTGTGCATGTTTAAAAATGTTCTTCAACTTACAAAAAATAAGAGTTTCCCGTTTGTTGGAACTGATTCTCTGAATGCTGGAGTGGAACAAAGTCTGAGTTTGACATGGTACAGATTTCTTGCTACAGAAAAGAGCACAGAAGCTTCAGTGAAACGTTATAAATCACATCAATAAGCATTTTAAAGTATTTTATCTTTATATTTCCCACTCTATATTATAGTTTTAGTGTATCAGAAAATAGAACTAAGAGATTTATAACACTTTATTGGATGCAATTGTATTATTTATAATTAATTATTATTATTATTATTATTATTCATGAGATGAAAACACCTTATACCAATGCTTATAAGTCATCATGCATGCAGTTTAATACTTAAGAAGTGTTACTAGAACTTATTCAGCTTTTTTCATACACTAATTTATATTTATTTGTATTTTAATTCACTGTAATCTTCATTCAATGCTGGAATGGAGCAAAGTTTGAGATTTCTTTTTACAGAAAAGTACAGAAAAGCTTCAGTGAGATGTTGCTAATGACACCAATAAGCATTTTAAAGTATTTTTTCGTTGCATTTAAATCTCTACATTGCTATATTTTAGGCCCAGTTTCACAAACAGGGCTTAGATTAAGCCAGGACTAGACCTTCGTTAAATTAGGCTATTTAAGCCACATTTATAAAAACAGCCTTAGAAAAATACATTACTGGTGTGCACCTGTAGACAAAAAATGACACTGCCATATTTTAAGACATCTCACTGCAAGTTATTTTCAGTTGAAACAGCTCAAACATGCAATTTAATCCATGACTAGCCTTAAACCTTGTTTGTGAAACCGGGGGAAAGTGTATCAGAAGATAAAACTAAAGGATTTATAATCCAATTTAATTTATTACTCTTGTTAAGATTATTCATGAGCTGAAACAACACATTATAAGAATCTTTATAAGTCATCATGCAAACAGTTTAATACTTAAGAAGTGTTACTAGAACTTATTCAGCTTTTTTCATTCCTGTAATTTATATTTATTTACTTTTTAATTCACTGTAATCTTCATGCTGGAATGGAGCAAAGTTTGAGATTTCTTTTAGAGAAGTACAGAAAAGCTTCAGTGAGATGTTGCTAATGACACCAATAAGCATTTTTAAAGTATTTTTTCTTCATATTTACTCTCTATATCACTAGTTTTAGTGTGTCAGAAGATAAAACTAAGGGATTTATAATCCTTTATTTGATTAAATTGTTTTATTATTATTCATTATTATTATTATTAAGATTATTCATGAGCTGAAACACATTATAGCAATGTTTATAAGTCATTATGCATGCAGTTTAATACTTAAGAAGTGTTACTAGAACTTATTCAGCTTTTTTCATACACTGTAATTTATATTTATTTGTATTTTAATTCACTGTAATCTTCATTCAATGCTGGATTAAAGCAAAGTTTGAGATTTCTTTTTACAGAAAAGTACAGAAAAGCTTCAGTGAGATGTTGCAAATGACACCAATAAGCATTTTAAAGTATTTTTTCTTCATATTTACTCTCTATATTACTAGTTTTAGTGTGTCAGAAGATAAAACTAAAGGATTTATAATCCTTTATTCGATTAAATTGTTTTATTATTATTCATTAATATTATTATTAAGATTATTAATGAGCTAAAACACATTATAGCAATGTTTATGTCATTATGCATGCAGTTTAATATTATGTTTTATTCACAGTAATCTTCATTCATTCAATGCTGCAATGGCGCAAAGTTTGAGATTTCTTGTTACAGAAATACACCAATAAGCATTTTAAAATATTTAGTTTCTTGCATTTTAGCCGCTATATTACTATATTAATTAATATTAAATAATATTACTATATTATTTGTTGTATCAGAAGATAAAACTCACATTGTATCATATTGGATGAACTTTTCTTCAGATTTCCCAAGTAAAGTATCCCTGAAGTGTTAATGAGGCAATCTTTAGTGTTTCTACAGAACTTTTAGAGTGAGTTGAGGCTGCAGTGTGTCTGTGGGGCCGCTAGGGGCGCCAGCGCTCCACCATAAACTTCCACACAACAAAGGAGTCTGTCATCAGTGCACTTTAGCCTAAAAATAATCTCAAATGAAAGAGCGAGAGATGAAAGAACAAAGTTGCTCTTTGTGTGAGCAGATTGTATTGAACTGCTGACGAAGAGTTCAGTCGTATTCACTTTATCATGCTGGACATGTGTCTCTGTCTTTCTCTCGTTCTCTCTCTGACCTTCCACTCGCATAAACTCTCGCCTTATATGGGAAAAGAAGAGTGTGTGAGTGTGTGTGTGTGCTTAAAGTGAGATCAGGAGTTCCAGAAACAGCAGACAAGATGTCCGTGGCTCACACTGAACTAATAAACACAGAAACACACTTATGTACGGCAAACAAAGAGGTAGACAGAAGTGGAAAAACAGATGGACACTTGCATTAAAAGACACACACACACTTTCTGCTTTTTACATGCTTGCTTGAAGTGTTTACAAGTATTAAGGTTTACAATTTTGACCAAACAGTCCATTTATGAAAGTTATATTGATCAGAAATGTTTCTTGAGCATTTAAAAGTGTAATAATATTTAATAATACTACTGATTTTCTAATAATGTGAGCATTCATATATATTAATGATACTATATTTAGCATTTAATAAGTTATTTTGAATGTCTTAGTCAATGGTAAATGATGTGTCCTCATTTTGAGTGTGTGTGTGTGTGTGTGTCAGCTGTGTACTGAGACTGGATGCCATGAGAGGAAGATAAAAGGCTGAATGAATGAATAGACCTCGGGCAATACAAGAATACAAAAGACAGCAGGAGTTTTACAACACAATCCAGAAACAATAACATTAAAGAGAGTGTGTGTGTGATATGTTCTGGTTGTGCAGACACACACACACACACATTCTTGTAAATGTACTGTTAATGTAAAACAGATGTGCTGAGTGAGTGCTGCAGTTCTCCTTGTGACCTGCAGGGGCGCTATTGGCTCATAAATGAGTTTAAATCCCATTTGGGTTTGTGTGTGTGGTGTGTGTGTGTGTGGGAGGGGGGGAGTGAGAGAGACCAGCAGCCATTTTGAACGCAGATCCCATTTTATGAATCACACACACAGTGACTGGTGATATGGCTGTGTGTGTGTGCACTGGCGGAGTCTAATCAATCACACATGCGCACACACACGCTGACCCACTGACAGAGATTTGAGCTCATATTGTGTGGTGGTCAGATTAGTGATCTTATCTCTGTCTAGTGTTTCGTTTCTTGTGATTCTAGTGTTTGTTGCGAGTCGCAAGTTTGAGATTTTTATAATAAAGAGATTAAGATGTTGTTTTTAGACAGAATCGTAGTGTGTACACTGCAAAAAAGTCTTGTTTGTCTTGTTTTTAGTCCAAATATCTAGAAATTCTTAAATCAAGAAGCATTTTCTAGGCAGGTAAAACATTGTCTTGTTTTCAGAAATAATATGCCATTATTAAGTGAGTTTTACCTTAAAGGGCACTAGTAATGGGCGATATAAACGATATGCGATATAAACGATACAAAATTGGCCTACGATAGAGATTCTAATTCTATTGCACTATATATGCGATAATGCATGTTTGATGACGCAATCTACCCGCGAAATTAAGAGCAACAGCAACAACAGCACTAAGCAACGCATGGCATATTGTGGCTTGTCTAGTGAACATCAGTGCCTCCCACACAGATTTTACCTGGGCGCCCGATATATTATTGGGGCGGCCCGGTTCTGTTCGCGAGAAACTGAGAACACTCTGCCACAGACTCGCTCGCATGCTCTGCATGCAGAGCTACAGAGACGCGCTGTTGTTCTGATTTGGGAGCAGCTTTAAGAGCGCGAAGACTAAATAGACTGATCCAGCTCATTATTTGGGGTGACAATACATTCTCTTTTCCCCGGACATGTCCGAGAATCTGCTTTCGCTTTCGATATTAATTGTATTCATTTTTGCATTACTTTATACGCAAACTTTGTCTGGTGCGTCTCAATCTCTCAGCAGCACCAACACTACAGCAGACATAGAGAGAGGGAGAGAGAGAAAGAGCAGATCAAGACACCAGTTTTAATTTTATTAGGAGAACAAAATGTTTAAAACAAAATGTGTTACCTTAGGCTGCAGATTAGAAATATGTTTTTATTTAAAGTATCTGCAATACACTATTTTATTTGACTAATTTAATACTGGAAGTATTTTCAGTACAGTGTAAGTTCCTTAACTAAACACCAGTTTTTTTGTTCTCTGCAACTTGGCATTTAGGAACCAAGGACTTAAAAGAAAAGTCTTTCTTTGTAAAAGGCACTACATTTAGTTTATTAATCTGCAACATTGTGTTGTTTAATTACAGTTTTGCTTTTGCACAATAAATGTTCTCAAAATGACATGCAACGTTTCTTTATTTCTTAAAACAAAATAGCAGTTTGGCTTTCCTAAGGGTCTCTGTAACCTGTTCTGAAATGGTTCTTTTATAATTTATATATCGCAATATATATCGTTATCGCAAGAGGCTGCAATGTATATCGCAATATGGATTTTAGGGCATTTCGCCCATCCCTAAAGGGCACCTATGGTGAAAAATCTACTTTTCAAGCTGTTTAAACAGACATGTGTGTAGTGCAGGGGTGCTCAACCCTATTCCTGGCGATCGACCTTCCTGCAGTTTTCAGTAGCAGCCCTTATCAAACACACCTGCCTGTAATTATCAAGTGCTCCTCACGTTCTAAATAATTGGTTCAGGTGTGTTTGATCAGGGTTGGAGCTGAAATCAGCTGGAAGGTCGATCGCCAGGAACAGGGTTGAGCACCCCTGGTGTAGTGTATAGACCAGGGCTATTCAATTGGCAGCCTGCGGGCCGAACCCAGCCCCCGAGGCAATTTGTTCCGGCCCTCCAAATAGTGTGACCAAGACTTCAAAATTATTTTTAGTTCGGTCAAAAAATGGCCCCTATACAGTACAGTAGTGATAAAGTGACGTTTACTATGAAAATATTATGAAAGGTTTTTTTTTTTGGTTAGCACAGCAAGATGGTCACTGGTTCAAGTCCCGGCTGGGTCATTTGCCGTTTCTTTGTGGAGTCTGCATGTTCTCCTCGTGTTGGTGTGGGTTTCCTCTGGGTGCTCCGGTTTCCCCCACTGTCCAAACACATGCGCTGTACAGTAGGTCAATCGGGTGAGCTAAATTGGACGTAGTGTGTGAATAAGTGTGCATGGGTGTTTCCCAGTACTGGGTTGCATCTGGAAGGGCATGCACTGTGTAAAACATGCTGGAATAGTTGGCGGTTCATTCCGCTGTGGTGACCCCTGATAAATAATGGACTAATCCTAAGGAAAATGAATGAACAGTTGTCTTTTTCTCAGTCTTAGTTTTTTACATTCACAATGTAGACGAATGGATTAAAATAAAATGTTGCTTAAAGAAAAATGCTAAATCTGTCACTCACCTTTCATTTAAACCAAAACTTTATGACTTTCTTTCTTCTGGTGAACACAAAAGAATATATTTTAAAGAATGTTGGAAGCCTTTAACCCTACTATGGATGTCAATGGTTACAGGTTTACAACATTCTTCAAAGTATCTATTTTTGTGTTCAGCAGAAGAACCTCATAAAGATTTAGAAACCGCTTGAGGGTGAGTAAATAGTGAGTATGTTTTCATTTTTGGGTGAACTGTCCCTTTAAATGTCTCTGTTTTGAGCAGTTTTACTCTCACTCTGTGATTTAAAGGTGGGAAATCAATCGTGGCAGGCTTAGTTCATATATGACGCAGGTTTAATGCACAGCTTTAATTTAAGGTGATTTTTAAAAAATAATAATAATATTGTGTATTTCTGTAGATGTTAGAAACCATGTGTGTGTGTGTGTGTGTGTGTTTAACATCATTTTCAGGATTCATTCTCATGAAGTTTCCAGGATTTATTTAGCTTTACTCTCTGTCGCTGTTTCTGTTTTTAGGCTTTGGTTTTTGAAAGTGTGTGTGTGTGTGTTATACAACATGCCGTTCTTCTGCCATTCTTATGAACTAAAGTGTAAAACCGAGTGAGTGTGTGTGTGTGTGTGTGTGCGTTCAGAGTTTGAGCGTTTCCATATGCTGCTGTAACTCAATACACACACACACACACACACACACACACACACACACACACACACACACACACACACACACACACACACACACACACACACACACACACACACACACACACACACATATGCCAGGCATGAATGTTCTGCCTGAAAATGAGCTACAAAGAAGAGAAAAAGCTTTTGAAAGAGGCTGAAAATGGAGGAGAGAAACTATTGAGGAAGAATAATGTAGATGAGTGTCAGAGGAAAAACATACAGGCCAGATTGCAGAGCAGAGCGAGATGATCTTGAGTGTGTTTTCTGCTGTGAATGAGAGATTATTATACACACACACACACACACACACACACACACACACACACACACGCACGCATCAGCTGATGGTCAGTGTGAACTTCAGTCTTCGTTTCACTGAAGCTGCTGGACGCTTGACTCTTGATCTCTGACCTCTGACCTTCTGCTGCTCCTCACAGTCTGTCTTTAGAACAGAGATGCCCACACACTGATGAAGTGTGTGTGTGTGTGTGTGTGTAGTTCTTTATTTTCTTGTTTAGATATGTTTAAAGTTGTTGAGTCTCTTTTCTTTGTCATTTTGAGCTATGATTGAGTACTACTGTAAAGCACTGCAGACAAAATAGTCATGATTTATTTTAATTCAGCATCTGTAGTGTTCCTGTGGTGTTTTGTTGTCATTGATTACTCAAACTAATGTTCTATAATTAAAATAGCGATTAAATCAAATTAAATGAAACCTTTAACAAGAGAAATAAGTTTACTTTTACTGCTTAAACTCAAATCTGGGGGGGAAAATATGTAATAATTATATAAATAAAACTACATTTTCTAATTTGTTTTTAAAAAAGGAGATAAAAATGCTGAAGATTTGTGTGTGTAGTGTTTCTGTGCTACTCTGATTGTTGTCATTTATTTATTTTTTAAATATAGCTAGTAGTGCTTTGGCAAATTTCTAGAGTAAGTTTAGTTTTGCAGTATAAAATAAAAGTTTAGGTAAAAAGCAGGGTGTCTGTGGGGTCCTAAAAAGTTCATAAATCAGAAGTTTAAGGCCTTTAAAAAGTATTAAAAAGTCTTAAATGCTATTTTGCAAGGTATTAAATTTTATATCATATTTGATTATGCAATGTATGGTTGTATGCTGAAGCTTACCTGAATTTAATCTGCAAATATCAGAATGCTGTATAGTTTATGACATCAATGAAGTCCTGCTAGATTTGATATCACGCTGCTTTATTTACTGCACCATAATGTCTGTAGCTCTACAGTATAGGTGCCAACCTGCTGAATAAGCTAGATTTAATAGATTTTTATTCAGTATATGAATATTGTTTTAGTTTTGGATTAGTTTTTTACATTAATATTTAGTAAATATACTGTAAGTTAAAATCTCGCTAGTGTTTCCAGTCGAAACCTATAGTGGTTATAAGAGTCTTAAAAAAGGTCTTAAAAGGTATTAAATTTCCCTCTCTGATTCCTGTATATACTCTGAAGATGTTTGATAGAAATATTTTTAAATAAGTCTAAATTTGTTTGTGATTAAAATAACTAAAACTCATGCAGAAATAAAGCTAAAGAAAAATAAAGAAAAAACCCACAAAATTAAAGATTTTAACTAACTAAACTATTAAAAAATAGTTTTCTGTAACGGAAGTTGAACTAGAAATTAAATAAATAATATTTACAAAATAATTAAAGTTAAACATTTATGTAAAATAAAATAAAAACATGTTGCTTTGATGAATAACTGAACTAAATAAGGTTATTTGTAGGAGTGACATTACATAAAAAATAAGTAAATAACTTTAATAATAAAAAGTTAATAAAGTTTTTATTTTATCATATATTATTGTAAAACGTTCTATTTTATATGCATTATAATTGGTGCTTATTTGTTTGCCATCCTTTAGATCCCTTTGATTTTTTATTATTATTTTTTTATATATTTCCCAAATGATGTTTAACAGGGAAAGGAAATTTTCACAGTATGTCTGATAATATTTTTTCTTCTGGAGAAAGTCTTATTTGTTTTATTTCAGCTAGAATAAAAGCAGTTTTTAATTTTTTAAACACCATTTTAAGGTCAAAATTATTATCCCCTTTAAGCTATATATTTTTTCGATAGTCTACAGAACAAACCATCGTTATACAATAACTTGCCTAATTACCCTAACCTGCCTAGTTAACCTAATTAACCTAGTTAAGCCTTTAAATGTCACTTTAAGCTGTATAGAAGTGTCTTGAAAAATATCTAGTAAAATATTATTTACTGTCATCATGACAAAGATAAAATAAATCAGTTATTAGAGATGAGTTATTAAAACTATTATGATTAGAAATGTGTTGAAGAAATCTGCTCTCTGTTAAACAGAAATTGAGAAAAAATAAACAGATGGGCTAATAAATCAGGGGGGTTAATAATTCTGACTTCACCTGTACTTAATTGTTTCCCATGTAAATTGTATACGATACAATACATAAGTTCACTCTCAGAACCCGAGGCCAAAGTCACACACCAAGTGCTTACCTTCGGTTTTATTGTGTCTGTTTCTAGCTAAGAAAGATCAAGAGGCGTCAGAAGAGAAGAAAAGCGCTCAGAAGAAGAAAGTAAAAGAGCTGAAGGTGCTCGACGGCAAAACATCCCAGAATCTCTGTGAGTATCAGCCTGAGCATCAGCGTTCACATGAGAAATACTGCACTGCTCTGACGCTGTGTGTGTGTGTGTGTGTGTGTGTGTGTGTGTGTGTGTGTGTGTGTGTGTGTGTGTGTGTGTGTGTGTGTGTGTGTGTGTGTGTGTGTGTGTGTGTGTGTGTGTGTGTTGCAGCTATATTTTTGGGTTCAAACAGGCTGCCTTATGAAGAGATGAAAACCGTCATCCTGGAGGTCAATGAGACACTTCTCACTGAAAACATGGTGCAGGTATGAATAAATTAATCAAAATTATAGGTGGGCATAGATTAATTTTTAAAATCTAGATTAAAATGGCTCATTTGAATTCTGCCGAAGGCATTCAAAATATGTGTGCTGCCCAAATAATAAGTCTTTGAGAATGGGTTTCTCAAGCCAGGTGGCGCATTAGACCAGCGGCTCATCTGCGGTTCACAAAATGCATCACAAACTGCTTGAGAAACTGTTCTACTATGAGAATTAATGATGAAAATAAATGATGTCCAATGTGTTTACTCACTGTTTATTCGGTTAAACATGAATGTTGAACTGTAGGCCTACATAAGCTCCAAACAGCGATTTTTGATGACCTTAATCTGGCTAAAGTCAAAACTGAACTAAACAGAAATGGAATTAAGACATGTGGAGTAGCCTATGCATATTTAGTGGCATTATTGAAGTAAACACCGCGGTCTTTAGGACCTTTCGCCATATTTTCAGACAAGATCCACATGCGGCTGTCAGTAAAGGACCGCATACACACACACAAACACACACACACACACATCGTAAAATGGGAAGTTTTCTTCTTTTCATTTGGCATGCATTATTAAATTCCATAACACTCTCACCAGTCCTTACTCCTTATGTGCGTCTAATACCCCAGTTTGTCACGAGGGCATGGATGAAATGTTCAGGAGTTAAAGTGAAACTGGCGAACTGCAGTTAGAGTCAGGCATCCTGCTGATTTGATTCAGAAGTGCACTCTTTTGTCAGACGGCTCACCGGTCAGGTATACATCCGCACTAATATATCAAGGAGAAAGTTATCATAGCTTGTGTAGAATAGACCCAGCTCCCACCCAACTTTGAGAATAGATTAACGCTGATATTTTTTTTATCGCGAGATAAGTGTCTTGCGTTAACGCAGCACGTTAATGCCGATAACGGCCCACCACTAATAAAAATAAATCATTTTTTTAATTCACAATATTTTTCAATATTACAATTTTCTGTGCAAAAGAACAAAAAAAATATTTATTCAAGATTTCAAGCTCAAAATAATGCAGGATTGGGGATGAAGAAAAATAATAGGATTGCAAAGGACTTCTGTAGTTTGTAGAACTGGCAATGCAGTTGAAGTCAGAATTATTAGCCCCCCGTTAATTTTTTGTTTTCTTTTTCAAATATTGCCCAAATGATGTTGAACAGATTCAGGAATTTTTCACAGTATTTCCTATAATATTTTTTCTTCTGGAGAAAGTCTTATTTGCTTTATTTCGACTAAAATAAAATCAGTTTTTAATTTCTATAGACCCATTTTAAGGTCAATATTATTAGCCCCCTTAAGCAATGTTAGTTTTGGACTGTCTACAGAACAAACCACTGTTATACAATGACTTGCCTAATTACCCTAACTTTACCCTAATTAACCTAGTTAAGCCTTTAAATGTCACTTTAAGCTGAATACTAGTATCTTAAAAAATGTTTAGTCTAATATTATGTGCTGTCATCACGGCAAAGATCAAATAAATCAGTTATTATAAATGAGTTATTAAAACTATTATGATTAGAAATGTGTTGAAGAAAATCTCTCCGTTAAACAGAAATTGGGGGAAAAAAATATACAGGAGGACTAATAATTCTGACTTCAACTGTATGTACATAGTTTCGTTAGGCAAACCAAAATGGACAAAAACAGCAAAAATGGTATCTTCTCTTAAACAGTTGTCCAATAAAAAAAGTGTGTGTGTGTTTCAGAGTTTGCTGAAGCTGCTGCCGGAGCAGGAACAGCTGAACACATTATCAGAGATGAAAGATGAATACGAGGAGCTGGCCGAGTCGGAACAGTTCGGTGTTGTGGTGAGAAATGCACACAAGGGTTGACTTTGATGAACACAATCATACAGACACAGCCAATCACATCTCTCTCTCTCTCAAATTCAAAACCTGCTTTATTGGCATGACAAATGTTACATTTGTATTGCCAAAGAATTTGTGATGTTTACATTAAACAAAACATATAAAAACAAATGACATGATAGCAGTGAGAGAAAGAAATTCACAGTGTGTTTAACAATGAACATAAAACAATAATACTAATAATAAACAGTATATTTAACAGTCATCAATTTAGGATTCATTACTAGCAATTTCTCTGTCTGCAGATCAGTTCAGTGAAGCGTCTGAAGCCGCGCCTGACTGCCATCCTCTTCAAGCTGCAGTTTGAGGAGCAGGTGAATAACGTCAAGCCGGATGTGGTGGCAGTGACGGCGGCCTGTGAGGAGCTGCGCAAGAGTGAGAGTTTCTCCAAACTGCTGGAGATCACACTGCTGCTGGGAAACTTCCTGAACGCCGGGTCACGAAACGCCAAAGCTTTCGGCTTCAGCGTCAGTTACCTGTGCAAGGTGATTCTCAACGTCCTAATTGTTTGTAGCACACTGGAAATAAGCGATAATGTACATCCAGCCAGTTGTTCTTACAGAAGAAACCCTAACAGGCTTATCATCGGGGGGTTTATTCTGCAGAAATAACTAGCTGGATGTGCTTTGTCCTGCTTATTACGCGGCTAGTAGCCACAGAATTTTTCAAATATTTCCCAAATGATGTTTAACAGAGCAAGGAAATTTTCACAGTATTTTCTATAATATTTTTTCTTCTGGAGAAAGTCTTATTTGTTTTATTTTGGCTAGAATTAAAGCAGTTTAAAATTTTTTTAAACCATTTTAAGGTCAATATTATTAGCCCCCTTCAGCAATATTTGTTTTGGATTGTATTATTAGTTTCAGCAGTTGTTATCTGGGATTATTACATCGCTTTCTGGAATACTTCATTCTGATTGGTCAGTCGCTACATTCAGGGTATGTTATTCCCAGATAACAACCTTTGAAACTTACAACACAGGCTCATCCAGGTATTGCAAGTCATCTTGACCGTCAGTGAATAAGTTCACATCCATATTTATATGCTTGTCTGGCATGCCACTTTGTTTTGACTCTTTGGCGCCATCTTGTGACTGAATAATACTTAGGTAAGTGTATACTCCATTCAGCCTTCAGTTGCTGTCAGCTTTGCATTTATTCATTCATTCATTTTCTTTTCGGCTTAGTCCCTTTATTATTCTGGGGTCGCCACAGCGGAATGAACCGCCAACTTATCCAGCACATGTTTTACGCAGCAGATGCCCTTACAGCTGCAACCCATCCCTGGGAAACATCCATACACACTCATTCACACTCATACACTACGGACAATTCATCTTACCCAATTCACCTGTACTGCATGTCTTTGAACTGTGGGGGAAACCGGAGCACCCGGAGGAAACCCACGCGAATGCAGGGAGAACATGCAAACTCCACACAGAAACACCAACTGACCCAGCCGAGGCTCAAACCAGCCTCGACTTTGCATTTAATGAACGTATTAATCACCTAATATGGCTTAGAACAATGTTGTGTGTCTTATATTCACATTTTGTGGCAACTAGCAATATAATAAGCAGGATAATGTACATCTAGCCGGTTATTTTCACAGAATGATGCCCTCAGTCGTATACAACAGTGCTCCTCTTCATGCCAGGCCACTGATAAGTCTGTTAGGCTTTATTCTTTGATAACCCCCCCCCCTGGATGTACTTCCTTACATAACATATCTTGGAATGCTGTGACTGACCAATCAGAATCATATATTCCAGACAAGGCTAATTCAATTTGTTCATTACTGAGGCTAATAAATTCAACAGGTATGAATGGATTTGTTTCATTATAGAGCAGCTTTAGCAAAATCATCATGATAATGAATGTTAATGAAAGCAACATTTATTGTAAAACAGCACCACCTAATAGTTCTCTCTAAACTACATGCTTTCTGTGTTTTACCGCAATACTTTAATATGTTTTGATGCATTATTGAATGAAAGAACCACCTCGTGTTTTTGTCATGTGTGTGTGTGTTTAGTTGAGAGACACTAAATCGGCGGATCAGAAACAGACTCTCCTGCACTTCCTGGCGGAGACCTGTCAGGAGCAGTACCCGGAGGTCATGACCTTCCCTGAGGAGCTCATCCATGTGGAGAAAGCCAGCAAAGGTCAGTCTTAGTTTTTTTCCTGATTTAATATATGACATTTTATTATGCTATATTTAAATATTAGGGCTTATATTAGAGCTTAGGGCTGTACGATATATCGTTTTAGCATTGATATCGCAATATGATAATTCGCAATAGTCGCAGGATATGCAATGTTTCGTTTGTATTATGTATCATTTGCACGTGTTTTTGATGCCTGTGATTGTATAATGCTGTGTTCACATCAGACGTGGATGAAGCATCAAGCGTGAGTGATTTACATGTTAAATCAATGCAAAGATGCGAATAGACATCCTGAGGCATGATACACATGAATGAGGCGGTTCGAATGACGCGCCGTGAGTTCAGCTTTTTGCGTGATTGACGCATTTAACGCGTGTATCTCGCCTTTTGCATGAATTGCTCGATCTGAACTTCAGTGGACATTCACACCGCATAAACCAATCAGGACTTTGCATTTGTGGGGGTGGGATTATGACGTAGCGTTTCCGCCTGGTACACCAACGTCCCAGGGGGAAATCCTCTTACTAGGGATGGGCATTTCTGACCATTCTTCATTTCGATTAATCCACAGGTTTGACAAACGAGTACTCGATTAATCGGGGCGGGGCTTAATCAAGAGGCGGGGCGTGTGTGCGTCATAGGGGCGGGGCTTAATCAAGAGGCGGGGCGTGTGTGCCTCATAGCGACAATTAAATAACATTCAATTTATATATATATATATATATATATATATATATATATATATATATATATATATATATATATATATATATATATATATATATAAAGCCCTGTTAAAAATGTTGTTGATAAAACTATGACAGGATTCAGAAAACAATTAAATCAACGCTGTTAGGTTATTAAAAATCACCATCAATATTGGTTAACACAGTAAACATTTAAAGAAGTGTAACAAGTGGCGTATTTAGGCATGGGCAATATGGTCGATGCCCATAGCGGCATCTGGGTGGCACGGGGAGACGGTGCGAAAACAACGAGCCCCAGTACAAGCTTTGAGTTACGATTTACTTTATGCAAGTGTAATAATTTAAAGTAGTAATCCCAGAATAAAGACGTTAGAGGCCATTCACATTTGGCGTATTTTGCATGTGCAAGTTTGTTATTGTCTATGTGCAACCGAAACAACGGTGGTGAAAGCAAACTGATGCATGCATGCGTGCAGAAAACCATTCCCGCGCGCCTCACGCGCTGCTCTGCACCCGGTTGTGATAGGCCTACCGGTTGTTTAGGCTACATGCACGCCGGTAAAATACACGCCGCTTATGTACTGTGAAACCGGAGTAACTTTAATGCAGAGGTGTCGGGGCGCAGCGAGCTTTGCAAGTTGACAAAACTAAAGTTATTATATGATGATGATCTTATTTTGACTATATGGCTATGAAGCAGAAAGCAGAGATGATGAATCAGGGAGGTAAGACTTAATAACATTAATTCTCAGCCATGAGTCGGGTCTAAGACTACAGATAATTACATAAAATATATATTCTTTGTATTCTATAGAATTTACTTTAATATTCAAGCAAAAGATTTTTTGCGAGCTTCTTAGCTTATCACTCCAGCTGTGTCTACATTTTTTTCAGTTACATTTGGATTAATTTCTGGATTTTATTTAGAATTATAATTGTATAATAATAATAATAATAATAATAATAATAATTTTATTTCTAAGTACATTTCTAAAAGCAGGTGGTTCGCCCAGGGTGCCATTCGAACCGCCACTGACGTGAAGCATGTAGGTTTTCTACATGAGGCATTGTAAATAAAATTAATCACAAAGCCTAGAGACACAATATGAAAATATTATATTACAAATTGTGTTTATCTACACAAAATGCATGTGAGCTTGAACTGCATGCCAAACAGAAAGTGGATGCAGTTCGCAGGGTGCTTTAAAACAACGGCAACTGAAGCCGCGCAGAAAAAAGAAACCAAAGTTATTTTACAGTATTATCCCCTTCAATGTGTCTTATTATTACTATAAATATTTTGGATCCGTTTTTAAAACTATAATCTACCTTTTTCTAGATTGTTGACAACAACAATAAAAACACATGATACTCTGCATTTCAGTTATTTTATTCAACTGACATTTTTACCAAAACAATATTTTACTTCAGCAGCATCACAACAGATGTGGATCAAAAAGGTTTTTTTTTTGTAAAAGGTTTGCAAAAATAAAGTTTCACCAAAACTTAACCAAACGGCTGTTAAGTACAGTGATGCGCGGATGGCGGTATAGGCTATCCGCGGGCGCTGCATAATCCGCGGGTCGGGTAATAAAAAAATACATTATGATTAATTGCGGGAGGGTCATAGCAGTTGACCAGCAAAAAACAAAGAGTGGACTTCGCAGAATGTGAAGATGAGACGCCCAAGCAAGGTGCAAAGAAAAAGACCAAGTAAACATAGCCTATAAACATAACATAACATAGCTGCTGTTTAGGCTGAAGTGACACCGTTTTTGTTATCTTTTTCCATATGTAAAAGCTGAATCTGCTGTTAATAACGAACGATCCACAGTAACCTATCATCATGCTTAAAACAAAGAATTAGAATTATTAAAGTGTCGATCGGGTGCGGGCTCGGGAGTGGATATATATATATATATCCAAATATAAAATAAAATAAAATGTGTGGGCGGGTGGCGAGCGGAGGATTAGAATGAAGGAGCAGATTCGGGTGACATTTCAGCTGATCCGCGCATCTCTAGCACATAGCCTAACTAAAATTAGAAGCTAGCATAATTTGGCTGCGTAAACTTAAAATAAAAATAGCTTGAATATTTTTTACCACATCTATAAAACTTAAAAATTGGGTAAAATAACATTTCCTTTAAAGTGATCAGTCAGTGGAGGTAAATAAAATAAAGCCAGACTAATTTAACTATGCTGCTTAAACTTAAAACAAAAACAGCCTGAATATTTTATCATGCTTGGCTAATAAAACTTAACATAAGGAAGGACTAAATGTTTTTTTTTTCAAAAAGATCAGTCGGTCTACATGCTCCGATGAAAGCCGAGTGCAAAGTTTATTTTCAATTAGACGGCGGTGGAAAAAAGGCGCTCAGAAGGCAGAGAAGTTGCAGGAACAGCCAAGTACCACTGGGCAAAGGTGCTTAGCCTTGCAGACCGAGACTCATTTACTTGCACCACAATAAAGGATCCGGGTTTAGAGAGATGCATGGCTCCATGAAGTAGCTTTCGATTTTGGTATCATCCGGTGAAACATCATCACTCGTGCCATAGACTAGTCCTCGCCGAAAAGATTGTCTGACACGGCGCGCACATGACAGCTGAAAGCATCACACACCAGACGCGCACATTCACATGGTATTTAAAATGAAACTATTCAGATGGCGCTCTGTGGCGCGGCAGAAATATGAAATGTCCTGAGTCGTGGCTGGGCACCGCTGTGTACCCTGAAACATATGTTTAGAATTCTGAAATGCGCTGCGTGGCGCGACGCGGCGCTTCTGGTGTGTGACCCCCTATACTCCATCTGCGCTCAGGTCTCTCTGGACCGCAACTCCCTGCAGCCATAACCAATCAAATATCAAACTACCGCCCAAATACCAGCATAACCAATCAGAAAGATTTAAAGTCATTTAATTTTAGAGCCAATCGTTCATCGTTTTCATGCTCGATCGTCGCTGATGCGTTCGATTAATCGATTAATCGAATGATCGTGCACATCCCTACCTCTTACCGACACCGGACAACAGTTCATCAAACTTGCTCGTCTCAGTCTGAAGCACCGCTGAAAGCCTCCATCATCCAGGTATAGTTTCTGGAGGAGCTGATGAACTCGGTGCACCTCTGAATGGATCTAGTGGACTCAGAAATGGCTCCAAACGAATCTACGCTGTTTATCAGCCTTCATAAAGCGCATAAACGCAGCTATTCTCTCTTTAAACAGAAATGTGTCTAAAATTGTATAGATTGTTTATTAGATTTTATGGAGATGCACTCCCACTGCAGGATCATTCTAATTGATCTAACATTATAAATTCTTTCCAAAAAAGAGATATGAAGTCATATGGTGAAATTGTATTGAAATTAATATTGCAAAATAAAACATATCGCAATGTAAGATTTTATTAGAGATCGTTTTATAAGTAGGCATGTTCACCTTGAATGCTCAAATGATTTCGAATGTATTGCTGATTGCTCCAGATGTGTTTTACTGTTGTTGTAGTTTATAGACCTGATGCATCGTTTTTTGACCATTGTAGAAAACCTTTTTAAAACATTAGGAAAAATAAAGAGTCTGATTTCAAAGATGAGATTTTAATCTGAACTGGTTTGATAAAACGACTAAATAAACTGAATTAAATATTAAAGGGCACCTAGGTTACCCCTTTTTCCAGATTTAATATAAGTCTTTTGTGTCCCCAGAATGTGTCTGTAAAGTTTCAGCTCAAAACACCCATCAGATTATTGATTATAGCTTTCACTAGTTTGTATTTTATAGCTCTCAATAGATTTTTGCTGTTTTTGTGTACTGCGCCTTTAAGGCTAGTCCTCCTTGCCCACCGTTTCCACGTGCCTGCCGCGCGTGCCCCAGTCTCTGCCCTCGGCTGCCTCAGACAACTGACACAGACATAAAGGAAGCAGATCTCACATAACGTTTGTGACAAAAACTACAGTAAGAGCTTTATCAATGATTATTTGGTGCATTTGTTGTGTGGAGCTGCAGGATGAGTCACACACGATGTCGTTACAAAGTTCACGCACACACACAGCGCAGACACACACGCACATACATACAGCTCGCGCGTTTAGCTTTGCACTGTCTTTGCACGCAAATGTGACAGGATACAGGTTAATCTCCACTGCTGTATTGATATCTGTCTTGTTAATGTGCAAAATAAACCTGATTTAACGTCCACTAACCGGGATTGAAGTGTCTTCTTGTAGAATTGTTCTGACACGCGGCTGTGTTGATGAAGTAAAGCTGAAGTAAATGGCTGTAATTCATTACACACGTTTTAAAACATTTTAAACTTGTCAAACTCACTCTTGATCACATTTGATGATGATTGATGATCCTAGCAAACTGAACAGACCTTTTATTTATTGTTGATTTGCGCACGTCCTGTCTTGTGGCTATGATTACAAACGTTACTACGGAGACATGTTAATACGCAGCTGTCAATCAATTCAATGGGCAGGGGGACCGCACTCCTACGTCAAGTTGGGGTCAGTCTCAAAACCGCTCCAATTGGTCTACCGTTTATATGTTGTTAAATTGAAAAAAAGCACTGGGTGTGTTTATATCACCCCAATATGACGCTCTATACACTATACCTACACATATGTCTGTCCAAACAGCTTGAAAAGTAGATTTTTCACCATAGGTGCCCTTTAAAATTTCATGATTTTACACAATTAGTTGAGAGCCCTACACGAAAAACAACTACTTCTCAAACTTTATTGGATCTCTTTTTACTAATAAACCCAAAAGAATTACAAAGACTTTTTTTAATGGATTACATTATCACATCACAACCTAGCACTTATGTCTAGGATGTTGAATAAGAATAGATTTATATATCACAAAGCCAAACAAAGCAATCGAAATAATTCATATAGTATGCCTGAAAAGGATAAGAGCAGTTGAAGATGTGCTTGGACTAGGGATGGGCGATATGGCCTAAAATCCATATTGCGATATACATTGCAGCCTCTTGTGATAACGATATATATTGCGATATATAAATTATAATAGAACCATTTCAGAACAGGTTACAGAGACCCTTAGGAAAGCCAAACTGCTATTTTTTTTAAGAAATAAAGAAACGTTGCATGTCATTTTGAGAACATTTATTGTGCAAAAGCAAAACTGTAATTAAACAACACAATGTTGCAGATAAATAAACTAAATGTAGTGCCTTTCAGAAAGAAAGACTTTTCTTTTAAGTCCTTGGTTCCTAAATGCCAAGTTGCAGAGAACAAAAAAACTGGTGTCTTTTTAGTTAAGGAACTTACACTTTACTGAAATTACTTCCAGTTCTAATTAGTCAAATAAAATTGTGTATTGCAGATACTTTAAATAAAAACTAATTTCTAACCTGCAGCCTAAGGTAACGCATTTGGTTTTTAAAAATTTTGATCTCCTAATGAAATTAAAACTGGTGTCTTGTTAATAAAGGAACGGACACTGTGAATTAGGGCTATACTTCCAGTATTAGGCATGGCTATTTTAAATAAAGAAAATTCTTTCATTCTTTCCTTCTGCCCCAAAGTAACACCATCTTTTCTATATAACTTTAATGACCTTCAGCAACAGAATACTTTCTTATTGATTTCTTATTCTTATTTAACAAACAAGTAAAAAAAAAAAAAAAGTTTGTTTCTTTTCAGTGAGCACCACTGACAGATCAAATCTGCTTTCTTTCTTTCTCTCCCTCTCCCTCTCCCTCTGTCCGGTTGGTAAAGTCTAGATTGGATAGGCGGCCGGCCGGAAATGCGTATGCACATTAATATAGCGGCATTTTTATTTACTTTCACGTCAAGCGGTCTTTACATTGTTTTGTATACGTTCGTAAGCAATGCATGGCACCGAATGGGGTAAAGTCTAGATTGGATACGCGGCCGGCTTTGCTCTTAATTTCGCGGGTAGATTGCGTCATCAAACATGCATTATCGCGATAGTGCAATAGAATTAAAATCTCTATCGTAGGCCAATTTTGTATCGTTTATATCGCATATCGTTTATATCGCCCATTACTAGCTTGGACAAATCGATTGGCAGTCAGTTTTATCTCCTAAACATTTGGAAAATGCACATATAATATATTTAAAAATGAGGTTTTGTGAAATAACTAAGAATAATCTGCCATGGATTAATGAACAAGCTTGGAGTCTTATGAAAAAAATGTGATGCTGCTTTAAAAAAAAAAAGCTAAAAAAATCTGGTTTGTAGAGAATTAATGTTGAAAACTTAAGGATTTTGAACCTATGGTGAAAAATCTACTTTTCAAGCTGTTTGGACAGACATATGTGTAGGTATAATGTATAGAGCGTCATATTGGTGTGATATAAACACACCCAGTGCTTTATTTGTCAATTTAACAACATATAAACGGTGGACCAATTGGAGCGATTTTCAGACCGACCGCAACTTGACGTAGGAGTGCGGTCCCCCCGCCCACCGAATTAATTGACAGCTGCGTATTAACATGTCTCTGTAGCAACACATATAATCCTATCAACAAGACAGGACGTGCGAAAAGCAACCGGGAATACAAGGTCTGTTCAGTTTGCTAGGATCATCAATCATCATCAAATGTGATCAAGAGTGAGTTTGACAAGTTTAAATCTTTTAAAACAGAGCATGTTAATGAATTACAGCCATTTACTTCAGATTTACTTTATCACCACAGAACTATTATACAAGAAAGACGCTTCAATCCCAGTTAGTGGACGTTAAATCAGGTTTATTTTGTACATTAACGTAACAGATATCCATACAGCAGTGGAGATTAACCTGTGTCCTGTCACTTTTGCGTGCAAAGACTGTGCAAAGCTAAACACGCGCGCTGTCTGTGTGTGTGTGTTTATAACGACATTGTGTGTGACTCATCGTTGCAACAGCCACAGCCATATCACTCTGCAGCCCAAGACCGGTTACTCACTGAAGCTAAGCAGGGCTGAGCCTGGTCAGTACCTGGATGGGAGACCACAGGGGAAAACTAGGTTGCTGTTGGCAGTGGTGTTAGAGAGGCCAGCAGGGGGCGCTCAACCTGTGGTCTGTGTGAGTCCTAATGCCCCAGTAAAAGTGAAGGGGACACTACACTGTCAGTGGGCGCCGTCTTTCAGATGAGACGTTAAACCGATGTCCTGACTCTCTGTGGTCATTAAAAATCCCATGGCACTTCTCGTAAAGAGTAGGGGTGTAACCCCGGTGTCCTGGCCAAAGTCCCTCAATCGGCACTTACCCGTCATGGCCTCCTAATCATCCCCATCCACCGAGTTGGCTCTATCACTGTCTCTTCACTCCACTAATAGCTGGTGTGTGTTGAGCGCACTGGCGCCGTTGTCCTGTGGCTGCCGTCGCATCCTCCAAGTGGATGCTACACACTGGTGTTGGTGTGGAGAGACCCCCCTCATGATTGTGAAGCGCTTTGGGTGTATGGCCATACACAATAAATGCGCTATATAAATACACATTACATTACATTACATTACAACTCCACAACTAATGCATCAAATACTCATTGGTAAAGCTCTTACTGTAGTATTTCTCACAAACGTTACGTGAGATCTGCTTCCTTCATGTCTGTCTGTTGTCTGACGCAGCCGAGGGAGGAGATTAAGGCACACTGACAAGCACGTGGGAACGGTGGGCGGGGAGGACTAGCCTTAAAGGCACAGTACACAAAAACCGCTACCTGATGGTTAGAACAATAAAATAGAAACTTCTGAAAGGTCTAATAAAAAATCTGATGGGTGTTTTGAGCTGAAACTTTACAGACACATTCTGGAGACACAAAAGACTTATATTAAATCTGGAAAAAGGGGTAAACTAGGTGCCCTTTAATAGAAGACATGAATATTGATCATTCTATAAAGAAAATACATCATAGTTTCTAGAAACACAGCAAACAACTATTCTCGGGATCAGCTTAAAATCATTATAATAGTTATTATTTAATTATTATTAATTATTTGTGACAGGATCATGTGTGAAATGATTCTAAAAATGCAGCTTTTAATCACAGAAATAACTCATATTTTTAAATATAATCACACAGAAGTATTATTTAACGTTTTTTATTTAAATGAAGTAGACCTCAATTAAGAGTCCTCTTTTAAAAAACATGAAACCTTTTTTTCTTCATCATCTCTCTCAGTGTCGGCAGAAACGCTCCAGAAGAGTCTCGATCAGATGGGGAAGCAGATCAAGAGCCTTGAGAAGGACATCGAGACGTTTCCTCCTCCGCAGAGCGACAAGGACAAATTTGTAGAGAAAATGACCATATCCTTTACTTCCTGCCGGCCTGCTGCATGACAGGAAGTGTCACTTTGGTTTCCACAGTCATTTGCTCAAACAATAGTGTTACACAAACACCGTCTCAATGATTCATTGTGACATCACGTCCTGTTTGGGTTCCAGTGTTCATCCTCGTGAATCATCAGAGAGATTGTATTTGTATGTTGGGGGAGTGTTTGTTTTAATAGTTGCAGATTAATTTATAATTGATATGAAGTATGATCAAGATGACGCGTGTTTTTCTTGACGGAGTAGTTCACAGTTTTGTATCGACGGCTCGGGAGAACTTCGAGAAGCTTAAGCTGCTGCATGAAAACATGGAGAAACAGTATGAGGATCTAGGAAAGTATTTTGTGTTTGACCCAAAGAAGATGAGTCCAGAAGAGTTCTTCGGTGACCTCAACAACTTCAGGACCATGTTCCAGGTGAGACCAATAAATAAATTCAAAAATAATATATGTATATATATATATATATACAGGGCTTGACATTAACTTTTTTGATCAGCAGCCACTGTGGCTAGTAGTTTTCCACCGTTACTAGCCACTCGCCATTTTCACTAGCCACAATTTTGTTGTTGGTAAAATATATTTGATATGCATAAATTTGACTTTGGCATGCTAAAATAACTTCATTTAGATTTTGTGTATTTTCCACTTGCCTCCTCGTTCATTTAACTGTTTTTTGTTTATGAACTTACTCAATGACCATGAGCAAATAGGTTGTGCTTTCATAAAAAAGTGTCACATTGCAATTAGTTTTCTTTCACAGGACTTTTCAGGGCTCAACACAATAAGGATTTACCTTTTTTTTTCTGGCCACACCAGACTAATTATTTCCTTGCCAAAAATTTTAAATAATGTGTCAAAACAAGCAAAATACTGCTGTATACATACAGTGTTTATTCAACAAAACAGCTGACAATTAAAAAATATATATTCTCATGCATCTAAAACTATGCACTGTGTTCTGTTCTGGCTCCCAGATCACCAGTTAACTGTGCATACAACAACATATTAAAGCAATACTATTGTAAAGGATGATTAATAAACTATATTAACATAAATAACAGCAAGCAAAAGAAAGCAGGTAAAAAAACATTCAGTGCGCGATAATGAAAGGATGATGCCGCACACAGGGTTAACGTTAGGCCAATTAATAATCTGTTCAAAGAATGGTTAAAGCGAAAGCGGCAACAACTGCTGCTGCTTACAAAGAATCTCGAGCCCTTGAAGGACTGTGGGTGCACGAGCATCGCACTAGTTTCGTTTCCAGGCACGGTTGCTTTGAGTGAGGAAACGGCACAGGAGCTTTTAAACACTCGTGCGCGTCAAATCATCTGTGAGCGCGACACTAAAGCCCTCGTCAGTGAGGAGGAAAGCCTGTCTCACCGTGCGCGTGATCCTCTTAGTCGCATTTGGCGGGTGTTAATGTAAAGCTCTGTGTGTGTGTGTGTGTATATATATATATATATATATATATATATATATATATATATATATATATATATATACACACACACACACACACACACAGACATGGACAAAAGTGTTGATCTCTTGCGTTGAAGAAAGAAAACTACAACTATCAAATTAAATAAAGAAATAACTTTATACTGAAAAAGGTCATGATTAATCAAAATAAATCAATAAACAGAAAATAATAGTGGATTTTTTTATGGCCAAACAGACTATTTTGTAGAGACAAAAAGTACATTTCAAATGGTCATTATGAACTTTCAATGCTGATCTTGAATTGGCCTCTCTGTGTTTGTTTTCCAGCAAGCAGTGAAAGAGAACCAGAAACGCAAAGAAGCGGAGGAGAAGATGCGCAGAGCCAAGCTGGCCCGAGAGAAAGCAGAGAAGGAGAAAGAAGAGAAGCAGAAGAGGGTCAACTCTGGACAGATTCCCAACATCAACGATGGTAAGTGTGTGTGTGTGTGTGTGTGTGTGTGTGTGTGTGTGTGTGTGTGTGTGTGTGTGTGTGTGTGTGTGTGTGTGTGTGTGTGTGTGAGCAATTGTGTCTGTGCACGTGTGTTCTTTTGTGCAAATGTTTGTGCGTGCGCGCTCTTTTTGTGTGTCGGGTTATGTATGTGTGCGCACTTGTGTGAGTATGCACTTGCGTGCGATTGTGTGCACATTTTTGTGTGTTCGTTCTTGTGTGTGTGTCTGCTTATATGTGCGTGTGTGCGTGCTTTTGTGTGTGCGTGTAATTGTGTGTGTGCTTTTGTGCACATTTTTGTGTGCGCGCTCTTGTGTGTCAGCTTATGTGCTTGTGTGTGTGCGCGCATACTTGTGTGTGTGTGTGTGTGTGTGTGTGTGTGTGTGTGTGTGTGTGTGTGCATGTATTTGTTTGCACACCATTGTGTGTGTGTGTGAGCAATTGTGTCTGTGCACGTGTGTGCTTTTGTGCAAATGTTTGTGCGTGCGCGCTCTTTTTGTGTGTCGGGTTATGTATGTGTGCGCACTTGTGTGAGTATGCACTTGCGTGCGATTGTGTGCACATTTTTGTGTGTTCGTTCTTGTGTATGTGTCCGCTTATGTGTGCGTGTGTGCGTGCTTTTGTGTGTGCGTGTAATTGTGTGTGTGCTTTTGTGCACATTTTTGTGTGCGCGCTCTTGTGTGTCCGCTTATGTGCTTGTGTGTGTGCGCGCATACTTGTGTGTGTGTGCTGGTGTGCGCACTCTTGTGTGTGTGCGTGTGTGTGTGTGTGTGTACTTGATTGCGCATGTGTTTGTGTGAACACGTGTGTGCGCAATTGCGTATGTACTTTTGTATGTGTGTGTGTGTATGCATGTGTGTGTTTGTGTGTGCATGCTTGTTTGTTTGTTTGTGTGTGTTTGTGATAGCTAGATAGACAATACAAAGACAGCAGGAGAAGTTCTCCAGCATATTTAGGTCAAACTCACAAGAAAACTTCAGCTTCATCCCCTTTTCTGTTGTTTGGAGTGAAATGTGAGCTGGACATGTTCTCTCGAGATTCAGAACCGTATGAAAAATGTCTGTGCTCTTAATGCACACAGTTTTCAGATGTTTGTGTCACACACACTGATTCACACTCAGCAGTTAATGTGGATCATGTGGAATCACTCGACTGTTTTCATCAGCATAGTACAACTGCTGTAATGAATGAGCTGCCTTCTATGTGTGTGTGTGTGTGTGTGTGTGTGTGTGTGTGTGTCGCTCTCTCTGACCTACTTTTCTGGTCTGGCTGCAGTTTGAAACTCTCAGGGCTCCAGTTTTCCACTCATTATTTCTGCAGGTTTGAGAGTTCATCAGCAGAACAGTGAAGTCTAAACATTTGCTAATCCATTAGCTAACATTAGCAACAGTGATCAATACATTGACTGCACACATTAATCTTTAATGTTATTCATTAAACAGTCAGCAGTTTATGCTAGCTCATGAACTAATCTTAAAAGAGAATTTTGAGTTTGAGAATGTGTTCATGAATCTAGAAAAATGCATTAATAATAGATTAGTAGAACTATTGTTCATTGCTAATGCTAATTCATGCTAAACTCCTATTTCTTAGTGAAGATAGTAATTAGTTGTTTTTTTTTTTGTTAACGCTTTAAAATGTGTGAATGTCATTGAATTAGACTATGAAAACATTGTTTTAACATCTAGAGTCAGACTAAATTAGATAAACAAACACTTGGTGAAGCCACTAAATGCTCTTTCCCATTGCGCTGGTCATTTCTGAGGGTTCATTTGCATGCAGGTGCAGATTTGAATGTCAGTTGAGCAAACGTGCGATTAAAACACACATTTAATGCTCTTTCCAGATGATCTCAAACGTTTGTGTGTCTTATGTACACTCACCGGCCACTTTATTAGGTACACCCTACTAGTACCGGGTTGGACCCTCTTTTGTCTTCAGAACTGCCTTAATGCTTCGTGGCATAGATTCAACAAGTACTGGAAATATTCCTCAGAGATTTGCTCCATATTGACATGATAGCATCACACACTTGCTGCAGATTTGTCGGCTGCACATCCATGATGCCAATCTGCAGTTCCACCACATCCCAAAGTGCTCTATTAGATTGAGACCTGGTGACTGTGGAGGCCATTTGAGTGCAGTGAACTCATTGTCATGTTCAAGACACCAGTCTGAGATGATTCACACTTTATGACATGGTGTGTTATCCTGCTGGAAGTAGCCATCAGAAGATGTGTGGTCATAAAGGGATGGACATGGTCAGCAACAATACTCAGGTAGGCTGTGGCGTCGACACGATGCTCATTTGGTACTAATGGACCCAAAGTGTGCCAAGAAAATATCCCCACACCATTACACCACCACCACCAGCCTGAACCGTTAATACAAGGCAGGATGAATCCATGCTTTCATGGTGTTGATGCCAAATTCTGACCCGACCACCTGAATGTCACAGCAGAAATGGAGACTCATCAGACCAGGCAACGTTTCTCCAATCTTCTAGTGTCCAGTTTTGGTGAGCCTGTGTGAATTGTAGCCTCAGTTTCCTGTTCTTAGCTGACAGGAGTGGCACCCGGTGTGGTCTTCTGCTGCTGTAGCCCATCCACCTCAAGGTTTGGACGTGTTGTGTGTGTTCAGAGATGCTCTTCTGCAGACCTCGGTTTGTAACGAGTGCTTATTTGAGTTACTGTTGCCTTTCTATCAGCTGGAACCAGTCGGGCCATTCTCCTCTGACCTCTGCCATCAACAAGGGCATTTGCGCCCCACAGAACTGCCGCTCACTGGATATTTTCTCCTTTTCAGACCATTCTCTGTAAACCTAGAAGATGTTGTGCTGAAAGTCTGTAGATCAGCAGTTTCTGAAATACACCAGTCCATCTGGCACCAACAACAATGCCACATTCAAAGTCACTTAAATCCCCTTTCTTCCCCATTCTGATGCTCACTTTGAACTGCAGCAGATCGTCTTGACCATGTCTAAAGGCCTAAATGCATTGAGTTGCTGCCATGTGATTGGCTGATTAGAAATTATGCATTAACGCAGTTGGACAGGTGTACCTAATAAAGTGGCCAGTGAGTGTATGTGTGTGTGTTTTGTCTCAGTAACACACACATAGGAGTCACTGAACTGAACTCTCAGGGTTGAATATTTGAAATGTTTTGCCTCTACATTCCCACATTCTCAAACACACACTGGTTATCTTTAGTGTCGCAGTCAGACCCTGAGAATGAGACAAATACAAGCGTTTCCCACATACCAGTCACAGTCACACACACACAGAGAAAGAGGGAGACGCAGCAGCTCACACAGACAGTCAGTAGATGTCAGTGTTGTTTGAGAGATGTGTATGAGTGTGTGCTGGACTGTGATTGGTGTGTGCTGCACTGTGATTGGTGTGTGTGTGATCATCATATGAGTGAGATTAATGGTTGATTATGGTCTAATTCTGCTGAAATAGGGGATATTATCAGACAGAATCATCAGAATTGGTGTCTTTTACTGTTATATAGGTAAACCTAACTAAATGACCATGGTGAAACATTTTTCACAAACGCAGTCGACAGAATTGCAGTGTTTTATTAAGTAGATTCGGGTGTGTGTTATAGACCATCTCCACTTTCATTCAACTTTTGATCAGTGTTTTTTCAATGCTTCCATTTTGTACAGTGCAACAGTTTACATAATTTTAATGTAAACATGTAGAATATGGTCTTTCCATTTTGAACTAATGATAACAGCTTATACTGTACTTATGCAATATTCTGCTTTTTTAAACCATTAAAGTGAAAGTTCTAATTTTTTATAATAATGTAAAATATCTGCATTTAAAATGTATTTGTGCTATATAATGATCGTTAATCGTTAATGATTTAAAATGGATACATTTAAATATTAAATTGTGTAAGATGTATTTATTAGTTTTATATATTTAAATAGTAATATATTATACTGTAGCATGTGGTGTATG
>LR812532.1:4180385-4485385 GCA_903798195.1 Danio kyathit
ATTTATTAAATTTCCCATTTATTGTATTTTATTAACGCCTACCCAATGCCTAATTTGTGAATTGCGAGGTCCCGGAACAAATCGGGGTAACAGATCCAGCATGTTACCGGAGGACGGAGAGGTGTGGCGCACGAAAGTGGGGAGCGGGGTGGGGGGTGCGGTGGATGGCATAGGGGTGTCGCTGACGAAAGTGAGCGGGGCGGGGGTGGTATCGTGGACGACAGTGAAGAAGGGAAGAAAGCGAAAGTGAACAGCGGATGGGGAGAAGGGCGGTTGAGGAGGGGGATCGGTAAAAATGAGGTGCCGATTCATTTCAGTGGTGCCGGAATGACCTCCCGCCCTACTATACCTATTACATATCCATAAAACACTGTAATATAGCCGGGCTCGGATCGTATCGCTTTCTCACTACAATCGATCCGCTCCGGAGTTCGTTTCAATCGAGCCGAGACCACCTCATTCAGGCAGTCTCGGAGCGATTGCTTTGGCGCGGATCCGAGCGCAATTGCCCTGTTCACATATGCCAAACGAACCGCAGTAACTGGGCAAACGCGCCAGGTTCCGGAACAAAAGTCTAGGTGTGAAAGCACCCTCAGGCTGATTGTTTTGGCGCGGATCCGAGCGCCATTGCTGGTTTCACATATGCCAAACGAACCGCACTAACTGGGCAAACGAAACGGGTTCCGAAACAAAAGTCTAGGTGTAAAAGCACCCTCAGACCGATTGTTTTAGCACAGATCTGAGCGCAATTGTTGGTTTCACATATGCCAAACAAACCGCGCTAACTGGGCAAACAAGACAGGTTCCGGAACAAAAGTCTAGGTGTGAAAGCACCCTCAGACCGATTGTTTTGGCGCGGATCCGAGCGCGATTGCCCTGTTCACATATGCCAAACGAACCGCACTAACTGGGCAAACGAGACAGGTTCCGAAACAAAAGTCTAGGTGTAAAAGCACCCTCAGACCGATTGTTTTAGCACAGATCTGAGCGCAATTGTTGGTTTCACATATGCCAAACAAACCGCGCTAACTGGGCAAACAAGACAGGTTCTGGAACAAAAGTCTAGGTGTGAAAGCACCCTCAGAGCGATTGTTTTGGCACGGATCCGAGCGCGATTGCTGGTTTCACATATGCCAAACGAACCGCGCTAACTGGGCAAACGCGACAGGTTCCAGAACAAAGTCTAGGTGTGAAAGCACCCTCAGACCGACTCTTTTGGCACAGATCCGAGCGCTATTGCTGGTTTCACATATGCCAAACAAACCGCACTAACTGGGCAAACGAGACAGGTTCCGAAACAAAAGTCTAGGTGTGAAAGCACCCTCAGACTGATTGTTTTGGAGCGGATCCGAGCGCTATTGCTGGTTTCACATATGCCAAACGAAACACACTAACTGGGCAAACGAGACAGGTTCCAAAACAAAAGTCTAGGTGTGAAAGCACCCTCAGACTGATTGTTTTGCCGCGGATCCGAGCTCGATTGCCCTGTTCACATATGCCAAACAAACCGCGCTAACTGGGCAAACGCGACAGGTTCCGGAACAAAAGTCTAGGTGTGAAAGCACCCTCAGACCGATTGTTTTGGCACGGATCCGAGCGCGATTGCCCTGTTCACATATGCCAAACGAACCGCACTAACTGGGCAAACGCGACAGGTTCCGGAACAAAAGTCTAGGTGTGAAAGCACCCTCAGACCGATTGTTTTGGCATGGATCCGAGCGCGATTGCTGGTTTCACATATGCCAAACGAACCGCGCTAACAGGGCAATGGCGCTAGGTTCCAGAACAAAAGTCTAGGTGTGAAAGCACCCTCAGACCGATTGTTTTGGCGTGGATCCGAGCGCGATTGCCCTGTTCACATATGCCAAACAAACCGCACTAACTGGGCAAACGCGACAGGTTCCGGAACAAAAGTCTAGGTGTGAAAGCACCCTCAGAGCGATTGTTTTGGCACGGATCCGAGCGCGATTGCTGGTTTCACATATGCCAAATGAACCGCGCTAACTGGGCAAACGCGACAGGTTCCAGAACAAAGTCTAGGTGTGAAAGCACCCTCAGACCGACTCTTTTAGCACAGATCCGAGCGCTATTGCTGGTTTCACATATGCCAAACAAACCGCGCTAACTGGGCAAACGAGACAGGTTCCGAAACAAAAGTCTAGGTGTGAAAGCACCCTCAGACTGATTGTTTTGGAGCGGATCCGAGCGCTATTGCTGGTTTCACATATGCCAAACGAAACACACTAACTGGGCAAACGAGACAGGTTCCAAAACAAAAGTCTAGGTGTGAAAGCACCCTCAGACTGATTGTTTTGCCGCGGATCCGAGCTCGATTGCCCTGTTCACATATGCCAAACAAACCGCGCTAACTGGGCAAACGCGACAGGTTCCGGAACAAAAGTCTAGGTGTGAAAGCACCCTCAGAGCGATTGTTTTGGCACGGATCCGAGCGCGATTGCTGGTTTCACATATGCCAAACGAACCGCGCTAACTGGGCAAAGGCGCCAGGTTCCAGAACAAAAGTCTAGGTGTGAAAGCACCCTCAGACTGATTGTTTTGGAGCGGATCCGAGCGCGATTGTTGATTTCACATATGCCAAACGAACCGCACTAACTAAGCAAACGAGACAGGTTCCGGAACAAAAGTCTAGGTGTGAAAGCACCCTAAATGTCACTTTAAGCTGAATACTAGTGTCTTGAAAAATATCTAGTCAAATATTTTTACTGTCATCATGGCAAAGATAAAAGAAATCAGTTATTAGAAATGAGTTATTAAAACTTTTATGTTTAGAAATATGTTGAATAAATCTTCTTTCTGTTAAATAGAAATTGGGGAAAAAATGTATCTTGATTTAGAAATTTTTGCACATTAAACTACTCACTAGCACAGAGTAAAGAGTAACTACATTTACAAGCAATTCCCCCAAACTCCACACTTTTTCACCTTTCCTCTCTTTTAAAATCGCATGTTATGGCTAAATGCCCAATGAGTCACAACTCTGGTAAAACCATCAGAGAGGAAAGAAACAAAGGGAGAGAGAGACAGAGAGAAAGAGGGCAGAGAGCAGGGTTCATTCTCCACTTCCAGTCCAGTAGTTCATGCGTGCATGTCACTAGCATTTAATCTTCAAACACACACACACACACAGCGAGAGAGAGAGCCAAATAACATTACAGCTCTGTATCACCAGTACATGCCCTACCCATCACTCCCTTCTGGTTACCAGTGGAAACCACACAAACAATCCCTCTTGGGCAATAGCAGGAGTCAGCAGAGGATGCAGCGCTCACTCGCTCTCTATTGTGCGCTAGACGGCATGCACATAAATATGCATGTGCGCGAGCGTGTGTGTTATTGTCTGGATTACATTTTAATTCTTACATTTATATGAAGTGTGTGTTTGGCCTCAAAAATGTGGTGATGTCACATTCCCTGGCAGAGCGGGACACGCAGCAACTGTCTGAGCGCACGAGAGAGAAAGAGAAAGCTTCAAAAACAAACAAATGTTTGGCAAATGTCTCAGATTTGACAACTTTAGGTTTATGTGAAATCAAAATTCACAATGTTTATTGTTATTCGCAAGGTGAACCATTCATCTGTGCAAGTTAATCCAGCGAAAAAGAGTTTGTTTTGGTAATCTTCAATCAAAGCTTGAGTATTTACTTCCACATTTTGATTGGCTCCTTCTCTGATGATGTCAGTTTGACGGCTTCAGCCGCAATATTCAATTCAATTTAATTCATCTTTATTTGTATAGCGCTTATACAATGTAGATTGTGTCAAAGCAGCTTCACATGGAAGATTATACTGAATTGAAACAGTGTCAGTTCAGTTTTCAGAGATTAAGTTCAGTTCAGTGTGGGTTAATAATCACTACCGAGGGTCCAAACACTGAAGAGCAAATCCATCGATGCGCAGCTCTACAGATCCCAAACCATGCAAGCCAGTGGCAACAGCGGCGAGGAAAAAACTTCACCAACTGGCGAAAGCGAAGATTTAAAAAACCTCGAGAGAAACCAGGCTCAGTTGGGCACGACCATTTCTCCTATGGCCAAACGTCTTGTGCAGAGCTGCAGTCTAGGCGCAGGAAGCTGGACCTCAGCGAAGACTCGTCTGTCCTTGGAGCATCACAGGAGTCAGTCATGCTCTCACTCTATGAAGACCACCACAGCAGTCTCCAGTTAACAAGTAATATTCTTATCTACTTGTTAACTGGAGACTCACTCTGAATGAATTGCTTGGATGGGAATCGACGGTGTACAGCCATTTTCAGATCTCTCCAGAGATGTTCAATAGGATTTAGGTCTGGGCTCTGGCTGGGCCACTCAAGGACATTCACTGAGTTGTTGTAAAGCCACTCCATTGACATTTTGCCGGTGTGCTTTGGGTCATTGTTCTGCTGGAAGATGAACCGTCGCCCCAGTCTGAGGTCAAGAGCACTCTAAAGCAGGTTTTCATTCAGGATGCCTCTGTACATTGCTGCGTTCATCTTTCCCTCTATCCTGACTAGTCTTCCAGTTCCTGCTGCTGAAAAACATCCCCACAGCATGATGCTGCCACCACCATGCTTCACTGTAGGGATGGTATTAGCCTGGTGATGAGTGCTGCCTGGTTTTCTCCAAACGTAACGCCTGGCATTCACTCAAGAGTTCAATTTTAGTCTCATCAGACCAGAGAGTTTAGTTTCTTATGGTCTGAGAGTCCTTCAGATGCCTTTTGGCAAATTCCAGGCGGGGAGTGGCTTCCATCTGGCCACTCTACCATACAGGCCTGATTGGTGAATTTCAGCACAGATGGTGGTCCTTCTGTAAGGTTCTCCTCTCTCCACAGAAGAATGCTGGAGCTCAGATAGAGTGACGATCGGGTTATTGATCACCTCCCTGACTAAGGCCCTTCTCACATGATCACTCAGCTTAGATGGCCGGTCAGCTTTAGGAAGAGTCCTGGTGGTTCCAAACATCTTCCACTTACGGATGATGGAGGCCGCTGTGCTCAGTGGAACTTTCAGAGCAGCAGAAATGTTTCTGTAAGCTTCCCCAGCCTTGTGCCTCTAGACAATCCTGTCTCGGAGGTCTACAAACAATTCCTTTGTCTTCATGTTTGGTTTGTGCTTTGACATGCACTGTCAACCCTGGGCCCTTATATAGGCAGGTGTATGCCTTCTCAAATAATGTCCAATCAACTGAATTGACCACAGGTGAACTCCAATGAAGCTGCTGAAACATCTCAAGAATGATCAGTGAAACAGAATGAACCTGAGCTCAATTTAGAGATTCACGGCAAAAGCTGTGAATACTGATGTACATGTGATTTTTCAGCTTTTTTTATTTTTAATAAATCTTTTTTTCACATTGTAATTATGGGGGATTGTGTGTAGAATGTTGAGGAAATAAATGAACTTCATCCATTTTGGAATAAGGCTGTAACATAAAAAAAATGTGGAAAAAGTGAAGCGCTATCAATACTTTCCGGATGCAAGAAGAGAAGATTTTTTTCAACACATTTCTAAACATAATAGTTTTAATAACTCATTTCTAATACCTGATTTCTTTATCTTTGCCATGGTGACAGTAAAATAAGGAAATAAAAGTAGTGACTCCCTATATCTGAAAACTATCTTCTTTTTTAATGCTCTTCTCTTTTTATTGATCTGTTTTTCTAACCCCAAAAGTAAAAAAAAAAAAAAAAAAATACTAAACAGCAACAAAAAAGCCTTGCAAGTTGGAATACTTGGAAAAGTATGTGGTTCTCTTTAACAAATTGCTCCTTAACAAGCAGGACAGGAAAAGAAAAGGTTGTTTTTCTCTCTTAAAAGGCAATAAAGTGCCCCCTGTGGTTCTCTGCTAAATATCTACATGAGGTCAGATATAAAGGTACTTTTAAGATCCCATTTACTGCGATTGAAACTTAAACCTGTTTTTCCATGCAGAGTCTGTAGGTGAACTGTAAAAATAAAACAAACACATAAATAAATGAATAAATAAATAAGACACTAAAACCACAAGTAGCTGGAGGTTCATTTGTGTCTTAATCAACCCAGGCTCATTCTGAAATCGTACCTCTATATACATTTCTGGAGAGCACCAAATACATCCCAGGAGCTACATTTTTTTGCAGCTTTTGTTTTTGTGAATCCACCAGAGGTCGCTGTGTACGCTTTTTCAGAACTCAAATTTCTCTCGCGAGTGCCATTCATGCCTGCTGTTCTCGCGTAAATCCACCAGAGACCGTTGTAGACTGACTGACTGACTGACTGAATGATCAATCGACTGACCCACCCTCCTTCTTCCCTAAATCCAACCTACAGTGTTTTCAAAAGCAATCCAAAAAAATAAAAGCCCCTTGATTTTTACCACGTTTTCAGGTTTTACCACATTCTCACCTTGTTATTTACTTGTTTATTTTATTTTTTGGCTTCTGTTTTTGTCTTACCTGCTTTCTAGAAACCGTTCTTCGCCGGACTCGAACTCTTCGGTTGTGGTTAAGCCCTCTGTGCATCTCAAGTCTGCCGACGTACATGGCAAGCAACTGGACAAACTGGTAATAGCGGGGAAGCCATCCATACGGAGGTAAACGGTCAGCCGATAAGTGCGAAAAGGAATGACGTCATACCGCCCCGTAGCGTTTATTTCAAAGACGAAATGCATCCATACGTACCTACATAATTCGTGATCTCCAGAAATGTATACAGGGCTACGTTTTCAGAATGAGCCTATGTTGGTCGTAAAGGAGCAGTATGTAAGTTTGACATCCAGTGGTTAAACTAGGTATTGCATTCCTGGATCAAAACCATCGCAAGTGCAGGATGCCAGATTCAGGACTAAGAGGAGCGAGTCTGAAGATTGAGCGTAAAGGCGGATTTAAATTGTGTTCTATATAAAAGAAACGGCACGCGATAGAAGGAATATTCTCCATATTAAAGTGAGTTTTACCTCCTTTTAACACCTCAAATTGATATTTTAGAAACGGCTTCTATTTCTTGCAGCTGAACAACAGAAAACGGACAATGATCACCTCAGGTACATCTCATGTGCTTTATTCAGTGTTCATGCTAATAATGTGAGTTTGAATGCCATTTTACATGACATTTATTGGCATACTCCTGAAAACAGCAGCAGACAGTTCACCTCAGATCTGAAAATAAAATAAACTGTTTGAAATTTGACTGAAAACCAACACATAGTGATTCAGCATGTACAATTAATAATGTAAATGAACAGTTAAACGGTCAGTAATATGTATTATTATTATTATTATTTTTAAAATACAAAAATAAATAGTGTACATTACCAGCGAATAAATTAGCAAACAGTTACTTAGCAAACACTTATTAAAATGAATAGCTATTATAAAGAAATAGAATCAAGTTATCAAATCTCATTAACCTTTTCTTCACTGTATAACTTACACATTCTGATTAAAGAGCAGCGAATGAATCTCTCATTTATTTGGATTTTTCTTTTGATTACATTAAATAACAGTTGTCACTTTAAAAATGCACACATCTAACATTATAATGGAAGCATTTGTCTGCTTTCCTAAGCTTTTATGCTCATTTAGGACAAAATTAGTTGTGTTTGAAAAAAAAAAAAAACTCAACCAAGATCAACATCTTTAGACGTTGTTATAATTATTATTGATATTATTATTATTATTATTACAGTTTTTCTCAGTGGCTTTGGTGCATTTCTCTCAACACTATTTACATTTGCACAACAGTTAATGCATGATAAGCAATAAGTACAAACTGCAAAATCTAGTTGATAACCTGCAAAAGCGTGTCACTTGCTCAAAATGGAGAGCTCATTCCTCAAAAGCAAGTATTGATGTCAATGAAACTGTCATCAGGATGAAAAGTCCTGACACCGTTGTTTATGAACAAGATAGTCAAATGGCTTTGTCATGTTTTCTTTATGACAGTTCACTCTGTACATTTTTTTCCAATGCAAAAAAGTCAGATTTTGGTGACACTTCCTGAAAATGCTCAAGACAGCACTATATACTATTAGCACAGCCATTTGAAGACTACAGTAAAGTTAGACATCACTGCATTTAGTGAGGTATCTGAGTACAAGACACTGAATATGTGTGTTTCACATGTTTACTGCATTTGCTCTTTGCAATTCTAATTTATTCACAGCATTGTGCAAAAGAATAAACACACCCTTATTTACAACAAACATGAACTCCCTTTGGGTAGAGCTGTGCACAACTTTAAGAAATATTGCAGTACATATTGGAACTGAACCTACAACATACACAGGTCTGTAAATCATTCATCAAATTGTTCAATTTAGTAGACACTTTCTAAAAAAAGATTTAACATTTTAAAAATAAAATTAGCTTGACAGATTTTTTACAACTAGTTCAACATTTGTGTATGTAATGACTCAAGTAATGAAATGAGGACTATTAGTTTTATATGGAATGACTATTTAGCATTTACAAGTTTAATTAATTTTGACTGACATGACATGAGCAAATGATAATGATATAACAACAGAGAGTTGTATGAAAGCAATTGATGCATGTCCAAACGCATTCACAATTTGTTGGAAGGAATGAGAAACTGCTACTATAATGTGCACAAATGACTAATTATTTTGAGAAATGCATTAACTGTTGTGCAAATGTAAATAGTGTTGTGAAAAAAGCACCAAAGCCACTGAGAAAAACTGTATTACATGTTTATGTTTGTTCAAACACGAACCCAAAACTCAGACTTTCGCTCCGCTTCAAATCGCCTGTACAGAATCCGTTTGAGAAGCAGCATCTACAGTTGCAATCAGAATTATTAGCCCCCTTTGAATTTTATTTTATTTTTTAAATATTTCCCAAATGATGTTTAACAGAGCAAGGAAATTTTCACAGTGTGTCTGATAATATTTTTTTCTTCTGGAGAAAGTATTATTTGTTTTATTTCGGCTAGAATAAAAGCAGTTTTTAATTTTTTAAAACCCATTTTAAGGTCAAAATTATTAGCCCCTTTAAGCTGTATATTTTTTCAATAGTCTACAGAACAAACCATCATTATACAATAACTTGCCTAATTACCCTAACCTGCCTAGTTAACCTAATTAACCTAGTTAAGCCTTTAAATGTCACTTTAAGCTGTATAGAAGTGTCTTGAAAATGATCTAGTAAAACATTATTTACTGTCATCATGGCAAAGATAAAATAAATCAGTTATTAGAGATGAGTTATTAAAACTTATGTTTAGAAATGTGTTGAAATTTTTTTCTCTCCGTTAAACAGAAATTGGGGAAAAAAATAAACAGGGGGCTAATAAATCAGGGGGTTGAATAATTCTGATTGCAACTGTATGTATCACTATGGAGCGCGTCAGCTGACAGTCACGCACCGCTATACTGAGGATTGCATAGGAGTGGCGACGACACCTGTAGTGAAAAGGAAGGGAATCCTGCCATTTTTATATTTATTTCAAAGTGTTTTCATGCCTAAATAAAACAAAAGAGTACACAACAGACTCACATTTAAGAGCAAGGGGCGGCCCCTGGTGGTTCGGCGATATGGGTTGCGTATAGGGAGGATCGGCTCTTTAATGTTTATTGCCACCCTTCAGAGAAAGACTGAAAATAAGGGAGAAATACGGGAAAATACCTTTACGGGATGATAGTGGGATAAAACTGTAAAGTACGGGAGAATCCCGGGAAAAATGGGAGGGTTGACAAGTATGGTTTCGTCTGGTGCAAACAGCCAAATTGCTGTGTATCTCATCACGTAGCGTGCTGTTACGACATGGGGTTACAATGTAACCTGCTCGCCTAATGTTTATGTTCATAATATTTATATTATTTGCTAATTAATAACCTCATGTGGAACTCTGAATCTGCGTCTCATTTCGGAGTCTGCTACTGTCCACCGGAGGTCGCATTTAGGTCACGAGCGCATACTTTGAGAGTTTTCCTGACTGAATGAGTGAAATAAGCTGTTTTCCATCAAGGCAACCCTGGTTACTGAATTATAATTGGCTAAACTGGTATCGGGCGGGTTTAAAAAAACAAAACAAAGACAGCCGTTCCGGCACGTAACGCACATGTTCAAAGCAGAATATCTGACTTCAGCATTGTTTTTCAGATAAACAAGAATGTTCATTCATTCATTTTCTTGTCGGCTTTGTCCCTTGCGGGGTCGCCACAGCGGAATGATCCGCCAACTTATCCAGCACGATTTTACGCAGCGGATGCCCTTCCAGCCGCAACCCATCTCTGGGAACTTCCACACACACATTCACACTCATACACTATGGACAATTTAGCTTACCAAATTCACCTGTACTGCATGTCTTTGGACTGTGGGGGAAACCGGAGCACCCAGAGGAAACCCACGCGAACGCAGGGAGAACAAGAATGTTCACTTAGCATATTTATTTAATATCTGCAAACATATTATGGTATTTTTATGATTTAGAAGAGTCAAAAACTTACATACAGCACCTTTAATTCATGCAAATGACTGAATCATTTTGAATAAAATAATAAAAAAAAAAACTCATAACGATTTGGAACCACTTGAGAGTGAAAAATAACAGTGAGTATTTTATATTTTTGGTTAAACCATGCCATTAATTACTCTAAAACAGTCATATAGAGTTTTTTTTCAGAACATGAATGGTGCCTCGTGCCTTTTTGAAGCCTCAGGAACTCTTGGTGACATTTCAAGTCGACCTTCCCCTTTAATCTCACTTAACTCGTCCCCATCTTTATTTGCTCTCTTAACCTTAAGCGCGACCCCAAACCCTGAGATTGACCTCTGACCCCAGCATCCAGCTCAAAGGGTGATTGCGAGCCTAAATAAACGATTTCTTGAAGCGGCGTACTCAGGCCTTCCCAGAAACTCCAGCAGATCTCCTCCAATACAAACACTCATCAATAAGAAGTCACATCGAACACTGGACCCACTGCGACACTCGCTAAGACTTCATCTACATGAGAACATTCCCTCCACGCCTGTCAGCGCGCATATGTGTGTGTGAACAAAGGCGAAGAGGGGTCGAAAAACAATTACGGTAAAAAATGACTAATATGTCACAGACGTGCTGAAGTGCTTTTTTTTCTCCTCTCTTCAGTCGCTGGTTTTTTTTAAAGCCTTTCTTTTCAAAGTCACTATAATTACAAACAAAAGGGCTGATTTCTCTCCAGCTCCAGGCATGATAATGGAGAATCTAGTGGGAATCGAAGATACGAACACACACACATATATACATGTGCATCAATGCAAAGTGACGAGAGGTTTACACAATGCACGCACACATACACACACACTGTAAACGTATGTGTCTTCTCATGTACTTGCTCAAGCACAGCTGCATGCACTTGGTGACAGAAGACGCAGTGAATCAACACTGCACAAAAATGATTCTTTTTCTCAGTATCGTCTTATTTTCCAGTACAAATACCTGAACATGCTTAAAGCAAGATGAGCTGGCTTCACAAGTGCATCTTAAATACATCTGGCAGGATATTCATTTATAATAATAAGACATTAGCCTTTAGGAACAGACACTTAAGTCTGGGGAATCTTCAGTTCTTCACTCATTTGAGTCTGTCTTCTTAATTTAGTGACTTGTTAACTGGAGATTCGCTTTGACTGGATCATTTGAATCACTGAGTTGCTAACTGGACATTAGACTGGATTGTTTGAGTCACTGAGTTGTTAACTGGAGATTCACTCTAAATGGATGATTTAAATCACTGAGTTATTAACTGGAGATTCGCTTTTACTGGTTCATTTGAATCACTAAGCTATTACCTGTAGATTCGCTTTGACTGGATCATTTAAATCACTGAGTTGAGTTGTTAACTGGAGATTTGCTTTGACTGGATTGTTTGAATCACTGAGTTGTTAACTTGGACATTTCCTTTGACTGGTTCATTTGAATCACTGAGTTGTTAACTGGAGATTCGCTTTGATTGGTTCATTTGAATCACTGAGTTGTTAACTGGAGATTCGCTTTGATTGGTTCATTTGAATCACTGAGCTGTTAACTGGAGATTTGCTTTGACTGGTTCATTTGAATCACGGAGTTGTTAACTGGAGATTCGCTTTGACTGGATTGTTCGAATCACTGAGTTATTAGGTGCGTTCGACTTAAACCATGGCTGCAGCCGATGATCAACGAGATTAGCCAAGCGCAGGCGGGGCGGAGATGAAAACGGAGCCGTCAAGCCGGACACTTCGGGGCTCAAAGTTGCTGCCATCACATGACGTGATCACTTATTTATTTATTTATTGAAATAACAACAAAAGATATACAGTACAAATTAAGCAGAATACGGTCTCTACAAACTATAGTTCATTTTCAAACAATTAGGGAATTGTGAATTAAATTTAAGTAGCCGATATAACAAATGCATGAGAAATAAGGGGAAAACAAGAGGGCACATAAAAAGGAAATAAATATCCACGAATAGGATTATTTTGGATAATGAAAGCATTTTTAAAAAGCACTTTAATCCAAAAAGATTGAACAAAATGACCAAAATAAATGAGCTACACTTTAAGTAGAAGCTTCCCAGAAAGAGCAGGTACATCAGTGTCACTTTTAACATTTCTGCATAAACGGCTTGACAGGAAATAAAATATTTTATAATCATATATTTTTATATTTATTAAACATTTATAAAACATTTTTTTTAACAAAATTTTTAAGGAAATCTTTATATGTGTTAGGATCAGTGATGATAATTATTTTATTTCAAGTCTGTAAGACTTATTTGAGTTAATATTCAGGTTATTTACTCAAATATATCATATAAATTGTTTAAGGAGCTGAATACAGTAGTCTGTACGAAAAAGGTTGAATAAACCTGTGCAAACAATCTAGTCTTTATGAACATAATTTAACAAAAGATGATACTGCAGTAAAATATCTGTAGTCTTTTAATAAGCATGATGTGTACAAGATAAAGATAGCATTAAAAAATTAATTGTTTGTTTTGAAATTTGTGAGACGGAATTTGTCCAATAATAAACCCAAAACACACGTGGTTGTTGTCATGCGGGGAACTCGGCCAATCGTGTATTATTGGTGTCGTCATCTTAGCTCCAGCAGTCGCTCTTCAGATGCTGCACCGGCTGAATCAATCGTCTGATCTCGGAGCGCTGTCGCAGTACTTTGATGCCACATGTGGCAGTTACGTGGCCCCGGCGCAGCGTCAATCCAGACAACATTTCTAACCGGCATGCACCGCTTTAAGACAGATATCGATTGATCTGCACAGCACTGCATAAAGTCGAGCGCACCTATTAACTGGAGATTCACTCTTCGCTCTGAATGGACCATTTGAATCACTGAGTTGCTAACTGGAGATTCGCTTGGACTGGATCAGTTGAATCACCAAGTTGTTAAATGGAGATTCTCATTGAATGGATCTTTTGAATCACTGAGTTGTTAACTGGAGATTCACTTTGACCAGATCGTTTAAATCACTGAACTGGAGATTCTCTTTGACTGGATCATTTGAATCACTGAGTGGTTATCTGGAGATTCGCTTTGACCGGATCATTTGAATCACTGAGTTGTTAACTGAATATTCGCTCTGAATGGTTCATTTGAATAACTGAATTGTTCACTGGAGATTCCCTTTGACTGGATCATTTGAATCACTGAGTTGTTAACTGCAGATTCACTCTGACTGGGTCATTTGAATCACTGAACTGGATATTCTCTTTGACTAGATTATTTGAATCACTTAGTTGTTATCTGGAGATTCGCTTTGACCGGATCATTTGAATCACTGAGTTGTTAACTGGAGATTCGCTTTGACTGGATTGTTTGAATCACTGAGTTGTTAACTGGAGATTCACTTTGACCAGATCGTTTAAATCACTGAACTGGAGATTCTCTTTGACTGGATCATTTGAACCACTGAGTTGTTAACTGGAGATTCGCTTTGACTGGATCGCTTGAATCACTGAGTCGATAACTGGAGATTCGCTCTGAATGGATTATTTGAATCAATGAGTCGATAACTGGAGATTCCCTTTGACAGGATTGTTTGAATCACTGAGTTGTCAACTGGAGATTCACTCTCAATGAATCATTTGAATCTCTGACTGGATCCTTAAAGATCAATGAGCTTGTAAATGATTTATTAATCATAGTTCAACATTAACTAATGCATTAATAAAATCTAAAGTTGTGCTTGTTAACATTAGTTACCTCACCATGAGTTAATATGAACTAACATGAGCTAAAATAATTTAAATAACTTTAACAAACATGAGTAAATACAGTAATAAATGTATTACTAATAGTTTGGACTATTACTTTGAACTAATGGACCATTATTTTAAAGTGTTACTGAGAATGTTTTTAATTCCAGATCCTAACTCTTGTGCTCTTTTGTATTCTTGAAAAACTACAAATTTACTTTCACATATTAATAAGAAAGTCATTTATTTAAGTGAATACATGTAGAACTTGGCAGCCAACCACAGGTCTCTTTACAAGTAACAGTGCAAGTGTCTGTATTAGGGTGCAACCACTAGCTTTGACAGCCCATCCAGTGGAAGATGCAGCGATAGAGGGGCAAATCCATCTTGATCCAGCATTTAAAGAGCACATTCGGTCAACTCAAACTAGCGAATGCGCCACAAACGCAGAAACCCAAGTGCAAGCACACAAGTGCACAGCATGCATCTGAATGTCATCATCGCTACTGAGGAGATGCCAAACAGTAATGACACCCAGATCACCTACACTTGACTGCCAAAAGTGTGTGTGTGTTTATGCCCCACATCACCCACGATTTAACCACACACGTGCTGCAGTGAGATGAAAACCCAGCTGCTAATGAACACAAAAGATGCATGTGTTGTGTTTATCAGCCTGTTTGTTTGTTTAAAGCATCGCCACGGGTTGTGTGTGTGTGTGTGTGTGTGTGAGTGTCTTTCAGAGCAGAGATTAGAGTAAGAGGCACGGGTATTTTCGTCCTTCTCTCATCGCATGCCCCTGTCATCCCTCCATTTTCCATTTTTACACGCAGCTCCAGATGTTGAAGAACTGAAATATTAAATTACCCAAATTGGCTTGTTTCTGCACTTTTGGCTATATCAAAACAGCCCTTCCCTAATGCAGTCGCTCGAAGACGAATAACATACCTTAAGCAAGTATGCAGGCGCAGTCATGAGCACTTGGTCACTGCATCGCTAATGTACAATACACTACCGTTCAGAAATGTGTGCAGTTCTTTCTTTTTTTTTTTAAAGAAATTAATACTTTTAATGTGCAAGGATACAGTAAACTGATTAAAAGTGACAGTAAAGACATTTGGAAGGTTAACATTGATTCCTCTGAACTAATAATAAAAGAAATCTGAGTATCGCAGTTCCCATAAAAATCTGAACAAGTGTAACTGTTTTCAACCTTGAGGGTAAAAGCAAATCTTTCCTGAGCAGCCAATCAGTCACTGAAGACTGGAGTAACGATGCTAAATACTCTGCTTTATTCATACATTCATTTATTTTCCTTCAACTTAGTCCCTTATTTATCAGGGGTCGCCACAGCGGAATGGTTGGCGGTTCAGTGAGCGGCAGTTCTGTGGTCGCAAATGCCTTGTTGATGCCAGAGGTCAGAGGAGAATGGCCAGACTGGTTCCAGCTGATAGAAAGGCCAACAGTAACTCAAATAAGCACTCGTCACAACCGAGATATGCAGAAGAGCATCTCTCAATGCACAACACGTCCAACCTTGAGGCGGACAGCAGCAGAGGACCACACCGGGGGCCACTCCTGTCAGCTAAGAACAGGAAACTGAGGCTACAATTGACACAGGCTCACCAAAATAGGGTCAGAATGGCGTTAACAACATAAAAGCATGGATCTATCCTGCTTTGTATTAACGGTTCAGGCTGGTGGTGGTGGTGTAATGGTGTGGGGGATATTTTCTTGGCACACTTTAGGCCCATAAGTACCAACTGAGCATCGTGTCAACACCACAGCCTACCTGAGTATTGTTGCTGACCATGTCCATCCCTTTATGACCACAATGTACCCATCTTCTGATGGCTTCTTCCAGCAGGATAACGCACCAAGTCATCTCAGACTGGTTTCTTGAACATAACAATAAGTTCACTGTACTCAAATGGCCTCCACAGTCACCAGAGCTCAATCCAATAGAGCACCTTTGGGGTGTGGTGGAAGGGGAGATTCGCATCATGGATGTGCAGCCGACAAATCTGCAGCAACTGCGTGATGCTATCATGTCAATATGGAGCAAAATCTCTGAGGAATATTTCCAGTACCTTGTTGAATCTACGCCACGAAGGATTAAGGCAGTTCTGAAGGCAAAAGGAGGTCCAACCCGGTACTAGTAAGGTGTACCTAATAATGTGGCCGGTGAGTATATATGTAATGCACTGGATGATGTGCATCCAGCTGGTTGTTATTGTAAAACAAACCTGATCACCCTGTCCCTTACATACAGCATGCCTGGAGGTAATGCTAAAAATGCAAACCATACTACGGATTGCACAACATGACACATTTCAGAACACACACTCACACACACACACAAAAGATCTGCAAATGAGCAAGAAACATCTGCTTTGGCATATTTGCATACCTAACGGTTCAGGCGGTGGATCATCTCCCTCCATAACCAATGTCACTCTCTCTGGTTCTAGGTGTGTTCTGCTCCGCGGCTGTTCTGGATTAATTCTGGATGATTGTGGAGACTCCTGAAGGTTCAGACATTTTCTGGGCCAGCTGCTCAGAAACATTACAAAAGACATTAGCTTACCCATAAATTAGGGCCCGGCCACATCAGCAGATTGTTAATTCACTTTGAGTTCCCTGTAACCAGGTGCAAAAACAAAAACAAGGGGCCTAAAACAGAGCCCTGTGGGACACCGAGGTGCTCACTTACAGAAGTCTACTGAGAGATGACTCAAGCCTCCGAACATTCACACACACACACACATGTATATACACACACACTACCTGCGGCCATTGTTAAAGAAAGAGATGTTTTTCTCACTTGGTAAACCGTGTATATGGATTTATAAGGTGATTCGGTGGTTTGCATCCAAAACAGCATGATTAAGCAGTGTGTGTGTGTGTGTGTGTGTGTTTCTCGTATTCATATGTTTATGTACGCATTTGCAGTCAAGTGTGGAGACTTACGTGTGTCAGATGTGTTTATGTGCATGCGTGTGGCACATGACTGTGCATGACTGTTATGTATATGTGATGATGAGTGTGTATGTGTGTGTGATTGATATGTGATGTGTATGTGTGTGTGCACCAGCCCGTCTGCTCAGGGCATTGGTTGAATTGTTTCCACATGTGTCTTAATGCAGTTCTAGGCGCAATGGGTGGGGGAGAAAGTGTGTGTGTGTGTGTGTTTTGGGGGGGGGGGGGGGGGGGGGGGGCGTCAGGTTTCATAGCGCCACGAACCACATCTGGGCCTCCGCGAGCAGAGGTAAAGTTCCCACGACTAACCACACACAACACACACATGGACGTATTGCATCAAAACATGACGTGCACACATGAAAACCACATGGCACAGGTTAAATTAAGCAAACAAGCATGCACATGATCTAATGCATATATCCAGAAGCGACGATCAAAAACACCACACACACACACACACACACAAACAAGCAGAACACACCCTGGTTCCCTGGCACAGCCAGTCTCTCTGCCATGGGCACACGGGCGTTTCACTGGCATTAAATACATGGTAGGAAAATGTGAATGTATTCGGTAATCGCTCCTCTATTACACCCAGAGAGGGAGAGAAAGAGCTCTCCTCTCATTTACACAACAAACAGAGGAAAACGAGAGAGAAAAATTCTAATAGGCTGCAGTTGGGCATGTCTGGACGGAGATTAAAGAGAGAGAACATGAGCGAGGAGGAGAGGTGTGAGGTGGAGGGAAAGTGAAGGATGGATGGATGGACCACTGTTATTTTAGTATCATTGAGATTATTATTTTTTTTACGTTTGGTACATCAAGTTAAACTTGAAATGAAAGGGAGACATGTTGCTTTGACGATGAGCTAAATGTTTTTACAGTTTTCATTTGAGTCGACTATAATAGCTATGGTATGTATAGCAGCCCCTGTCAAGATCTGGGCACCTAAAATGCCTAAGGATGTCATTGCATTAGTTAAGAAAAATATCACAGCAGGCGAACATGCCTTGTCGATGCCAGAGATCAGAGGAGAATGACAAGACTGATAGAAAGACAACATTAACTTAAATAAACATGGTTACAGTCAACATCTGCACAAGTGCTGAATGTACAACACGTTTAACCATGAAGCAGGTGAGCTACAGCAGCACACCTACCAACTGAGAAAAGGAAATTGAAGTTATAGTTAACACAGGTTCACCAAAACTGGAAAACAGAAGATAAGAAAAAGATCAGATAGTCTGATGAGTCTTGAGTTGGTGCGACTTGGATGGTAGGGTCAGATTTTGACTTAAAGAAAACGAAAACCTTGATCCGTTTGGCATTATATGAATTCTGGCAATTTGTGGTGGTTTTATGGTGTGGAGCACTGGAGCCCCCAGAAAATTTTCTTAGGGGTGGCCAGAAGAGGCCGCAGCAAATCTTGGGGTGGCGCACAAAAAAAATGTATGAATTCAGTGTAATGTTATATTTTTGTTTCTGGTAAATGAAATAATATGGTTTTAATTTGTTTAATTAATTACTCTTAAAATATTGCAATTTATTCCTTGAAATAATTCAGCAAGTACATGTGCAAATCAAATAAAAATCAATATTTAGTTTAAAAACACTTTTCATATATATATATAACTTTTTAGTTATTTCTTACATACTTTTATTGCACAGAATATGGTATATGCCAACTCTAAAATTCATGAAGATTCATGAATTAATTAATAAAACAAACAAATGAACAAACTGAACAAAAGGCATGACTACACACACATTCACTATACAGACCCTAATAATATCATTTATCCATATTCCTTTTTGAGCCACAATATTATTAATGCAGCTTCTTCTATTGATGTACCTTAAGGTAAATATTATATTGCCATTGCTGTCTATTGAAGGTGTGTGTGTGCTGTCAACGACGATCGGGGAGGGCAGTGGTGGTTCTAGTTTAAATGACACCATGGGCGAACCATCCCATACACAACATAATGTAATGAAGTCTTACCTCCCTGACTCTTTATCCCTCCTTTCTGCTTTAAAGCCATGCTTAGTGAAAGTTACTACATCATCATATTATATAAACTTTAGTTTAGTCGACTTGCAAAACTCAATGCGTACCGACACCTCTGCACAAAAGGCTGTTACTCCTGTTTCACGGCGCATGAGCGGCGCGTATTTTATCGGAAACAACCGGGATTCTCACAGGAGTGCGTGAGGCGCACGGGAATGGTTTTCTGCGCGCATGCGTCAGTTTGCTTTCACCAGCGTTGAACCAGCGCTGAGGGGGAGGGCAGTGAATCAGCTACGTCAGTGGCACCAACAATAATTTAGTGGCTGCATTTTATTTATTGAAATATTGGGAATTTACATAAGTACATTTAAATTAATAATGTCAACAGCAAAATCATATTGGGGTGGCCACAGGGGTGGCCGTGGCCAGACCAGTGGTGGGCAAACTTTTTAGACCCGAGGGCCACATCAAGTTTTGCAAACCAAGTGAAGGGCCACATGTCAAATCCTTCAAAAAATAACTTTTATTTATAGTGGCAGTATGCATGGAGCATGTAATATTGGACAGAAACGCGTCACATTAACACACATTTTTCTAATAGTTATTATTGAGTCATATTTACAAGTCAAATTAATTTGCATTGCTATTTATATTTACTTATCAATCATCATAAAACAATAAGATAATCCCTTATAAAATATAATAATAATAATAATGTAATAATTTTTACAGTGGAGAATAGAAAAGATTTTGTCTGATAGAAAAAAATCTCATATTAACACATTAAAAATAATAAGAATTGTTGCGTGAAAAATGCAGACTTAGGTTGTAGTCTTTAAAAACAGCAATACTTACTTGGCATATTAGACATACCGCTTTCTGTCCGATATTGGTTTTGTTGTCCATTCTTCCTTAAACACATGACATTCAGAGTCAATATTTATTTTTCTTGCTTGACTCACTTTCAGTCATTAACGGTCGAGTGCATTTTAATATCCGAGAGTGTGTTCTAATTTTACTGGTTGCGCTAACTGTACCGTGTGCAATACTGACATCAAATGGCGTTGACTTGTATTGCATCATTAATTTACTAATTCTGAAACCAAACCGTTACTCAGAAGCAGCATTTTAAAAAGTCCCTCGCGGGCCGGATGAAAGAGTTTAGCGGGCCGCATATGGCCCACGGGCCATAGTTTGCCCACCTCTGGTATAAACCATAGGCCAAACTGCGATGACGGCCCTTTCCCCCCTCCTCCACCTCAAAACCATTTTAAAGTTGGGTGAACTTTGCATATTTCGTAGAGCTAAAAGCAAAACAATTTCTTCCATTGTGGCTAGTGTGGTGCAGATTCTAGAACCTGCCTTTACGCATGCGCAACTTCGTAAATTGTATGGCAAGTGTAAGCACATAAATTGGATATGGGTTACAATGAAGAGTGTGTAAATGGACAGGCAAAATAAATAAGATATAGGCAACATATCGGGCATTACGAGCTGACAGTGTAAACGGGGCCTTAGTGGCATAGATTCAACAGGGTTGAACGTTTATTCTAGATCTTGGTCAAAAAATGGCCTCGCACAGATTTCTCAGCCATCCATCCATGATGCAAATCTCCAGTTTCAGTGCATGCCAAAGATGCTCTAATGGATTGAGATTTAATGACTTAAAACACAATTCAAAAATGGAACATAACAAAGAAAAGCAAACGCTAAACAACAAAAACCCTGCTTATGCAGAGACATGCATTGACATTCTACATTTAATAGCAAATCATTAGGACAGTTTGAAAGAGTCCACATGCTTTCTGAGGCCACTGTTTGGTCGTGTGTGTGTTTGTGTGCATGTGGTTAACTAAAGCCAGCCAGGCAGAAACACAAATCACACACACAAAATAGATCCCAGATTTGTTTACAAGCACTTGACCGGATTGACAAAACTACTGTGTAACCGAAGAGACTTGTTCTGATTTACCACCAGATAAGCGTTTCACGAGTAGCGCGAGAGGCAGAGGGAGAGGATTGTTTAGTTACTGCAATTCATTAATGAGTTCAGAAACCTTTAACACACAGTGAGCCAGCAGTCAAACACACACATACACACACTGGCTTGCGCAATAGACCAACAGAGTCCAGGAAAACATCATTTTTTACCAAAACATGCTCACAATTATACACACACACACACACGCACGCACACACACGAGCAGCTGACTCAGCTTTGAGAAACTTAATCTGAGAAACTGTAAAACAGGATCAGAACAGCTCAGAACCAGAGGAAATGAGACATTTCTAAATTTAAATAAATCCAATCGTGTCTTCTGATTGGTCGATTTAATATTCCATAGGTAACACTGCACCAGCAGACTGTGACATCACAAGATCAAGTGGAATAGCAACACCAGTCAATCAGATCATTCATTCATTCATTTAATTTTCGGCTTAGTCCCTTTATTAATCAGGGGTTGCCACAGTGGAATGAACCGCCAACTATTCCAGCATATGTTTTACACAGCGGATGCCCTTCCAGTTGCAACCCATCACTGGGAAACACCCATACACTCTTGCATTCACACACACGCTATAGGCAATTTAGCTTACCTAATTCCCCTATAGCGCATGTGTTTGGATTGTGGAGGAAACCAACACCAACACGGGGAGAACATGCAAACTCCACACAGAAATGCCAACTGATCCAGCCGAGGCTCAAACCAGCGACCTTCTTGCTGTAAGGCGACAACGCTATACCCACCGCGCTGCCTCAATCAGATTATGTTTTGATTAAAAGAAAACATTTAAAATATTGATATGCTATAATATCGTACCATTCCCCCATGCTGTAATCTGGAATGTGCTAGTGGTGAGTTCTGCATGACGTGTTATTCATAGAAAGAGAGCGCTTCGGTGTTACTTGGAACAGGTTGGATGAAGTGTGGAGAACTGATGTGATGAAGAAAGAGATAAACATGACAGAAAGAGAGGAAGGTGATGAAAATGAAAAGGGAGAAATCGAGGGGAGGCAAAAGCATATTAGCGGCCAAAAGAAAGAATAATGAGAAACTTCAGAATGTAGCAATGAAGGAATGTGATGGAGAAAAGAAGGTGAAAGGTGAAGACAGAGAGAGAGAGAGAGAGAGAGAGAGAGAGAGAGAGAACATTAGGAGGAGATACGAAGCTCTTCAGATGTTTCTCCTGTTAAAGACTTCAGTAATCCAGGAAAGTACTTTAACTAATGTTACGGTACGGTTCTCTTAACGTTCAGGGAACATCCTTTGTGGAGTTTTCTTTGTTTAGTTTTTTCCATGATTTTTTATGAAGCACTTCGTTCATTCATTTTCTTTTCGGCTTAGTCCCTTTACTAATCAGTAGTCGCCACAGCGGAATGAACCGCCAACTTATCCAGCACGTGTTTTATGCAGCGGATGCGCTTCCAGCTGCAACCCATCACTGGGAAACATCCATACACACTCATTTACACTCATACACTACAGACAATTTTATTTTATTATTATTTTTTTACTTATTTATTTATTTATTTATGAAGACTATCGAAAAAAATATAGCTCAAAGGGGCAAATAATTTTGTCCTTAAAATGGTGTTTAAAAAATTTAAAACGGCTTTTATTCTAGGTGAAATAAAACAAATAAGATATTTTGAAGTATGTTGAAAATCAGAAACCTTTGACTTCCATAGTATTTTATCTACTATGGATATCAATGGGAACCAGTTTACAACATTTATAACATAATGTCTATTTACTCCATACCAAATTTAGCATTTAGTTAATTTTTAACATATGTCTTACAATTAATAATAACAAACTCTCTTCTTTTTTTATGCTTACACAATTCCACAGTTGTATCATATACAGTTGAAACCAGAAGTTTCCCTACACTGTATAAAAAGGCTCATAACCATTTTAAAAAAGTCAGATGTTAATGTGACTAAACTTTTCCTCTTTTAGGTAAGTTAGGATTATCACATTTGTTTCTTTTATGCTTATTAGCAGAATAATGAGAGAGATATTTGTTGAGAAATTGTTATAACTTTTCTTGAAAGTCAAGTTTACATACAATAAGATTAATATGCCTCTGAAAAAGCTCAGATGATGGTGTCAAGGTTTTGGAAGTTTCTGATTGGCTAATTGACAACATTTTAGTTAATTGGAGGCACAACTGTAGAATAGTATTTAAGGAAAACCTCAAACACACTGCTTCCTTGTGTGACAACATGGGAAAATCAACAAGCCAGAATCAACAAAAAAGCCAGATTACAATTTGCTAAATTACACTGGGAAAAAGAATAATGTTTGGAGACATGTCCTGTGGTCTGATGGAGCTAAGATTGAACTGTTTGGCCATAATGACCAGTGTTACATTTGGAGGACAAAGGGGAAAGCTTACAAGCCTAGGAACACCATCCCAACTGTGAAGTATGGGGGTGGCAGCATCATGTTGTGGGGCTGTTTTGCTGCAGGAGGGACTGGTCCACTTCACAGCATAGATGGCATCATGAAGAAAGAACATTATGTAGAAATACTGAAGCAACATCTCAAGACATCAGCCAGGAAATTAAAACTTGGCCACAAATGGGTCTTCCAAACAGACCATGACCCTAAGCATACTGCCAAATTAGTTAAAATGTGTTTTAAGGACAACAGAGTGAATGTTTTGGAATGGCCATCACAAAGCCCTGAGCTCAATTCTATAGAAGATTTGTGGGCAGAGTTGAAAAAGCTTGTGCGAGCAAGACTAATCTGACTCAGTTACACCAATTCTGTCAGGAGGAATGGGCCAAAATTCCTGCAAACTATTGTGAGAAGCTTGTGGAAGGATACCCAAAACATTTGACCAAAGTTATACAGTTTAAAAGCATTTAGTATGATTTACCATCAGACATTTTTTTTTAAAAATGGTTGTTCCTTTTTTTAGTGTACATAAACTTCTGGTTTCAACTGTATATTAAGTTCAGTCCTGTCAAACTGAGCCCCCTAAACAATATTTTAAAATGAACTTGTTTACTTTATTACCGCTAGGAACATTTGCATAATGCATAATATAATAATAGGCATGCATAATACAGCCTCTTTATTCCTTCTGTGTGAACAACACTGGTGTCTTCATGCAAAACTTTTCAAAAATGCAAAGGAAACATGTTTGTATCCGTAAGACCCTTAAATGAAACCAGTGTCATAATACATTTGTGGCTTTGTCTCTTTTAAAAGTGTCCACGTGCATCACAGTCTATTTTAATGTGTCTCAATTTCCACAATTACTTTAGACAAGACGGCAGAAGAAAAGAGCAGGTGTGCAGGGAAAAAAAGAGAGAAATATAGACTTTTGGCGGGTTTCTACTTTTCCATAAGCCTCAGCTAAAGGCAGAAAATTGCATTGATTCTTTTTTAGGTTTTACTGTTATAATTTTGAGCAGTTATGGCATTAAGAATCACTTCAGGCTGCTAGAGTTCCCTCTTTCTCTCTCTCAGACTGTGGTGGCAAAGCGTCCTCCAGAGAGACAAGTGCAGCTCTGTGGTGTGTGTGTGTGTGTGTCTGCCTCCCGTTTGGCAGAAATTGGCCGGGACAGTCACAATTACCCTGTGGCCGACCGAAGCATTTCCTGGGTAAGTGTGTGTGTGCTGTGATGCTTTGCTGTGGTGGCCTACATCACCATTAACTGCTTGCTTTACTGAAACACCAAAAACACAGAGCTGTCAGACCACATCCACATCAGCAGAGAACATCGCCACAGCGTTTAATGCTTTGAGTCGGATTCTCATCGATAAGTCAGCTACAAAAATGAGAAGCAACATATTAGCTATTAAAATGTATTCAACTTTTCAAAATAAGCATATTAAAATAAAAAAACAAACCTAATAAAAATGTTTATTTGCATAATAAAGGGAAAAACTTTTTTATTAGCAAACTAAACTAAAATGATTAAATAAATGAGCCATCTAGAAATAAAATTAAATAAACAATATAATCATAAAAAATTAATAAAAAAAATAGAGGAAAAAAAAAAAAAAAAAAAAAATATATATATATATATATATATATATATATATATATATATATATATATATATATATATATATATATATATATTTTTTTTTTTTTTTTTCATTTTCTATTTATTTTTATTAATTTTTTGTTGAATGTTTTTTGTTAATGTTAAGGTCAGAATTATTCGCCCCTCTTTGAATTTTCTTTTCTTTTATAAATATTTTCCAAATGATGTTTAACAGAGCAAGGAAATTTTCACAGTATGTCTGATAATATTTTTTCTTCTGGAGAAAGTCTTATTTGTTTTATTTCGGCTAGAATAAAAGCAGTTTTTAAATTTTTAAAAGCCATTTTAAGGTCAAAATTATTAGCCCCTTTAAGCAATTTTTTTTTCGATAGTCTACAGAACAAATCATCGTTATACAATAACTTGCCAAATTACCCTAACCTGCCTAGTTAACCTAATTAACCTAGTTAAGCCTTTAAATGTCACTTTAAGCTGTATAGAAGTGTCTTGAAAAATATCTAGTAAAATATTATTTACTGTTATCATGGCAAAGATAAAATAAATCAGTAGTTTCTTTAAAAAGCTTAAAGTCCAAAAATACAATCCAAAAATAATCTCAAATTAAAACTACACTAAAAAAATTTAAATAGTAGGCCTCCGTCGGTCAGTGTTGACCATGGATGACGTATCCTAGTTCTTATCTTGAGGCATGACTGATTGTCTGAGACAGCATCATTGGTGGCTGAAGAGGCCGATATGGGTGAGGCATTCTATGCCGCAGAAGTCGCATCAATAGGTGACTCCCTGGCTGTCGTTGTTCCACACCTTTCGGCGAACTTCGGCTTGTCCTCCGCCACACACATCATGCTCTTTTCAACTGACTTCAGCTGTTTGGTCAGGGAGTACCTACCCTTCGGGCGGTCTGCTGCGAGGTCTTCCCAGGACTGTGTGTTTATGTCGAGGGATTTCAATGTCTCTCTTCACGACATCTTTAAATCGCAGAATCGGGCGCCCTGTGGTTCTCTTCCTGAGAGTTCTCCGTGGAGGATGTCCTTTGGGACAGTTTACTGTAGTAAAATCTTTACTACAGTTTACTACAGTACTTATGTTTACTACAGTACTTTGTACTCCTATATACATTTCTGGAGAGCACCAAATGTGTCCCAGGAGCTACATTTTTTGCAGTTTTAGTTTTCGGGAATCCCCCAGAGGCGCTGTGTACGCTTTTTGCAATCTCAAATTTCTCTCGCGAGTGCCATTCGCACATGTTGTTCTCGAGTAAATCCACCAGAGGCCGCTGTCGACTGACTGATTGACCAACCGACGGATAACCCCACCCACCCCCTTGCCTAAACACAACCATTAGTGTTTTCAAAAGCACCGACTGGCCAGCGCCCACCCACTTCCCTAAACCCAACCGACAGTTTTAAAAAGCAATCCAGAAAAAGAAAAGCCCTCGCCTGATTTTACCACGTTTTCAGATTTTACTACATTCTCACTCTGTTATTTACTTGTTGATTTATTTTTGGCTTCTGTTTTTGTCTTACCTGCTTTCTGGAACCGTTCTTCACCAGACTTGAACCCCGTCGTCGCAGTCAACCCTTCTCTGCATCTCAAGTCTGCTGACGTACCAACTCAAGTCCGGCGACGTACGTGGCGAACCACTGAGAGCCAAACTGGTAACAGTGAGAAATCCGTCCATACGGAGGTAAGCGGTCAGCTGGTAGTGCGAAAAAGAACAGCGTCATACCGCCCTGTAGCATTCATTTTAAAGACAAAATGCAGCCATACACACCTCTGGCTGCATAATTCGCGATCTCCAGAAATGTATATTGGGGTAACCTGCGTTGGAAAATACAATCCAAAAAAAATCTCACTAATAAAATAGAAAAAGCACATCAAAATAGAATAAAATAATATATAGTTAAATTCTATTAACACATTTATTTAATTATCTAATAATTATACAATTTTTAATAAAATACCCACATGAAAAAATACTATAGTAAATGATAGTAAGTACTAGAGTGTTACTGTTATACTATTGTACTTAAGTACTTAAATTAATCTTAAATAATCATTTTGTTTCCATGCTCTTTTTGAATCCTGACATTAGTACTCGCCATCTTCCTTTATATTACCTAGAAAAGAGCAGAGCAAACATTCTGCAAACTGATTCCTTTAATGCCATGTGTAAAAACAACAGCATTTCTTGCTTTTATTCCACTTGGTTTCATTTTGGGTTGATCTAAAAGCCCAAACTGGCCTTCATTGCACTTGTTTGTGTTTGCAACTGAATCTGAGCACCTGGTACAGCCAAATCGCATTCAGGACAGGGAAGATCAGAGACGTCTGCAGGTGAGGCAGACAAACTGGAACACCTGTCACCATCATATACGCACACACACACACCATAGAAAAGAGGGAATTAGAAGGGGAAAAAATGTGCGTCTGTGTGCATTGGTTTCGCTCCACTCCTAAGCAGCCTAATAGCTTCAATAAGACTGTGGTTTACACACACACACACACACACTCCTCTCTGTTATTCTTCTCCAGGAAAATGAACCCAAAAAACAGCCATTTATTTACTTTCAGCTGCATGTCGGTGGTGTTGACCCTGCCAGAACTGAAACCGAGAGAGAGAGAGAGAGAGAAGCAGACAGGTTTGCCTAATTCATCTTAATATGATTTGTGCTGTTATTGTCAATCTTGCATTTATGACTTTGTTATTGCATAATGACTCACATGACGATACATTTTCCTTCATATTTTAAGATAAATCCGCATATTTAGCAGATGCTTGTATTAAAGGTAAAGATTATACATTAAATCAGCATGGTGTTGCTTGCTATTAGGCGCTCATATTCTCGTCACAGCATCCAAAAGTATCAACGCCAGCCATTATTAATATAATTTTTCATTTAAAGCAGACACAGCAAAGCAGATCTTAAAGGTACAGCAGCATGTTTAGGGGGAAATCAAAAAAATGGGATTAAATTTGAGTAAGATTTACGTTTTAATATGTTTGGTACTTCTTTTAAAAAGGTATCATGTTCAAAGTGATCAAAGTTGACAAGTCTAATAATAGCTTTCACAAGGATTACACAGGATCGCATGAGAAAATGAAGCACAGCCACTAAAGAGAGACAATACCAGACGAAGAACTGAACCAAAGAGTGTATATAATTACAGAGTAACTGAGGGAACTAAGCAGGAACAGATGAACAGAATCATTAACTAATGAGTAACCAAGGAGACCAACTAGGAAATTAGGCAGGCAAATGAGAAGAGAAAGAAAACAGAACATAACAGAAAATAAACTTGACAGAACTCCTGTCTCCTGGGACGAGCGTTCTCATGATGGAGTCCAATGGAGAAGGCAGGATGGAGGCTCTGGAGGAGGATGCAGAGCCATGTGGAGAGTGTAAAACTAAAGGAGATGACCAAGTGTAATGTAAGAACGCTGGACAACGGAGTTGAGGATCTAGGTGCAGTTTATTAAAGAATAGTCATGCAGGCAAAGATCAAAAACAGGGATAAAAAGGAGCATGTAGGTAATCCAAAGCGTAGTCAGGCTTATGGACAGGACAGGCGGTGAGACAACAGAAGCAATAAACTAAGCAAAGGGTCAAAACTAGGCAAGACAAACAAGGAAAAACACTTTGTAATGCTTCACGGGATAAAACAAGACTCAGCAATGTGTATGTGAAAGGGAGGTGTATGAATAGCCCATGAAATCAGTGAAGATGAGGTATAGCTGTGTGGATTATTGTCAGCTGTTGCAGGTTGTAGTTGTAGTTGGTTCAGTGGCCGTATTGTAGTTCTCCAACTGCTCGATCGCTGGTGATCATAACATCACGAGAAAGAGACTAGGGTGGGGGTGATGATGGTGTAGAGGGAGCAGGGGTAGATGTAGTCAGGTTGGAATCAAAAGCACATCCAGGATGATGTTCCATAGCAGAGTCAATGGCTGGAGGAGCCAGAGGTGTGGCTGACAATACCAGGGGGACGTATCACAAAAACAATGCTATTGCGAAATCAAAATTCACAAGGCTGATTTTGCTAGCACACTTAGCACAAGTTAACCCACTGGGGAAAAAAAAGGTTGTTTTGGCAATCATCAATCAAAATCTGGTCATTTGCTTCAGTGTTTGGAGGTGTGGTACTTCTCTGATGAAGTCGGTTTGACGACTTTCACACTCCTCATACTGTTTGTTTGCTATTAGGGAATTATGTGCAAAAAGAAAGCCCCGCACCCTACTCAATATTCCGCTTCAGTTGGAAGTACATCAACATACTAAAATATAAGTCTCAGCAACTTCAGATTCACATGGATTTTAAAGGTAAAACCAGGGTGGAAGTGAGAAAATGGAGAGCCAGGCTGACAAAGGAGGTCTGGAAGACTGAAAAAAAGGACAAACCCATCTAGTTAAATCCCATTACAACTCTAGTTCTGCCGAATGATTAAAAAAGTCATCAGTTTGATGGTGAAAAACTGTACATTTCTAGTCAAACCATCCTTCTGCAATCTTATACCCACATGACTAATGTTCCGATCAGTGCTTAATTTGTGAATTGCGAGGTCCTGGAACAGATCGGGGTAATGGATCGGGCATGTTACCCGAGGATGGAGAGGTGTCGTGCACCAAAGTGGAGAGCCGGGTGGGGGGGTGGGGTTGGTTGGATGGCGGAGGAGTGTCGCGGACAAAGGACCAAAGTGAAGAGAGGGGGGTTGTCGTGGACGAAAGTGAAGAGGGTTGGGGAGTCGCGGAAGAATGCGGAGGGGGAGGAGGGCGGTTGAGGAGGGGGATCGGTAAAATCAGGTGCCGGATCACATTTCAGAGGTGCTGGATCCGGCGTGTTCCGGCACAATTTAAGCCCTGGTTGCGATTGGCTCTTGTCAGGCTGGGGTGAAACTAGTGGAACTAAAAAACCAAGGTTGAATCTAAGGGTGCTTTCACACCTAGACTTTTGTTCCGGAACCTAGCACGTTTGCCCAGTTAGCGTGGTTTGTTTGGCATACGTGAACAGGGCAATCGCGCTCAGATCCACGCCAAAGCAATCGCTCCGAGACAGCCTGAATAATGTGGTCTCGGCTCGATTGAAACGAACTCTGGAGCGGATCGATTGTAGTGAGAAAGCGATATGATCCGAGCCCGGCTATATCACAGTGTTTTATGGATATGTCATAGGCGTACGGCTATATGAAGAGAGTATTATAGGGCGGGAGGTCATTCCAGACATCCCAAGTCTCCCGGAAGTTCCGGGAGCCTCCTGCAAATGCACAGAGACTCCGGGATGCCCGCAAATGAGTGATAATCTCCCGGAAATCGCGCGTCTCTCTCCCGGTCCACAAATACGTGGAGCACCTTTCTCACCCCTCCCCACCGCATCCCTCCTCGCTCTTCAGATATGTCGCGCGCACCCTGTCAAACACCATCCACCCGCTCCCCCGACAGCTGAGCGGGACTCTGCAAAATAAACCGTGAAACTCTGACCAATGTGAGGAGAGTTTACTCACACGTGACTTGTTTTAGCTATTTTGGTCCGTTTAGAAACTTTGCCGTGTGAAAGCGAACCGCACCAAGAACAAAGAGCAACATTGTAACAATTTTAATCCCTGTTTCGGAACAAATGAATCGATTCACAGGTGTGAAAGCACCCTAAGACAAGGAGAAGCCCAAAGAAGCAAGTAGTAGGAAAGAGGTGCAGGCAGAGGAATGGGTGCTGGAGGCAGGACCATGACTGACCAAGACCAAGGCAGTTCCAGTGCTGGTTTGGAGCCAGAGCCTAGCTTCAAATCAGTTCTTTGCGTTTCAACACAAAAAGCACCAGGAAACAAGGTTCTTAAGTAGCACTAAAACATTGCTAGAAGTAAGAACCACTTGTGTTAGGGACTGAGGGCAGGGCTACCATAACCAATGAGACAAATAGAAACAGTTTTGGGTCCCATACTTGAAACAGCAGCAAAACATAATGCTAAACACATTATTGTTTCTAATTTCTGTCTATTGAAATGATGGCATGCTGCAAGGACGTGTTATTACCGCTCGTAATCTCCATCTATACAAACTACTAGCTGGACTAACATGTTGAATCTGGAACCAGTCTGGCCATTCTCCTCTGACCTCTGGCATCAACAAGGCATTGGGGCCGCTCACTGGATATTTTCTCTTTTTCAGACCATTCTCTGTAAACCCTAGTTATGGTTGTGCGTGAAAATCCCAGTAGATCAGCAGTTTCTGAAATACTCAGACCACGTCTGGCACCAACAACCATGCCACGTTCTTCCCCATTCTGATGCTTGATTTGAACTGCAGCAGATCGTCTTGACCATGTCTACATGCCTAAATGCATTGAGCTGCTGCCATGTGATTGGCTGATTAGAAATGTGCGTTAACGAGCAGTTGGACAGGTGTACCTAATAAAATGGCCGGTGAGTGTATTTATTTTTATATCCTCATTATTCCAGTTACTGAGAAAACTGTTTCATTAAAGATAATAATGCTGAGCTGGTTATATGCTTGGACACAACTATGCTTACACATACTGTACTTCATGTTTGTTTGTACGCATAATTCCGCCTCCTGCATCACCTGATCCCCCTGGAGATTGATGTTACCTCGGTTACCTGCTCCCTCATTACCGTCTCTCTCATTTCTCCTCTTGCTCCCTCCCTTCTTCTCCACTAATCTATTCCAGAGCATTCTGTGATCACATGGAAAAAACATAGCAAGTGCACATATTTCTTCTGAAGCCAAGAAAGAGAGAGAGAAAGTAGGGGAGGAGAGAGAAAAAGAGGGGGTGAAAAAATAGAGAAAGAGAAGGAGGGGTAAATAGTTTATTCAGTCTGGGCACAGAGCCCTTTGTTGTGGTGGAGACCTGTCTTTTATTAGCAGCCTGTGCTGTCTTCAAAGACTGGAAAGACAAATGACAAGCCAAGAGTGAAGGAATACACAAGCCCACGAAAGAGAAGGGTTATGGAGCCCGGGACTAGTCATATATGCTGGCGTTTAACTGAGGAACACGCTTCAAACTAGTCAGCGGGGACAGAGAAACATGCAGGTGGCTTTTGGATTGTAGAAAGAAAGAAAGACAGAGAGAAAGAAAGAAAAAAGAAACTATTAAAAAAGCTACATATGGTTTTTTAAAAAAGAAAGAACAACCAGCAAGATCAGCACTGAGACCAGCAAAACCAGAACTGAAACCAACAAGACCAGCAAAACCAGTAAGACCAGCATTGGGACTGGCAAGACCAGCATTGAAACCTGCAAGACCAGCGTTGAGATCTGCAAGACCAGCATTAAAACCAACAAGACCAGCATTGAAACCAACAAAACCAGCATTGAGACAACCAAGACCAGCATTGAAACCAGCAAAACCAGCATTAAAACCAGCAAGGTCAGCATTAAGACCAGCATTGAGACCGGCAAGACCAGCGTTGAGATCTGCAAGACCAGCATTAAAACCAACAAGACCAGCATTGAAACCAGCAAGAGCAGCATTGAAACCAACAAAACCAGCATTGAAACCACCAAGAGCAGCATTGAAACCAACAAAACCAGCATTGAAACCACCAAGAGCAGCATTGAAACCAGCAAAACCAGCATTGAAACCACCAAGAGCAGCATTGAAACCAGCAAAACCAGCATTGATAACTGCAAGACTAGCATTGAAACCAGCAAAACTGGCATTGAAACCAACAAAACCAGCATTGAGAACTGCAAGACTAGCATTGAAACCAGCAAAACTGGCATTGAAACCAGCAAAACCAGCATTGAGAACTGCAAGACCAGCATTGAAACCAGCAAAACCAACACTGAGACCTGCAAGGCCAGCATCGAAACCAACAAAAGCAGCACTGAATCCACCAAGACCAGCATTGAAACCAGCAAGACCAGCATTGAAACCAGCAAAACCAGCATTGAGAACTGCAAGATCAGCATTGAAACCAGCAAGACCAGCATTGGAATTAGCAAAACCAGCATTGAAACTAGCAAGACCAACACTGAGACCAGCATAACCAGCATTGAGACCCCACCAAAACCAGCATTGAGACCTACAAGACCAGCATTGAAACCAGCAAAACCAGCATTGAAAACAACAAAACCAGCATTGAAACCAGCAAAACCAGCATTGAAACCAGCAAGACCAGCATAGAGAACTGCAAGATCAGCATTGAAACCAGCAAAACCAGCATTGAAACTAGCAAGACCAACACTTAGACCAGCAGACCCAGCATTGAGACCCCACCAAAACCAGCATAGAGAACTGCAAGATCAGCAATGAAAATAGCAAAACCAGCATTGCAACTAGCAAGACCAACACTGAGACCATCATGACCAACATTGAGACCCCACCAAAACCAGCACTGAGACCTGCAAGACCAGCATAACATCAAAATGTCAGTACAGTCTGTGTGTGTGTGTTTTTGCACACAAATCAAAGTGTCCTGCTTCCAATAAAGACTACCAATCAGCAAAGTGGCAGTAAAGTATGACATCATCATCACAGCTGCACCCCAAAAATGTGTGTGTGTGTGTGTGTGTGTGTGTGTGTGTGTGTGTGTGTGTGTGTGTGTGTGTGTGTGTGTGTGAGTGTGTGTGTGTGTGTGTGTGTGTGTGTGTGTGTGTGTGTGTGTGTGTGTGTGTGTGTGTGCGTGCGTGTGCGCGCGCGTGTGTGTGTGTGTGTGTGTGTATGACTAAAAATAAAAGGCAAAGAATAAAGCAAAACATGTACTAATTGTAATCGGGCCTCTATGTCAACATGAAACCATGTTCACAATCCATTTTCCCTCAGTAACGTGATATATTCCTAAGGTAAACAGAACGTTGAACCAGAAGAACTGTAAGTCAGGGCTTTAATTTATCTAACAAGAATTGTTTGGACGGAGAGTTTCAATGTCGAACTCAAGTCAGGACAACACCATTGTGGAAGCTTTTACCAAAAAAGGATAATCGTTCTGATTAAAAATCAACAGGACAATTTGATTCCCAATGTCAAATTGATTCACTGGATTTTAATTCTTATAAAGCCCAATTAGGGTCATGTTTCATTTTTTGTCTGCTACAACATGTTTACTGTAGATCAATTCAAGGTCTCTTCAACAAATCTGGTAATACAGGCAAGCAGAATCACCTCTTTCCTCACTGTCTGAAACAGATTTAATTATCTGGTCTCTCTAAGCCCATCCTTACTGAAAGCGCACAGCGCTTGGTCAGTCAGAAACATACAGTTAGACAAAAGTACTGATTACAGAGTATATACAAGAATCAAAAAGTCAAACTCAATACCTTTTAAGACCTTTTTAAAGACTCTTCCCTGCTGAAAGAAAACAACATATGCTGGTAAGGTATGTTTTGATGCTGGTATGCTTCTCTTGCTGGTTTCAATGCTGGTCTTGCAAGACCAGCAAAACCAGCATTGAGACCAGCAAGATCAGCATTGAGACCAGCAAGACCAGCATTAAAACCAGCAAGACCAGCATTTAGAACAAAAAAAAACCCAGCATTGAGACCAGCACTACCAGCATTGAGGTCAGCAAGATCAGCATTGAAACCAGCAAGGCCAGCATTGAGACCAACAAGACCAGCAAACCCAGCATTAAGAGCAGTATTAAGACCAGCAAGACCAGCATTTAGAGCCATAAGACCAGCATTGAGACCAGCAAACCAGCATTGAGACTAACAAGACCAGCAAAACCAGCATTGAGACCAACATTTAAACACACAAGACCTGCATTTAGACCTACAAGACCAGCAATGAGCCCAGCAAGACCAGCATTGATACCAGCAAGACCAGCAATGAGCCCAGCAAGACCAGCATTGATACCAGCAAGACCAGCAATGAGACCAGCAAGGACAGCATTGAAACCAGTAAGACCAGCATATAGACCAACAAGACCAGCATTAAGACCAGCATTTAGAGCCACAAGACCAGCATTGAGACCAGTTAGACCAAAACCAGCATCAAGACAAGCAAGACCAGCATTTAGACACACAAGACCAGCATTAAAACCAACAAGACCAGCATTTATACACACAAGACCAGCAAGACCAGCATTTAGACACACAAGACCAGCAAGACCAGGATTTAGACACACAAGACCAGCAAGACCAGGATTTAGACACACAAGACCAGCAAGACCAGGATTTAGAGCCACATGACCAGCATTGAGACCAGCAAGACCAGCATTAAGACTAACAAGACCAGCAAAACCATCATTGAGACCAGCAAGACCCGCATTGAGACCAACAAGACAAACATTGAGGCCAGCAAAACCAACATTAAGACCAGCAGGACCAGCATTTAGAGCCATAAGACCAGCATTGAGATCAGCAAGGCCAGCACTGAGACCAAGAACACCTGCAAAACCAGCATTGAGACCAGCAAGACCAGCATTAGGACTAGCAAGTCCAGCATTTAGAGCCACAAAACAAGCATTGAGACCAGTAAGACCAAAACCAGCATCAAGACAAGCAAGACCAGCGTTAAGACCAACAAGACCAGCATTAAGACCAATAAGACCAGTATTGAGACCAACAAGACCAGCAAGACCAGCATCGAGACCAGCAAGACCAGCATTTAGACACACAAGACCAACATTAAGATCATCAACACCAGCATTGAGACCAGCATTAAGACCAACAAGACCAGCATTTAGAGCCACAAGATCAGCATTGAGACCAGTAAGACCAAAACCAGCATAAAGACAAGCAAGATCAGCATTTAGACACACAAGACCAGCATTAAGACCAGCATTTAGAGCCACAAGAGCAGTATTAAGACCTGCAAGACCAGCAAAACCAGCATCTAGACAAGCAAGACCAGCATTTAGACACACAAGACCAGCAAGACCAGCATTTAGAGCCACAAGACCAGTATTAAGACCTGCAAGACCAGCAAAACCAGCATCGAGACAAGCAAGATCAGCATTTAGACACAAGACCAGCATTAAGACCAGCAAGACCAGCATTGAGACCAACAAGACCAGCAAAACCAGCATAGAGACAAGCAAGATAGCATTGAGACCAACAAGACCAGCAAGACCAGCATTTAGAGAAACAAGACTAGCATTGAAACCTGCAAGACCAGCAGTGAGACCAGCATTAATGATGATGTAGACCAGCAAGACCAGTATCAAAAAGTACATCAAGGCCTCCTTGTCACATTTAAACATTACTCATATACCGAATAAAAATGCTACTCCATCAGGTGGCACCTATAGAACAGCAGACATAATGGTGTTGCCTTGGTTACTGCAGTAAACATAGCAGTAATGTCAAATCTAGCAGGATTTTATTGATTTCATAAACGACACAGCAGCTTAATATTCACAGATTAAACTCAGGCAAACTTTAGCATACAGCTGTACATTGTACACTCAAAAATGGAATACCCTGTAAAATAGCATTTAAGACTTTTTACTACTTTAAGAGACTGCAGACACCCTGGATTAAGAAAATATTTTTTTGCGATGCAGGGTCATGCTGTCTTTTTAATGGAGTGAAACATCAACAAAGTCACAGTGACAAAAATCTGCATTTTCTCCAATGCGCTGCTAAACTCTCTGTGACTGTACTGGCACAGACACACAGAACAAAACAAAAAAACGGCACAGTTTTCATCAGACATCAGTTATTGTAATAAACAGTATCATCTGCTCTTGAGTACAGAAAAGCCAAACCAGCAGCATGGAGTCATCTCAAAACCAACTCTCTCTATGTGTGTGTGTGTGTGTGTGTGTGTGTGTGTGTGTGTGTGTGTGTGTGTGTGTGTGTGTGTGTGTGTGTGTGTGTGTGTGTGTATGCTGGGTGTGAAAAGATTTTCCCACTTTTTTGGTCATCCAAGCAGGAAAATTTTGGTCATAAACAACATACGGCTTTGAAAACTGACATGTGTAGAGCCAGAGACTGTTAAAGAGCTAAACCAACTGACAACACACACACATCTGCAGCGTGCATTTGATCACAAGCGAGATCTCTTTAATGCCTCCATCACTGCTCCTAAACAGCACTGAAGCTCAAACCAAAAAATCAGCAGGTGGTTTCTGCTTTCTCAGATTCTTCTCCAGAAAAATAAGACTATCCTCACATGTATCTTTTTTTACGAAACTTTAGGAAAAATAGGCAACACTTTAGAACAGGCCCCAATAGTTAACATTAGTCAATGCATTACCTGGAAATATTTGATAATAAACTATTTATTTGTTTGTAATTTATTGATATCCCAGGTCCATTAAACATGATAATTTAAAAAAAGTCAGATGATGGTATTTAAGTTTATTGAGTTATTGATTACATGTACTACTAGAGCATGCAACATACTTTAATTTTCAAAAAAAAAAAAAAAAAAAATCTAAACAAAACTAAAAATAAAAAGCAAAACAAAACAAAATAAAGCAAAAAATAAAAGCAAAATAAGACAAAACAACCAAACAACAAAATAAATAAGTTAAACAAAACAAAAGTAAAAGCAAAACAATATAAAAAACTAAACATAACAAAAACAATAAACCAATAAAAGCAGAAAAACAAAACAAAACACAACAAAAAAACTAAACTAAACTAAACAAAAAACAAAACAAAAAATAAAAATAAAACAAAACGAAAAACAAAACAAAAATAAAAGCAAAACCCAAACAAAACAACAAAACAAAAAATAAAAGCAAAACCCAAACAAAACAACAAAACAAAACAAACAAATAAAAGCAAAATAAAACAAAACAAAAAAACAAAACAAACAAAAAATAAATAAAAAGCAAAATAAAACAAAACAAAAAACAAAACAAACCAAAAAATAAAAATAAAAGCAAAAGCAAACCCCAAACAAAACAAAACAAAAAAGCAAAAGCAAAACCCAAACAAAACAAAACAAAAAAGCAAAACCCAAACAAAACAAAACAAAAAATAAAAATAAAAGCAAAATAAAACTAAACTAAAAGCAAAACCAAAAAATAAAAGCTAACACAAAACCCAAACAAAACAAAAAAATAAAAGCAAAATATAACAAAACAAAAAACAAAAAATAAAAATAAATAAAAATAAAAGCAAAACCCAAACAAAACTAAACTAAACAAAATATAAAAATAAAAGCAAAATAAAACAAAACAAAAAACAAAACCCAGAAAATAAAAGCGAAACCACAACAAAACAAAATAAAACAAAAACAAAACACAACAAAAAAACACAAAAAACTAATAATAAAATATAAAATAAAGCAAAAAAATTAAATAAAAATAAACAAAAAACAAAATAACCAAACAACAAAATAAAACAAAAAAGCAAAACAAAACAAAAATAAAATAAAAGCACAACAAAAAAATTAACACAACAAAAACCAAACAAAAAATAAAAGCAAAGCAAAACAACAAAAACAAAACAAAACACACAAAAACCAACAAACAAAACAAAAAATAAAAAACAGCAAAATAAATAAAAAAAGCAAAACCAAAAAACATATCATGAAAAAACAAAACAAAACACAACAACAAACCACACAAAAGCAAAACAACAAAAAACTAAATAAAAAAAAATTTTAAAAAGCAAAACAAAAATGAACACACAAAAAAAAAAAACCCAAAACAAAATAAAGCAAAAAATAAAAAGCCAAATAAAACAAAAACAAAACAAAACAATAAACAAAAAAACAAAATAAAGCAAAAACTAAAATAAATGCAAAATGAAACAAAAAACAAGACAAAAAGCAAAACCAAACAAAACTAAATAAAACTAAAAACAAAATACTACAAAAACACACACAAACAAAATAAAGCTAAAATAAAACAAAAAACAAAACAACCAAACAGCAAAAAACACAACAGAACATAACACATTCTGTACATTATTGCTTCACTCATATTCATTCTGATCATGTTTCAATTTCCATCAAGCCCCTCCCTCTGAAAAGTACCGAGTGCTCTGATTGGCCAGTAGACCAAGTGCTTTGTGATTGGCCAAGCGTATCAAGTATCTGCCAGAAAATGTAACACTTCTAACCATAATAATGATCTGTTTCTGATCTTCTAATTCGACTGTAAACATTAACAATTAATTATGGTGTTGATTTTACAGCGTCGGTTCAAGACAAATGGGGATGATCAAGCAGACCGATCAGAAACAACTTTTTTTAAACACACATCAACAACACAACAATTCACAGAAGTCTCACATTCTCTATGCGTATGCCTTGGCAATATGCCAGTATGTCACACTGTGATATTTTTTAGTAACATCTGGACTTTGATTGATGAGTTTTATGCAGGTCTAAAGTTGCTCTCTATATTATACATGCACAAAAACCATAAATTACACACTGAAAACATCACAAAGCATCATATGGTGTCTTTATTCATTTATTAATCCATTAACATGAACTAAAACTAATAAATGTTTTAGAATTATTTCACTGAATGTAGTTTACCAACGGAAAAACGACTGCAAAGTGCTAAAAGGAGATGTAACGAAAGCAGATCTGTGCCAAAATATCCATATTTAACTGCAAGCCTTTCACACTTCTGATCTATAAACGTGTAATAAAAGAAAGCGTTCGTCTGGATAATGTTTTTTTCTGTTCAAAATGAGCCATAAACATGCATCAGATCAGTTTACTCACACAAAGAGATAACGCACACACACACGCACACACACACACACACACACAATTCTCCTTCTAAAAACCCCATCATAGATCAAACCCTGATCACAAACAGACCTTCAGATAGAGATGCAGCCATTCTCACGCATGCAACTATGACGCAACTGTGATCTACTACTCAAATAAAACCACAGCACACGCCAAACACACAGCACATCTGAAGCCAGCACACGCCGGCCCTCAGGCCAACAACTGTGTGGATGTGTGTGTGCGCTTTGACAAATCGGTACTGCAACATATCTACTGTACTGTAGACATCACAGCGCTTTCTGTGCAACTGAGATTATATCAAAACCCTGCACACTACATATGCATTCATTTTCTATTTGGCTTAGTCCCTTTATTAAGCAGGGGTCGTCACAGTGGAATGAACTGCCAACTATTCTAGCATATGTTTTACATAGCGAAAGCCCTTCCAGCCGCAACCCAGTATTGGGAAACATCGATACACACTCATCCACACACTACGGACGATTTAGTTTATTCAATTCACTTATAGTGCATGTGTTTGGATTGTGTGGGAAACCAGGGCCAGGCCCGGATTAAGAATTCAGAGGCCCCTGGGCACAATGTCTTGTAGGCTCCCCTACAAGGCCGCACCTCTATAGTTGAATTAAAAAGTAAGATTAATATAATATTTTTAAAATAAAGTTAATCTATAATGTTTTGCCCACATTTTTTAAATAAATGACATAGTACACATATTTATAGTCAACAAAGATTTACCTGATTTTAAAAGCATTTAAAGCACACTTTGACAAAATACTAATATAACTAGTGAAAATTAATGGTTTTTAATAGACTTGTTCAAGTTCACTGAAGCAGCACTAACATTTATATTTAAGGGTATTTTTAATGTATAACTTCTACAAACTTATAATGCAAATGATTTGCATATAACACCTCTCCAATCCAGTTCTATAAATCTGAGTCTTCCATAATGCACACACTTATTAATGATTCCTACTGTCTCCCTCGTGATGAAGAAGAGTAGGCAAAAAGCACGTGATTATAAAGCTGAAAGTATCCGAAATCACACACACTGTACCAGTTCTCTCCTGCCTCTCTCCTCTTCAGGGGCTTTTTCTGTCTCTCTCTCTGTCTCTCTCTCCATGAGGTCGGAGAATATGGGTGAAGCAGGGCGACTAACATTGTAAATACAGATTAATTATATTAAGATGTCGCTAACATTTAACACCAGGAATATTTATAATTATTATTATCCTTATTAAATACCTTGTGACTCATTTGATATATTTTATATACTTTATTTAAATTTTTAAACAAAAACATTTCATTTCTATTGAAAATAAATGTATTTCCAATCTGCTATGTAATGGGAGGGGGGGGGGGGGGGGGGGGGGGACGGGTTCATCAGTCGCTGGATTCGAACCGAGTTCATGATCGATCGCCTCAAAACACATATCCATGCTCTTTACGAGCTCCGCCACGCCCACCTGCTGTCTATGGCGCTCTTTAGTTTTGTTGACTCTGTCGATCAAACGGCGCTGGCGGGAAGCACTTAACTAGCTTATTACAACGAGGTGCGCTATTTGCATTTAGCCTAAATAGACACTACAAAATCAGCATTTTTCCCCCCTCGCAGGGGCCCCAAGTGCGCACGGGCCCCTGGGCCTGTGTCCATAATGCCCATTGGTTAATCCGGCCCTGACCAGGGCAACCAGAGGAAATCCACGCCAACACGAGGAGAACATGCAAACTCCACACAGAAATGCCAACTGACCCAGCTGGGACTTGAACCAGCGACCTTGTTGGTGTACTTCCAACTAAAATTACATAATGAGTAGGGGGCGGTGTTTTTTTTTTTTGCACATCATTCCCTCATAGCAAACTAACGGATAGAGATGGTATTAATATGCAGTTGCTATTGAAACCTTCAGGTTGACGTCAACTGAAGAGCCGCCACTCCAAACGTGGAAGCAAATGTTTAGACTTTCATTGAAGACTACTAAATCAGACGTTTCTTTTTTCCAGTGGATTATCTTGCAATGATTAATTGTTCATAAAAACAAAGAAAAGTTTGTCCTAGCTTCCAGATCTTTAGTAAAGAGATCCCTTTCTCATCGTCAAACTGCTTTTCTTCATTCATTTTCTTTTCGGCTTAGTCCCTTTATTAATCCGCGGTCGCCACAGCGGAATGAACCGCCAACTTATCCAGCACGTTTTACGCAGCGGATGCCCTTCCAGCTGCAACCCATCTCTGGGAAACATCCACACACACTCATTCACACTCATACACTATGGACAATTTAGCCTACCCAATTCACCTATATCACATGTCTTTGGACTGTGGGGGAAACCAAAGCAAACGCGGGGAGAACATGCAAACTCCACACAGAAAGGCCAAATGACCCAGCCGAGGCTCGAACCAGCAACCTTCTTGCTGTGAGGCGACGGCACTACCAAAATACTGCAAATGTGAAAGTAATAATAATAAAAACAATAATAATAATAATAATAAAAACAATAATAATAATAATAATAATAAAAACAATAATAATAATAATAATAATAAAAACAATAACAATAATAATAATAATAATAAAAACCATAATCATAATAATAATAATAATAATAAAAACAATAATAATAATAATAATAAAAAAATAATAATAATAAAAACAACAACAACAATAATAATAATAATAATAATAATAATAATAATAAAAACAACAATAATAATAATAATAATAAAAACAATAATAATAATAATAATAATAAAAACAATAATAATAATAATAATAATAATAATAATAATAAAAACAACAATAATAATAATAATAATAAAAACAATATTAATAATAAAAAAACAATAATAATAATAAAAACAATAATAATAATAATAATAATAAAAACAATAATAATAATAATAATACTAATAATAAAAACAACAACAACAACAATAATAATAATAATAATAATAATAAAAACAATAACAATAATAATAATAAAAACAATAATAATAATAAAAACAACAACAATAATAATAATAATAATAATAATAAAAACAATGATAATAATAATAATAATAATAAAAACAATAATAATAATAATAATAATAATAATAATAATAATAATAATAATAATAATAATAATAATAAAAACAATAATAATAATAATAATAATAAAAACAATAATAATAATAATAATAATAATAATAATAAAACAATAATAATAATAATAATAATAATAATAATAATAATAATAATAAAAACAACAACAATAATAATAATAATAATAATAATAATAATAATAATAATAATAATAAAAACAATAATAATAATAATAAAAACAATAATAATAATAATAATAATAATAATAATAATAATAATAATAAAAACAATAATAATAATAATAATAATAATAATAATAATAATAATAATAAAAACAATAATAATAATAATAATAATAATAATAATAAAACAATAATAATAATAATAATAATAATAATAATAATAATAATAATAATAAAAACAACAACAATAATAATAATAATAATAATAATAATAATAATAATAATAAAAACAATAATAATAATAATAAAAACAATAATAATAATAATAATAATAATAATAATAATAAGAAGAAGAAGAAGAAGAAGAAGAAGAAGAAGAAGAAGAAGAAGAAGAATTAGTCATGTCCAGATCCGATCACATGATCAGAAATCGGGCCCGATCACGCGGTTTTAGACTCGATCGGAATTGGACGTTACAATACAATACAATATTTATTTGTAAAGCACATTTAAATACAACCAAAGTTGACCGACCAAAGTGCTATAGGAGTACTAAAGACAGAAAGGAAAGCAGAATGTAAAAGAAACATTTAACAAATAAAAGCAATAAAACAGAGATCGAGGAGTATTAAAAGTGAGAGAAAATAGATCTTTAAAACAGACTTAAACACAGAAATGGAGGGGGAAAGTCTAATGTGAATTGGTAGAGTGTTCGAGAGTTTAGGACCAGCAACAGCAAACGCTCGATCACCACGTTTTTTAAAGCGTGTTCTAGGCACGGTGAGTAAATCGAGACGGAGTATATGGACAGAGCAAGTCTGTAAGGTACTGAGGAGCAAGGTTATTGACGGTTTTTATTAAATCAATTTTACCTCTCGATCAGGACTCATATATATATATATATATATATATAATATAGGGCAGCACGGTGCCGCAGTGGGTAGCACAATCGCTACATATATATATATATAGTTGAAGTCAGAATTATTAGCCCCCCTGAATTTTTAGCCCCTTGTTTATTTTATTTAACGGAGAGCAGATTTTTTCAACACATTTCTAATCAAAATAGTTTTAATAACTCATCTCTAATAACTGATTTCTTTTATCTTTGTCATGATGACAGTAAATAATATTTTACTACATATTTTTCAAGGCACTTCTATACAGCTTAAAGTGACATTTAAAGGCTTAACTAGGTTAATCAGGTTAACTAGACAGGTTAGGGTAATTAGGCAGGTTAATGTATAATGATGGTTTGTTCTGTAGACAGTCGAAAAAAAAAATTAGCTTAAAGGGGCTAATAATATTGACCTTAAAATGGTTCATTAAAAATTAAAAACTGCTTTTAATCTAGCCAAAATAAAACAAATACATGTGTACACACTGTACATGCATAGGCCTACATACAGACACATACGCAATATACATAGATACATAAAATACACATACTATTATATTTCTATGCAATTTTAAAAAGGTATGTCTGAACACGCTTTTTAAAAACATGAATAATAGGGGAAAAGGGGCCATTGTGTAAACATGGACCAAAATCTCACAGGGCACCTGATTCTAGCAAGATGTACCTAATAAAAAGTCCCAAATGCAAGACTCTGTCTGCAACCCCCATTCCCATGCAAACTACACACACATACTCATAATAGCTTTTCAACACCTCATTTCTCAACACTCTTCATTCCCTAACGTGATTAAAAAAGTTTCATTTTCTATTGCTCTTTCTCCATCTCATTCCAGAATATTCTTCCAAAACTCTGTCAGATTCCTTATGTTCGTACAGTACTATAGGGCTCCTATGGCCTGCCGTATTCCAGAAGTCTCTCGCTGTTACTTTCTTGTCACTTTCTAAAATTCTGCCACATTCCAGACAACCGCCGGCCGCCGTATCCCTGTCACATCTTATATTCCCGCCTCGCTCTAAACGCAATCTGACAAACTTGTGTGTGTATGTGGAAAAATCCCATCAGTGACACTAAAGAGGAGAGAGTGATGGAGGACGTGTCATCGGATTTGCACTTTTTTTCCCATCATTTAAGTGGAGTGGCGAGAGAAACAGATGGATAAACGTGGAAGAATAAGTTTTTGGTGGGAGATGAGTGAATCAGTCTTGAATATTGACGATGGCTTGATAGGATCAATCACTGCATCATTTTTAATATTACTGTGCTTGCAAAATTAAATATTTGTGTTGTTCTAATTATGCGGCATGGCGGCTCAGTGGTTAGCACTGTCACCTCACAGCAAGAAGGTTGCTGGTTCGAGCCTCGGTTGGGTCAGTTGGTGTTTCTGTGTGGAGTTTGACATGTTCTCTCCGTGTTTGCGTGGGTTTCCTCCGGGTGCTCCGGTTTCCCTCACATAGTCCAAAAAACATGTGGTATAGGTGAATTGGGTAAGCTAAATTTTCCGTAGTGTATGTGAATGAGTGTGTGGGTGTTTCCCAGTGTTGGGTTGCAGCCTGAAGGGCATCCGCTGTGTAAAACATATGCTGGATAAGTTGGCGGTTCATTCCGCTGTGGCGACCCCTGATTAATAAAGGGACTAAGCCGAAAAGAAAATGAATGAATGAAGCATCAAGCACGAGTGATTTACATGTGAAGTCAATACAAAGGCGCAAACAGACATCCTGCGGTGCGATTCGCGAGTGAAGCAGCACGAGTTGGGTGTTTTGCACTTTTGACGCAATTAACACGCGTATCGCATGTCTTGTAGGAGTGTGATTATGACGTAGCGTCTGTTGTTGGTGTCCTGAGGGGAAATCCTCTTGCCGACACTAGGCATGGGATGATAACCCATTTACCGCGCTTAGGAAAAAAACCGCCAAAGTTTTCTGTTATACCGTTTCTAAGGTATATGTAAGGTTTGCTTGTTTTTTTACATGCTTTTCACAAATATTCTATTACTTAGTTTTTTAGGGCAACAGTATCTTCAGCAGAAAATGAACCTCTACATCAAAAGCTACTGGTCCAAAATATTTTAAATGTTTCTTAAAATAAAATATAATGCATTTAATGGGGTGAAAAATCTGTTGTTTTTTACCAAGACATTTAAAAAGAACTTATTTTGGAGCAGTAATCACAATACCATGATATTTTTATCCAGCACTCTACAGAAAATAAAGGTACAGGAGCTGTCACTGGGGCAGTAGCTATTAAAAAGAGTACAAATTTGGGTCCATAAGGCACTTTCTAGGTACATTTGGGTACTAATATGCACCTTTTAGGTACCACTGTGGACTTTTTGGGTACAAATATGCATCTTTCAAAAAGGTACTGCCCCATTGACAACTCCTGTAACTTTATTTCTGAGAGTAAAGGTTATCATACTGTCAAAATCTTAAATTAGCCAATACCGGACAACAGTTCATCAAACTGGGCTTGGCTCAGTCAGAAGCACCGCTGAACGCTTCCATCATCCAGGTATAGTTTTTGGAGGAGTTGATTAACACACAGAGTTGCCCACAAAACACAAATGACGTCTTTTAGACGTTTCTTTTGGACATTTAGACGTTGAAATGACGTCCCCTAAGGGTGCAGAATGAAAGTCTTTATGACGTCCTTTTTGGACTTAGACACAACCTTAGATGAAATCAACTAAAACATAAAGTCTTTCAAAATCTTAGCAGAGGATCATTAAACACCTCTACAAACAGCATCAACGGCTTCATTTATAATTAATCTGTTTGACTTTATTACTGTCAGACGTCTACCTAAGTTCTCAGTCCCAATTATTAAGAACTTTTTAAAGTTTTAAATGTTTTATTGAAAATAAGTCACCACTTACCATAGCAACAATCACATGATTTAGCTCTGTTTAAAACAGTGACCCCAGGTAAAGCAGCCATGCTTCACTGCAATGGTGATTCTGAAAACTTGTACTGTCAATAAAACAACTAAAGCATTTCATTCTTCATAAATGTGACGAGGGACATTTGAAGACATCTGACCGTAATAAAGTCAAGCAGGTTAGTAGTAAGTGATGCTTCTGATGTTGCTGAGTTGTTTATTGATCCTCTGCTAAGATTTTGGGAGATGTAATGTTTTAGTTGATTTCATCTAAGGTTATGTCGAAGTCCAAATAGGACGTCATAAAAACTTTCATTCTGCACCCTTAGGGGACGTCATTTGAACGTCTAAATGTCCAAAAGAAACATCTAAAAGACGTCATTTGAACACAATTGTGTCTAAAGGATCTAGTGGACTCAGACATGGCGCCAAACAAATATACTCTGTTTTTCAGCCTTCCTAAAACACATAAAGCACAGCTACTCTCTCCATAAAAACCATGTTAGCCATTTCAAGAGTTCCCTCTTAGATATGCTTAGCGTTTATAGCAGGTTTGGTATGCTGTCCCGGGAGAGAACCCTGAGCTTGGAGATACTTGAGCCCAAGGCTCCCGCCCGATCAATAAGCATATCAGGGGATCCGAGATCAGGTAGGTCTCGAGAGCTCCCCCTTAGAAACGGGAGCGAAAGGAGGAGATGGGGTGGAAGGGGGGATTCTTCCAAAACGAAGATAGAGCAGTAGAGAGAAAACGATCCATTTATAGCAAGCTTGAATCACTCTGATTGGACTATTACTGATTACAGATGAGCAGCCAGTTGTGCTCAATCATATCACGTGCTCCTCTCAAAATTAGTTTATGAAACTTCACTTAGCAATGAAACAGAGCAAGGGATTTTTCACAGTATTTGCTATAATATTTTTTCTTCTGGAGAAAGTCTTTGTTTTATTTAGGCTAGAATAAAAGGAGGTTTTAATTTTTAAAAAACCCCTTTAAGGTCAACATGATTAGCCCCATTAAGCATTTTTTTGATTGTCTACAGAACAAACCATCGTTACACAAAGACTTGACTAATCGTTTAGTTAACCTAATTAACCTAGTTAACCCTTTAAATGTCACTTTAAGCTGTATAGAAGTGTCTTGAAAATATCTAGTCAAATATTATGTGTTGTCATTATGGCAAATATAAAATAATCAGTTATTAGAAATTAGTTATTAAAACTATCATGTTTAGAAATGAAAATAAAAATCGTCACTCCACTAAACAAAAATTGGGAAAAAAAATACAGGAGGGCTAATAATTCCGACTTCAATTGCAATTTTCAAACTGTAACTAAAGGAACCACATCTCTAATTTTCTCAAAAGCCTACATAATTGCAATGTAAAGGCTTAAAAAACTAGTCTTGGAAGTATTTGGTATTTAATTTAGGCATAATTGGAGTTGACAAAGGGTCGTGTGCTGCTGGGGGGTCTGCGGGCATGGTGACCCAGGCTAGGCCACACCACACGGGGCAAGAGAAAGCTTGCGGCAGCCCCTCCAGATGGAGCGCTTCAGAGAGCTACGCTAATCAAATGCAGACGGACATCAGGCTTCGTGCCCCCGCTAGTCTAATGCTGCTTAATTTGTTGTAGTATTTGTTGGACAAACGAGAGCTCTCGCTGGCTCGCTCTTGGATCTCCGCGGGCAGGAGTAAAGACTCAAAGGTCACGGGGTGGAGTGTGGCAGCATGTTTAAAGCCAAGGGTTACGAGTGGGATCAGGAACACGTCTACAAAAACACACTGAAGATTCTGCTTGATCCAATTTTAGAGCCTCGACAAGCATCGTTCGAGTACTTGAGACCCCAGCTGTGTTGACGGTAGAGAATTACGTCTGGCCGTCAACGAGCAGAAAGACCGACTGAAAGAGATCCACGGTAAAGCCATTAATCTGTGGTAAGTGATTGTGAAGGAGCCAGTGAAAGACGCACGTGTCGACACACACATATTGGTTCCCATTTTTGCACAGTCGAAAAGAAAAGTTCACATTTCAGCCTAACGTTGCTAAGCTGAAATTAGTAGTGGATCATACAAGTGCTGTAGGTCGTGTGGTGGAGCCACTGTGGTAACACTTGTTGGTCTTGAATATCCCACAGATGCACATTTGGATTGAATTTGGTGGCAAATTTGGTTCCTGATCGATGTGTGCAAAATATGTGCATTACTAGATTTCACCATAAAAAAAGTATTCGAAGGGGTGAAACTGGTAGAGTTCATATATCTGACTGCTTGTATTAAAAGCCAATTCTTTCATTCATTCATTTTCTTTTCGGCTTAGTCCCTTTATTAATCAGGGATCGCCACAGCGGAATGGACCGCCAACTTACCCAGCATATGTTTTACACAGTGGATGAATGCCCTTCCAGCTGCAACCCATCACTGGGAAACACCCACAAACTCTCATTCACACACATACACTACGGACAATTTAGCTTACCCAATTCACCTATAGCACATGTGTTTGGACTTGTGGGGGAAACCAGAGCACCCGGAGGAAGCCCACACCAACACAGGGAGAACATGCAAACTCCACACAGAAATGCCAACTGACCCAGCTGAGGCTCAAACCAGCGACCTTCTTGCTGTGAGGCAACAGCGCTTCCCACTGTGCCACTGCGCCACCTAAAACTGTATTCTAAGTAAAATAAAGCATTGTCAACATCGATTACATCAGGGGTGTCAAACTCAGATCCTGGAGGGCCGCAGACCTGCACAGTTTAGTTCCAACCCTGCTTCAACACACTTACCTGCAGGTTTCAAACAAGCCTGAAGGACTCAATTAGTTTGATCAGGTGTGATTAATTAGGGTTGGAACTAAACTGTGCAGAGCTCCGGCCCTCCAGGAACTGAGTTTGACACCTGTGGATTACATGATACAAAATTGATTACTCGATAATCATAACCCACCTGAACAATAAGACCAGTGTAGATTCTCACCTCTAGCACAAAATAGGGTACTATTAGCATTGGAAACCAGCCAGATGAGGGAGAATATAGAACTGTAACGTAAATTCCGCTTTTAAATAATAGGTCACCTATAGTTTTCATCATGAGCCACGGCTGTGTTCAAAATGACATCAATGTTTTCAAAGTGCACTGTGAAGGGAGCGCAATTGTAAACATGAAGATCGCTAAAACTGAACTGTAAAAATGCTTTGTAAGCAAATTACACCAAAGAGAGATGACATTAATGCTTTAAAAAATCATTCCAAGATTAAATGTTAGAATGTTCTAAACGATTAGGTCATAGGGGGATAACTGGGAATAGAACACAGCCAGGAACTATGTTTCTAACTACAGCTCCAGAGGTGTAGTTGCAAGCATACTAGTTTGCGACTCAGTTTGTGAATGTTCATTGGAACAATGGATTTGGGAAACGCCAAATCTACGAACTATGTTTGTAACGACACAACTTGCGAACTTATGCCGAGTTCAGACTGCATGCCTTTCAAAGTAGTCGTGTCGCAGATGTTTTCACACTGCATGACTATCTGGGCTAGCGTTTTGTCGGTTTTTGTTTACACTGCAAGATGGACCGGCGACAGGGGATTTCACACTGCATGACTTTAATAGGAAGAATCGCCGACAACTTTGTCCAAACTTTGTCTCACAACCACACACATAGTGTATCTTTTGTTAACTACATAACGAGAAAGAAGCCTTTAATGGGGTAGAAAATGTATTTGCTCACCTGGGTTTGAAGGGAATTAATTTCTCATCAACTTTTTTTTCTTTTTCGACCCAGTTGTGATATTGCTCACATGACACGTCAAACAGACACGAGTGCTCCTGCCAAATTTCTGCTAGTTTTTCCTCCATTTCTTGGGTCCAAATAAACTGCAAATGAGCGCTTTTAGCTTCTCCCCCAGCCTCCCGCTGGCCTGCAGGTACCCACGCTAGTGAATGCTGCTCTCTCATTGGTTGTAGGTGATCGCGGATGTTATTTTCAGTCAAAACTCATTTGAATCGCCGACAGCTCCAGATATTTAGCATGCCAAATATCCCACGGGCATCGGCGACTTATCTGCGATTCTTTTAAATCACGTCTTTGATAGTTCACACTGTGTGATTGTCACTCGCGTGAACGAGCACCGATTTGCCTGTGATTTCAAGCGTTTGTCGGCGATTTCTCAAAACCTGTCGGCGAGTCAAAATCGGGGCTAAAATCACGCAGTCTGAACTCGGCATTAGTTGGCTAACGATGGTTTTCGGAAACGCACCTCTGATTGGTTCACACCAATGAGGTCACTTTGTACTGGCCGGTACAGACATCCAGTCTCTCCGCTGGAATTTACACAATGATCTCATGGCCGTGACGCTGCTTCAAAATTTCTTTTTAAACCAAAAACAACCAATTGTCACTGTTTAGTGAAACATTTGTGTCCTAATAGTGTTTTTAGCATTGTGAGACACATATATGACTGTCAACATCTTAAAAAATGTGTTTTGGTGTTTCGTGACCCTTTCAAAATGAAAGCAGGGAAAACTACGTTTATAAAAAGACGCCTTAATCAGAGCACTGCTAGTTTAACTGGAGGGGTTACATAAACAGCAGACATAGGCTGCGTCCGAAACCGCCTACTACTCAGTAGGTACTGCATTTGAATTTAAACGTACTATTCGGTCGTTAGAAAAGTACGCTCTATACAGTATGAATGTAATGCTGCGTTCACACCAGACACGGAAGAAGCGTCAAGCGCGAGTGATTTACTTGTTAAGTCAATGCAAACACGCGAATAGGCATCCTGCGGCGGGAATGACGCGAATTGCACGAATGGCGCGCCGTGAATGACGCGAATGGCGCGGCGCGAATGGCGCAATATGCGCGAATTGAGCTTATTACGCGCAAATATCTGAACTTCTGCGGACATTCGCGCCGCGTTAACCAATCGGGAGCTTGCTCTTGTGGGAGCATAATTGTGACGTAGCACCTGTTGTTGGTGTCCGTGGAAAATCCTCCAGCCGACACCGACAACAGTTCATCAAACTGGGCTTGGCTCAGTCAGAAGCACCGCTGGAAGCCCCAGTCATCCAGGTTAAGTTTCTGGAGGAGTTTATGAGCCCACAGCGCTGGGTGCACCTCTGAAAGTATCTAGTGGACTCAGACACGGCTCCAAACGTATCGACGCTGTTTTACAGCCTTCATAAAGCACATAAACACAGTTATTTTATCAATAAAATCCATGTTAGCCATTTAGCAACGAAGCTACATTCACCGAGCAGACAGAAGCCCTGCCCATGATGCAAATCCGCGTCTGTTCTGAAGTGAATTTGACGCGCGAATGAAGCGGAGTTTGACGCGCGAATGAAGCGGAGTCTGACGCGCGAATGAAGCGAGTAAACTCAAATGTTCACGCATCTATTTACTCGCGAATAGCGCGATTTAGCCGCGCGTTCCGCATCTGGTGTGAACGCAGCATAAGAAGTATGAATGGAATTCGGACGTACTACATCCACCATTTTGTCATGGTCACGTGACCTACCTGCGTCGATTCACTCCCATTCATGAATTCTCTCGTGGAGCATCATGGGATAGCGCAGCGTGCATGGGAGGTGCACTTCAGAATCTCGCCGGAAGTAGTAAGTCATCCGGGTACTTCTCGAATACCGATTTTCGAATTCTATGAATTTGGACGTACTACTCGGCTCGCATACTGATTTTAGCGTACTGTATAGTATGGAAGTATGCGGTTTCGGACGCAGCCATAGTGTCTATTATCATTGAGCAAGTTAAAGTTAGTCACACTCTCGATACAGCTGGCTTAATGACAGAGATTCCAAGGAAATTGTATCAGCTTCTCGAGCGCCACAAGACCTCATAACTGCAACACTGCTCGAGCGTCATGTCTGCGTTTGCGTATTTGGGTTTGTTTCTGGCCTCATTCCCCCTGGTGATTATAAGGTGCTTTATTGACGTGACTAATGAAGGAAGCCGTAGCCAAGAGTAATTACACAGCACATTAAAGGCTTTCATAAACAGTACAGTTCCTCTTCTGCAAAGCAGCAAAATGATGGAGAGGAGAAGGAAAAAAGCGAGGTGAAAAAAGACTATGAAAAAAGGTTATAACCTGAAAGATGAAGAGGAAAGCAGAAAAAAGGTGAGGAGGAAGAGGAAAAAAAAATTCTGAATCCAACACAAACCACATCTGCTCTCGCCATCAGCACGGCCTGAAAACCTGACCTCATATTCCAAATATACACAATCATACCATACACCTTACGCTCCCAAACACACACACACACACCTGAAACACATGCCATCACAACCCACACACATGCAGCCATCTCATAATAAACACCTAGAGCATATATCAAGACAATCTGGAACACATTGACAACACATACACACACACAAACACACACTCGGGGTCATGCAGAGGAGACGTCGTCAGCTTCTGGTTCAGGATCTGAGAAGTGTGTGACAGAATGTGTTATAAATCTCCTCAGCTTGGCTCTGTGTGTGGTGATTTGCTGAAAGGCAGGTAAGCGGCTGCTCGTGGTGGCAGGATTACTGCTTGCTCATTTGTTCGGTCCGCTGCCGAAGCATTCGATTAGCAGAAGTTCTGCTTGGTCTGAAAGGTGCTGTCAGCTGTTCTGAACACTTCCAATAGACTTTGCACAGAAGTCACAATGCGGAGCTATGAAGAACTTGCCATATTTTTTAAGCATGAAATGAACATGTCTTTATAACTAGTGTCTTGATGATTATATTTTATTGATTGATTGGTTTATTGATTGAAATCCATGTCTGATTGCATTTAAATCTAACAATCTAAAGTGACACTTAAAATGCATGCTACAGCAAAAATTGCATATGTAAAAAATTGTCTTTAAAGGGGTCCTATTATGCTCTTTTTTACAAGATGTAAAATAAATCTCTGACATCTCTAAAGTGTGTTTGAGAAGTTTCAGCTCAAAATACCAGACAAATAATGTTGTATAACTCTTTGAAACTGCCTCTTTCAGGCTTTGATTCAAAATATGCCATTTTGGTGACTGTCACTTTAAATTCAAATGAGATTGTGCTCCTTTTCAAAAGAGGGCGGAGCTATAAACGCCTACGTGTCAGCATAGCAGCAGATTTAAAACTCTAATGGTGGACGGCTGCTTCTCACTCAGGGCTGTTTATGCTAATATGGGTGAGATTGTCACTAATGGGCAGGGCTTTCCCTCTGATGACACATACAAAGGGAGAATGTCAATCAAAGTGTTTCTACAGACGTTTTTTATGAATTGTGATTATACTTTTTTTTTTTTTTACAATTAGACCTGGTTATATTTACACACTGATGCCACACAACTGTGTTTAAACCCCTTATAAAAGTAACTTTTGTATAATATCTTAACAGTGAAGCACATCATGAAAGTTGGGCACAGAAATATAGATATTACAAAGGATGTTGCACTATTGCTGGCCTCATGTGTTATCAATAAAATCAGCTCTGACACCCCTGGACACCCCTGCTCAACAGTAGTCTCTGCTTGTTCTGTGTCCAGGTCGTACATGTACGGCTGAATGCTTGTCCCCTCACTCATGTTGCTTCTCTCTGTCTGCCTGTCTGTTGCCATACACAAAGCGGGGGAGCTCTTGGCTCCGCCCCCTTTTTAAGTTGGGCGGGAAGTCGAAACTAATTTTCATGTGAAGCAACACGCCCCTAAAACAGCGACCTGTGTACACGCCCCCAAAATGACACTTTTTAACACATTATAATAAAACAATCTGAACTGTGTTTTGAACTGAACCTGCACACTCAGAAGAGCCATAATATTAATGGTAAATCTTAAAAAAGGGGTAAAATAGGTGCCCTTTAAGTCACCTTCAAATATCTTAGACACACAGAAGTTTAGTGGATAATTTGGAGGGAAGAAAAAAAAAATCACATAAATGAAAGTCATGCATTTTCACTCTCACAGAAACAAGACATATAATGGTGTTTAATCCATTAACCTATTTGACTTTCATAACGTGATACATTTCTAAGAAAGTCTAAATATTTTGGTCAAGACTTCATAAAGTGTTTTAAAAATGAGATTTGCGAATTCCTAATGCAGTACTTCATCCGGCTTCCAGGATATGATCTCTTTCCCGAACGCCGCTCTGGGTAAGAAGCAATTGCACCAAACGTGACTTTCTTTTCAAGCTCGGTTCCAGCAGAGGACAAACGCTTGCATTTCAGCTGTGGCAGGGCAAGACGATGATGTAAGTTTTGCTGTTTCTGTCGGCGGACACATGTCAGAGTCATTCAGCCATTCAAAAACAATACCTGCTGCTAATTATACAATTACCTGTTAACCATCTCCGCCTGTGCTTTTCCTGCGAGTGGAGGAGAACGCTGACCCCAGAATCCCTCCAACAAACACCAACAACTCCCGGGGCCGCAGTGCCATACCTGTTAGTAATTGTTGGCAGGGTACGCTGTGTTCTCCTCCATTTAGACAAGTTCATTTGGCTTGTCACTCCATTCTCTGAAGCCAACGGCAAACATTAGAACTCTTGTGTTGTGCTGGGGAATGTTGGGTCTCTGCGCCAGGAACTTCAGGAATAAATTTACTCCAGTTGCTGGTGTTTGCAGTGCAGAGGACGTTTGCACTTGCTAACGGAGCTTTGTGAATTAAACTCATAGCTGACATTCATTGAGGCTGGCAGCAGAAGTAAGCCGCTATACCTGCTAGGACACACTGCTCCTGTCAGATTTACACCGACGTCCAAATGCTCTGGCCATCGGGTCATTGGTCACATTGAACCAATTGATCGGCGTTGGCCACTTTCAGCTCAAACACACACACACACACACTGTACCATGCAGGCATACAGTGGTAATATTCCAGAGGAAAGTGCTGTTGCTCATAATTCAACACAATGTTTCTCCAAATGTTTCTTCGCAACAGATTGAAATAGCTGCCATCCAGTTAAACTCTAGAACTATAAAATTAAATTGGAGGAATTCAGGTGATTTGATGAACTTAAATTGAAAACTGCAGTCTTTGGTACATTAGCAAACTTCCACAAAGATTGCAGAGTTAGAGCAAACACACATTCAAGAGTTCACACTTAGCTGATGATCAATAAAGCGTAATTGGCAGGCTGTCCCGGGAGAGAGCCCTGAGCTCGTATATCCTCGAGCCCGGGGCTCCCTCCCATTAGAAGGGCGAGAGGGGAGTTCGAGCTCAGGAAGGTCTCGAGAACTCCCCTGCTTGTTGCTGTGTGATTGGCTATGGTGTATGTTTTTGGACGGTGGGAGGAAAACGGGGAACCCGGGGGAAACCCGCGCGAACACGGGGAGAACATGCAAACTCCGCACAGAAACGCTAACCGGCCCAATAGGAGGTTGAACCGGTGTCGCCCTATAGGAAAAAGGGTGGAAGTAGGGGTGGAAGGGGGGAAACTTTAAGACGAAGATAACTGGAGTGAAATCTCTGGTTATTTATAGTGTGTCCGTAATCATCTAATAGGGCAGATTACGGAGTTGATAAGGTGCCAGCCGTGATCCTCTCGAAATTAGTTTATAAATAAACCACACTTGGAGATTATAGGGTGCTTTTAAAATTAGACTCCTAATCAAAGATGTATCGACAAGAGAATGATATTCAACCCATTTGACTTCCAAAATGGGATATACGTAATATAGATATTTATTAAATATCTAGACTAGAACTTGACTTTATACTCTATGTCAGTGGTCCCCAACCCCTGGATCAATTGGTACCGGGCCACACAAGAAATCATTAATTATTTCTGTTTTATTTATTATCTGAGTCTGAATCCTTTACTTTGCAAAATGACCATAATCTCTCGGTTATATCTTGGTCACTTGAGCGCCAATACTTAACCCAAAAGCTAGCAAAATGAGTAGGAAACAGACGTCTTTGCGAAGGTTCCAGTGAAGGAACCACGAACTGCCAAGGAATGGATCCGCAACCCATTTGTCAACAAATCAGGTGAATCCAGCAAGTCAGTGTGTGCAAGAAGATGATCAACTGCTGAAGATCGCAAATGATGGAGGCCATAGGGCAATGGTCTCAAACTCAATTCCTGAAGTCTCAAACTCAGTGGATGCTGCTCTCTCATTGGCTGTAGGTAATCGATGATCTTATTTTCAATCAGAACACATACTAGTGGAGGCTGTCTCCACAAATGAAGCAGAGATGGAAGAAAGTTTATTAAAACCCAAAACATTACTTCAGTTTCATATGATTTCGTTGGCAAATTACCAAAGTCATCTCCTGGAATCTATAAATATACAGTCATGGCTAGTGATTTGGTAAGTTTTTGCTCTTTGTGTTTTTGTATGGTGCTTCATGTCATCGATGTCATGATGAAAGTTATCACATTCAACATTTCGCATTCGTTTTTACGAGAACTGCACCACAGTGAGAAAAGTAAAGTTATCCCTCATCACCGAGACAGCCAGTGATGGATTCCAAACACCAAGCGAAGCGCAGATTGATCTCCGAGTCGGCACCCCGCCACCTACATCGCTGCTAATAAAAACAATATTTCATCTCTTATTCTTGCTCGCTCTCCCCTCGGTCTCCTTCATCTCCTCGCAGTGATATCACACACACATACACACACACACGTCTTGCTGTAATTAATTCCTGCCCCGTTCCCCTCACAGCTGTCCTCGCTTGCGGTACAAGTGGCTAACAGGTTCTCGTTTCAAAGCGCCGCGCAAATTCCGGCACTTGACGTTTTCGCCAGGGCCCGTCATCAAAGCCACTCAATAATGCGTCTCATGCATTTACACATTGGGGAACGGTTTCCATTTAGTGAGTCACTGATAAAAGGGGTTTCATAGCAGATAACGACTTTATGATGAGATGTGACGCTCTAGTTCAACAGCCTTTCTATCAAGCGCAGCCCTAATGAGAACCATGAGAACTGTGGAACTGTACATTGAAACAAAAAATGATTCATTGGATTTACTTATTTCTTTAATGTAAGTGGTTGCAAACAATTTATTTGGGCTGAATTTAAACAAATTAAATTGAACAATGTTCAACTTAATTCATTTGTTTAAATTCAGCCTATATACAGCGGGGGAAATAAGTACTAAACACGTCATCATTTTTCTCAGAAAACATATTTCTAAAGGTGCTGTTGACTTGAAATATTCACTGGATGTTGGTAACAACCAAAGAAATCCATATATGCAGAGAAAACAAATCTAATTACTTTACATCTTAAGTTATGCCTAATAAAATGAAATGACGCAGGAAATAAGTATTGAACAAATGAAGAAAGAGAGGTGTAGAAAGACATGGAAGGCCCAGACAGCAGTTGAAATCTCTCAGTAGCTGTGTCTCATTTCAGAGGCTGCATCCTCCGAAGGATGCAGACTTCAAAGGTGAGTTCTTCGAAGTCCACAGAGGCCGAGTGTTTTGAAATGACACTATCTAGCCTACAGAGAATAGATCACTTCACCAGGCAACCGTCACAGCTGCCGTTAATAAGCGGTAATACAATTTGTAATGACTTTTTTTCACAGTGCTTTTAAACCATATTTTAAGCGATCTGAAGGCAAAGCGAGGTTTACAAAAGCTAGAAATATATTTCCTTTGATCCATACATGTACACATAAAATTGTAAACTGTCTATAAAATCACTTTTGTTTTTTTAACATGCGTTTAGATATCCAAGTAAAATACTTCATTACCTGGGAAATGAAGGACGCTTTTTGAGGGTGCATTTGATAGAGCCTTCGAATTTTTTAAAAATGAGACAGCTTTTGTCGCGCCGCAATGAAGCAGCGCACTTCGAATGCATCCTTTGGAGGATGCAGCCTCTGAAATGAGACACAGCTAGTAGTTCTTAAGCAACCCTCTGTCCTTCCTCAGTGTAAATCAATATCAGCTGCTTCAGTCCAACATCTACTTCAGCAGGAGGATGAAGATGAAACCAGGGTGGACATTTCAGCAGGACAACGATCCAAAACACAGCCAAGGAAACTCTCAAATGCTTTCAGAGAAAGAAAATCAAGCTGTAGAATGGCCCAGCCAATCACCTGACCCGAATCCAATAGAAAATACAAAATAAAGCTCAGATTTGATAGACGAGACACACAGAACCATCAAGATTTTTACTAGGGATGTTCCGATCAGGTATTTTTGCCCTTGAGTCTGAGTTTGAGTCATTTGATTTTAAGTATCTACTGACACCGAAACTCGAACCGATACTTCTATAATACATACAAATAAATAAATAAACGAGAGCGAAGAAACAGATCCAGGATGTTCCGTATTTCATATTTAATTCACCTTATTTTAACAAACAGAGCACCTCTGTGAGGTAGCTTGAACAACCAAGTTATAAATAACATACATTTTTAACTTTTGGATTTTAGTGCAACAGTAAATATATTTTAAAAAATCTAATATAAAAACAAATGTAATGTAATGTGTATTTATATAGCGCATTTATTGTGCATGGCCATACACCCAAAGCGCTTCACAATCATGAGGGGGGTCTCTTCACACCACCACCAGTGTGTAGCATCCACTTGGATGATGCGACGGCAGCCACAGGACAACGGCGCCAGTGCGCTCACCACACACCAGCTATTGGTGGAGTGAAAAGACAGTGATAGAGCCAATTCGGTGGATGGGGATGATTAGGAGGCCATGATGGGTAGGTGCCAATTGAGGGACTTTGGCCAGGACACCGGGGTTACACCCCTACTCTTTACAAGAAGTGCCATGGGATTTTTAATGACCACAGAGAGTCAGGACCTCGGACCAAGAGGTCTAATTCTGTGCCATAACTATAGATGTGTTCAAAAATAATAAGATCGAGAGGTGTTGTCCGATTCCGATCGAGTCTGAAACCACATGATAGGGCCTGATTTCCATTCACGTGATTAGATCTGGACATCCCTAATTTTGACACTCTGTTCAAGTCTGTGAAAAACTCACACCTGCAATGTATGTGACCTCATTCTCCATATGAGAGACGTCTTTAAGCTGCAGCACCCAAAAAGCCTTTTATATAAAGTATTAAATACATTTCAGTAGTTCAGGACTTTCTCCTTGTGTCATTCTATTGTTATTACACATATTCTTTTTGTTTTGTTATATTTTTATGTGTGTATTGTTTGGGTTTTTACCAAAAATCTGCTTCAATTCCATGTCAACAGCTCCTTTAGAAACATTATTCCCAGGATAAAACATGACATGTTTAATACTCATTTCCTCCACTGCAAATTGTTTGCAACAATTTAGCAAAAATCTGTTGTTAGCAAACCACGTTGCAGCAGATCTTAAACCAGTTTAATTCGGGGTCAGACAGGTTAAATAACAGACCAGAGTGTTCATAACCACTTTGCCTTAATGGAAGCACAGAAACGTCCAATCTGGTTTCATATCTGGCAACCGCAGGTCTTTATGAAGACACGTGCGGTTTCCTTGTGCGGTTTACAAAGCTCTTTACTGGTAACCTGCGGACTATCCTCACCACAGAGGGACTGTTATTTCCACTCCAGACCCATGATAATCATCATCTCTGCTGCAGGCATTGAAGAGGAAAGTGGCCTGTGAAAATCTTACGACCAAACTGTGAAGGTGCAATCCCACTGAGGTGATTCTACTGTCTGAAAACACAAGACACGAGGTTCAGCTTTGATTTTACAGATACAGTGGGGAAGATAAGAATTGAACAGGTCATGTTTTTTCCTGGGACTAATCTTTCTAAAGGAGCTTTTGACATGGAATTGAACCAGATTTTCATGAAAAAACAAATAATACAAACATAAAAATAAAACAAAACAAAAAAAAATCTGAAGAATTAGTTCTGTGAAATAATAATGAAGTGACAGGAGGAGAAAGTGCTGAACTACTGAAATGTATTTAATACTTTATATAAAAGGCTCTTTTGGTGCTGCAGCTTAAAGACGCCTCTCATATGGAGAATGAGGTCACATACATTACTCAGGTGTGAGTTCTTCACTGACTTCAACAGAGTGTAAAAATCTTGATGCTTCTGTGGGTCTCGTCTATCAAATCTGAGCTTTATTTTGTATTTTCTATTGGATTCGGATCAGGTGATTGGCTGGGCCATTCTACAGCTTGATTTTCTTTCTCTGAAAGCATCTGAGAGTTTCCTTGGCTGTGCTTTGGATCATTGTCTTTGCTGAAATGTCCACCCTGGTTTCATCTTCATCCTCCTGCTAATGTAGATGTTGAACTGAAGCAGCTGATATTCGTTTACACTGCCAACGTTTACATGGAAATCAGTAATCAAATTATTTGCTTTAATCTAATTAAGAGAATAATAAGACTAAGATGTTTACATGAGTTGCTTTTTGAATGTTCCTTTCATGATTCCGTTTTACATGTTATAGCACATAATTCGATTAGCGTCATTGCGCTATCCGCATTTCCTCCAGAGTTTCATGGAATTTCGAGTGTTTCATTTTTAATTTGTCGATTTTAACTGCAGTTTGGCACTTTCGCTTTCATTCATGAACATTTCATGCACGCCCTCCGTGACAAACGAGATATTGGATGCAACTATGAAATGCTGGAAGAGTGTTGTTTTAATGGAAGTTCATACCGCATGCTGAATGGATGAAAAAAAAACCTCCGCATTTCACGATGCAGGTGTCTGTGGTAGGTGCAAAGAGTGTCAAACAGCCGTATGTGTGTGTGTGTGTGTGTGTGTGTGTGTGTGTGTGTGTGTGTGTGTGTGTGTGTGTGTGTGTGTGTGTGTGTGTGTGTGTGTGTGTGTGTGTGTGTGTGTGTGTGGACTATCCTGTTGCAAAACGCGGCGAAAAGTCCTACATGAGGGTAATAGTTCGATTAAGGTGTTTACATGTCTGTACTGGACTTCAATAATGCGACTAAAATCGGCATACTCCACATGTCTTAACTCGATTTCTCTTTAGTTCGATTATGACCTTAATCTGATTAAATTAATCAAAAATCGTTTACATGGTAGACTCTTAATCAGGTCTTAATCGCATTAAAATCGAAATTATTGTAAACGTAGTCATTGAGGAAGGGCAGAGGGTTGCTTGAGAACTACTGAGAGATTTCAGCTGCTGTCTGGGCTTTCACTGCTTTTCTACACCTCCCTTTCTTCATGTGTTCAGTACTTTTTCCCTGCATCATTTCATTTTACTACACATAACTTAATTTGTAAACTAATTAGTTTTGCTTTATCTGCATATATGGATTTCTTTGATTGTTACCAACATCTGGGAAAATTTCAAGTCAACAGCACCTTTAGAAATATGCTTTCTGAGAAAAATGATGACATGTTCAATACTTATTTCCCCCACTGTATATCTGATTCCCGAGTGATTTTTTTATAATGTAAACAAATTCTTCTAATACTCCCATTTGTGTGTATGCACATAAATAATTGCTAACCTAAAACATATGATGCAGTTTTGCACATTAGAATTACATTTGTATTTGTGTTATAGCACACAGTTTCATTTTGAGTGTGATTTGCTTTGAGCTTTTGCGGTATTTAAAGTCGACATGAAATGGAGTTTCCGATAAACTTTTCTCCCTTTTATTCCCTTTGTCTAAATGTACAGTTGAAATCAGAATTATTTGCCCTTTGATTTTTTTTTTCTCTTTTTTAAATATTTCCCAAATGATGTTTAACAGAGCAAAAAAAAATTCACAGTATGTCTGATAATATTTTTTCTTCTGGAGACAGTCTTATTTGTTTTATTTCGGCTAGAATAAAAGCAGTTTTAAATTTTTTAAACACCATTTTAAGGACAAAATTATTAGCCCCTTTAGGCAAATTTTTTTTTCGATAGTCTACAGAACAAACCATCATTATATAATAACTTGCCGTATTACCCTAACCTGCCTAGTTAACCTAATTAACCTAGTTAAGCCTTTAAATGTCACTTTAAGCTGTGTAGAAGTGTCTTGAAGAATATCTAGTAAAGTATTATTTACTGTCATCATGGCAAAGATAAAATAAAACCGTTATTAGAGATGAGTTATTAAAACTATTATGTTCAGAAATGTGTTGAAAAAAACTGCTCTCCGTTAAACAGAAAACGGGAAAAAAAATAAACAGGGGAGCTAATAATTCAGGGGGGCTAATAATTCTGACTTCAACTGTATTGGCTTCTCAGACAATAAAAAAATCATGATGGGATCTGGGTCTCACAAAACAGGTGCGGACATGTGCGTTCGCCACTTCCTACGCAAAATCTATGTGATCTATAAAAACAAACACAATGGGAGAATGTGTGCAGCTATAACTAAACAAAGTGAATAATGAAACATTGACTTAATTGAACTTCCAATCATCATGCAAGCCATAATCCTTGATAAATATTGTAAAATATATTCTGGCGAACTCTCATTTAGTAAGATTTCTACGCAAAGATTTATAATGAGAGTCCTGATGTTGTCCTTCAGGAATTGATTGGATGGTTCTGGTTTGCCGTTGGTTAATCTCATGTGACAGGATAGCCTGCCTTTCTATGGTTTAGTCTAATTGCACTGAATGATTTAAGTGACACATGTGCACACATACTATTTGTAGATAATTGACTGCATTAAAAAAAAGCCAAAAGTGGCACTAAACGAAAATATGCTTGGAAGCTGAAAGACCAAAATGAGCATGCTCCTTAAAAATTCACAAAACTAATGAGTCAAAACACTTCATTTACAGTAATTGCAGATGTGTCAGATCGACTGAGGCAGGTTTATCTGATTTGCTGACTGTGTTCAAATTGATAATAGTCATGATTATTTTGGCTGTTCAATTTGACATTGTTGGCTTAAAGTCTGCATGAACCATTTTTATTTTTTCGTATTGTGACGCAGTTCCTAGAGAAATGAGAAAACAGTGGGTGTGGCTTGTATTTTCTAAAGCGGGCATTTCTTTCAGAAAGATGGGGGAAAGGGTCTCGAGAGAGTTATTACAACCCAACAGACTCTTCCTCCTCACTATTTCTGCTTGTTGTCAAAACTGACTGTTAGAGGGGCGTGGTCAGAGTGTGAAATATAAGGGAGCTAGGGGAAGGCTCCCCTAATTAAGGTATGGGCTCCCATGGAAACAAGATTTGTGAAATTTTGGGGGTCTCAAAATTTTTTTTAAGAATACTTATGTACATGTGATTTTTCAGCTTTTTAAATTTTTAATAAATTTGCAACAATTTCAAAAACTCTTTTTTCACATTGTCATTATTGTGTGTGGAATGTTGAGGAAATAAATGATTTTAATCCATTTTGGAATAAAGTACAGCATACAACATAGAAAAATGTGGAAAAAGTGGCTCTCCGGATGCACTGTAAATGAATGCATTCCTCTCACAAAAGCACTGCCAGTAAAATTAGACAACAATGTTCTGTTGTTTAAGCTGCTGTTGTTGTTTGTGCATGTAAAAACAAATCCCTCAAAAGATATTTTCAAGGGTCAAAGAAAGTTTTTGATGGGAAAACAAGCGCTTTTTAGCGAGAAAGTAAACCGAAATTATCGTGGTGTTTTCTTCATTCAGCCTACTTTGTAATATTAGTTACAACTATATAAATATTTGTTTTATATTTATAGATTTTTGTTTATACTTTTTCTGTTTAAGGACAGGGATCCTGTGTGTTTTATACAATGCAATCTCACGGCAATTCGTAACTTTTAGATTTAGTGGCTAATTCGTATGAAGTTGTATGATATAATTCATACAATTTAGTACGATTTGCTCATCACCCAATGACGGTTGAGGTTAGGGGTGGGGTTAGGTGCCACGCCTCCTTTTTAAAATCGTACATTTTCGTACGACTCAACTCGTACGAATTCGTACGAATTAGCCACTAAACTGACAAAACGTAAAATACATTTCCTCGTGAGATCAGGCTGAAAACGCCCACATCATTGTGGCAAGGGACTCTCAAGATCCCCAACCCTAACAAAATCAATATGCTTAGTTTTGATTTCATGTGTACTTTAAAATGTGCACACTTAACCGGTGAAAAGGACATTGCTCAACACTGTTAACAATTGTTTTTGTTTGGTAAATGACACAGTATTTAACTGTAATATGACCTGTATTTTACTGTAGGACGATTATGCGGTGTGTTACTGTATGTTATAGTTGTATTGTGAAAATTACTGTATATTTTACAGTAAAGTAATACAATACTCTAAATACATACACAGCAAGATTAAGGGTGCTGTAAATCTAAATACAGTATTTACAGTAAGCTACAGGTGAACTACTGCCAATAAGTTACTGTAAAATCTACAGGAAATTGTAAACAGTGTACTTTTGAAGAAACTACTGTACAGCCATGACCTGGATGTTTTTGTGTGCTGCGGTGACTATGTGAGCAGGTAGAAAAGCCAAGAAAGCATGCACACACACACACACACACACACACACACACACACACACACACACACACACACACACACACACACACACACACACACACACACAGAGCTGGTCTGAGGGCTTTGTCTGACTCAGACTGTATTGAGCAGAAGTGATTGATGTTAATTGTAGAACAGAATGGAGGTATTAAACACAGAGAAACTCACAGCCAAACACTTTGCCAAGACAGACTCATTAACCCACAGCTCTTCCTCTCATACCATCTCGAAGCAAGCCATGTCAAACAGAGACGATACGAATGTGTGTGTGTGTGTGTGTGAGTGTGGAGGCTTAGCCAAAGATCAATAGCCCAAAGCTGCAAAAGCAAAGACATAGGCAATCAATACTGCCGCTACAAGCAGCGAGCAGGGACTGAAAGAAAGAAAGAGAGGATGAATTAAAGGGACAGGACGAAAAGAAAAACAATCCCCACAAATCACCCTTAAAAATTCAGCACAGCAAAGCCAAAATATTCAGGAGTTATGCACCGAGCACATGGGCTCTCATAGTTTTATTACCAATGAATGACTTTTCCGTGACCTTTTTTCCATAATCTAGTCGTTTGTGATTACTGGATCTGCTTGAATAATGAATCATCCAGACCGATTTGTGAATCAGTTTGACTAATTCATTGAAAAGAAGAACAATTTGCCCACAAATCAGACATCATGGCTCATGAGCAAGATTTCATTGATGCAATAATAATATCTAGCTGATGACATATTTTAGAGCGCAATTAGAGCATTGCGCATTCATTATAGACATTTCCATGACGTTCAGGATTGATATTTGGAAAGAATCCTTTTTAAAACTCTTTCCTTTTTCCAGAATGCGCATGTTAAAGTCAGAATTATTCTCCCTCCTGTGAATTTCTTTTTTAAATGTTTCCCAAATGATGTTTAAGAGATTCAGGAATTTTTCACAGTATTTCCTATAATATTTATTCTTCTAGAGAAAGTATTATTTTTTTTATTTTGGATAGAATAAAAGCAGTTCTTAATGTTTTCGGGATCAATTAATTTGATCCATTATTTTCATAGTTAAACATATTTTCTCCTCAATTTTAATTCTCATAATGCAGTTGGAAATCATAATTTTACTGACATTTTTAGGTGTAATTCCCATCAATAATGGTAAAATATGTATTGCAGAACACTTAGTTTAGGTCACAATTCATGCTATTAACTACATGCTTATTACCTGCAAATTATTAAGACAGGGCTATTCAATTGGCGGCCCGCGGGCCGAACCCGGCCCCTGAGGCAATTTGTTCTGGCCCTCCAAATAGTGTGACCAAGACATCAAGAATAAATTTAGTTCAGTCAAAAACGGTCGCTATAGTTATGAAGTGACGTGCGTCTGTTCAATACAGCATGAGCTGTGCAGAGCGTGAGTCACCTGACAGTGGCGAGAGCAGCCGAATACATTTGAATGTTTGTAGAAATGGTTTTTTGTACAATGCACTGATATCGATATTAGGGATGCAACGATTAACCGATTTCACTATTAACTGCGCTTTAATTCGTCATGGTTAATTAATCGTAAAGGCTTCTCTAAGCCGCATTTCTGCATTTCTGTTTTGCCGCACGAAACGAAACTGCTGAACAAAGTTACGGCAAGTTGCCAACTGTGCGCTAGTTTAAAGTTCCGAGCTTGTCCACCGAAGCTAATACGCACGCACACTGTAATAACTATAGCCGCGGGCCGTTCCCATTTCACGTCTTTCCCGCGCGCAAGTTTGTTATGTCGTAAGAATATATGCCAATATGCGGCCGCAAGCGGAGCAACGCGCTCGCGGCTGTCTGGGCGCACGTAGTAGAAAACATCTCATGCTGTAGCGGTGAGAGTTGTGCTTAGCTTTCAGTGCAATGTAAACAAAAGACATGTTAGACGAACTATTATTAAAATGATTATGTATGTATGAACACAGATAACAACAGTTAATCTAAATATTGGCACCGACCTTCATAACAATTATTATTATATTATTTTCTCCCGTTCCTCTCTATAAACACACACATAATTAAATTGTGTAGCCCTATAAGCACAGAAAAACCTTCAGCATAAAAACTATTACTAATGAAAATGCCTTTTAAAGGTTTTTTAATATTAGTTAGGGATGTCCAGATCTAAATCAGCTAATATAAAGCTTAAATTTACATTAGACGTGATAACTGTGAAACACTGATTATTCTTCACACTATATAATCGTACAACCAAAATCTATAATTGTTGCATCCATAATTATGCAGTTCAAAACAGAACATATGAGCATATCTGAATGTAGAAGAAGCCTACTTCAGCAATACACTGATTTTGTTGTGCTGTGAAATACAACATTTGAATGTTTGTTAAAAAAAAACTTATTGTACAATGCAGTGATGTTATATAGTTTCAAAATACAATATATTAACATTTTAATGTAGACAAATACAACGTGGGTGTCTAAAGGAGCAAACATACAACATATTGGCTCTTATATGCAGTTGTGTCATCATTTATATTGCAAGTCATATCTCTCCGGCCCTTCGTTTGGGATGCTTTTCATGAACTGGCCCCCTTGACAAACTAATTGAATAGCCCTGTCTTAAGATATTAACTGTTCATTAGTAGTTATAAAGTACGATCTTAGTCTGTATTTCTAATCCTACCCAAAACATAAACCCAACTTCTGCCTTACTAACTATTAATAAACAGCTTATTAGTAGTTTATTAAGCTAGTAGTGTTAGTTAATGGTTTGTTATCCTCTTTTTTATTGAAATCAGCATCAAAATTAAAGGCAGCATTAGAAATACACACATTTATTTTGATTTTGGGTTGTGAGATACTGTGTTCATACAGTAGATTCAGTACTAAGTACACTAACATATCCTAAACATAATAATTCTGATCATTCAAACCTTCTGTAACTTAGACTCCACTCTTTTGAGTCCAATTCCTCCATCCTCTGAAGAAACAGCCAATCCGGGCGGGGGGAAAGGAGTGGGGTGGGGTTTCCCAGACAGAGAGCCAATCACTGCATCCGGAATGGACACAGAACCTGAAAAGGACACAGTTAAATTCACTATTTATTAGCACAACAGATGTGCATCAGTGAATATACAATATATTCAATATACAATATCATATATACAGTTGAAGTCAAAATGATTCGTCCTCCTGTGATTTTTTTATTTTTTAAATATTTCCCATGCACAATATATACTATCGGTCGATTCAAATGTTTTATAACATACAAGTATGAGCTACAATATAACAGTAAAAATTCATTCATTCATTTTCCTTCAGCTTAGTCCTTTTATTTATCAGAGATCGCCACAGCGGAATGAACCGCCAACTTATCCAGCATATGTTTTACGCAGCAGTTGCCTTTCCAGCTGCAACCCAGTACTGAGAAACACCCATACACTCTCACATTCACACACACACTCATACACTACGACCAATTTAGTTTATTCAATTCCCCTATAACGCATGTTTTTGGACTTGAGGTCGAAACCGAAGCACCTGGAGGAAACGCACACCAACATGGGGAGAACATGCAAACTCCACACAGAAACGTCAAGTGACCCAGCTGAGGTTCGAACCAGCGACCTTCTTGCTGTGAAGTGACAGTGCTAACCACTGAGCCACTGTGCCGCCCTAAAACTGTAAAAATGTTAAATATATTTGCTTTTTAACTGTTATCTATTTGGATATATATTTTTAAATGCATTTTTTTTATTCTTGTGAATTAAAAGCTGATTTTTATTATTACAGTCATGTGATCCTTCAGGAAGCATTGTAATATTCTGATTTGCTGTTCAACAAATGTTTTTTATAAGTCATATTTATTAAGCTTGAATTCAGATTTGTTTTGGAAAGAAATTATAGAAATATTTGTATTTTTCAAGGATACTTTAAAGTGACGATAAAGGCATTTATAATGCAACAAAATATTTCTATTTCAGATAAATGCAGTTTCAGATAAAAGATAAAAAAAATTATTCAACTCCGCTGTTTTCAAGATTATATATATATATATATATATATATATATATATATATATATATATATATATATATATATATATATATATATATATATATATAAACATCAAGCCTGAATGCTAGGATGATTTCTGAAGGGTTTACTGAAAAATTTAGCTTAATTTTTTATTTTTTATTTTAAGATATATTTTTTAAAAAATTATACAGCAAAAAAACGTGAACAAATTACAAAATAATAATAATAATAATAAAAAATATTTTTTTATAGCAAAAAAAAAAATATATATATATATTATTATTATTTTTTTTTTTACCAAGTCTGCATTTTAAAATAATAATAATAATAATATACATATATAAATAATGTTTTCGCTCCAGGTTTCCCCAGACAAAAAAAAATCTTACCAGATTGGGGAACAACTTTTTCCCCACAACTGTCTCCCTTTTGAAATCTGCCCCCCACTGACTCTTTTGTCCCCTCATACACCCCCACAATATGCTCATAACTTACACTGCCCACAATCACTGCACTATTTAATATTGCATTCATCGCACTACATTGCACTAATTCATTTTGAATTGTACATACCCACTGTACTTATATACCCATTGTACATATACATTTGTAAGTATGTTCATATCTATCTGCAAACTTCTGATTATTAATAGCAAGCTCATATATTCATCTATTGTTGATCTCTGTTCATAGCTAATACAACATGTATATAATGTTAATAGTCCATCCATATGTAAATATCCGTGTATAAATAAGTTTTTCTATAACTGCACTTTATAACTTATACCTACATCCTGCACTTGCTGCTATGCACTCCTGGTTAGACCTAAACTGCCTTTCATTGCTGTGTACATGTACATGTGAAATGACAATAAAGTTGAATCTAATCTAATATATATATATATATATATATATATATATATATATATATATATATATATATATATATATATATATATATATATATATATATATATATATATTATATATATAATTTATTTTATTTTTTGGTGAAAAAGAAATCATCCTGTTCTAAAACTTTAGACTGGTAGTATATTTTATATAATGCAGAATATTAAGAGGAACGGCATGCTAGTAAACTATTCTGAGCATTCCCTAATTGCTGCACTTGAACGCCTGATGTTGCTCAGTGAGTGAATGAGGGCCGAGAGCCTATAAATACGCCCTCTAGTGGAAGCACAGCACAGAACACAAGAGGAAACTGCATGTTGGGGGTGACGGACGTTGGGAAGACCGGAGGGAAATGGACTCTAAATGTCAGGTGGATTAATAATGGCTCTTATCTGCCTCTTCTTTCCTCCTCTCTGTCCCTCCTTTCCTCTCTCTTCCTCTGAAAAACAACTTTCTTTCCAATGGCACATACTTCATAAGGTGGGAGCGGTTGAAAACAAGAAGCAAACATGAATGCGTTTAAAGGAGAAAGCCAATGTGTGTGTGTTACAATGGGTGGAGGGGACCAAAGGGATGACCCGCGAGTCCAAATCACTGACTAACTACTGACCCTCGTGTCCCACTATTAATAACTGTCTCCCAGTTCACACACATGCACATGACTAGTGCGCTTGAGTGTGTGTGCGTTGGTTTAGTTACACTTCAAGCTTAAAAATGCCCCTAAGCTGTAGTTCTGGTAAAAAAAAAAACTGTAAAATCCATAACAGGTAATACGTTTCTGTAATATATACGGTTAATAACAGTAAATTGACTATCCCAGAATTCCCTGCATGACACAACGGCATCCATACATCTCTGCTATGACTCATGGCAAAGAAAGCGTTCTTGCAGGAGTTCATCAAGATCCTTTGGATTCATCTTCAATGCCTCCTCCTTCATCTTACCTCAGACATGCTCAATAATGTTCATGGCTGGTGACTGGGCTGGCCAATCCTGGAGCACCTTGACCTTCTTTGCTTTCAGGAGCTTTGATGTGGAGGCTGAAGTATGAGAAGGAGCGCTATCCTGCTGAAGAATTGTCCCTCTCCTGTGGTTTGTAATGTAATGGGCAGCACAAATGTCTTGATACCTCAGGCTGTTGATGTTGCCGTCCACTCTGCAGATCTCTCGCACGCCCCCATACTGAATGTAACCCCAAACCATGTTTTTTCCTTCACCAAACTTGACTGATTTCTGTGAGAATCTTGGCTCCATGCTGGTTCCAGTAGGTCTTCTGCAGTATTTGTGATGATTGGGCTGCAGTTCAGCCACTTTTCCAAATGATCAAACGTTGTTATTATATTCTTACAACTGGGATTGATGACAAGACTTTGTCAGGTAGTGTACATTAGACTTATATGTTACATATAATATTGATAAATAATGCTTATTGCATCATTTTCATTTCTTTATCTTCAAAACACTGGTGTATAATACTATAAATTAATGAAACATGGTAGTTTACCATACAATGTAAACAATCCTTTTACGGATTCTACCACATTTCTTCACGGTAAAGCTCTGGCAATCACATCTACCATTTTTTTTTTACCCTAAATAATACAGATTTCTTTTACATTATGACAACAATAATCCTTAATGGTCCAACCAAATCTTAAAAATGAATGTTGGTTGGGTAGGTTGCTAAAAACTGGCAGCTAAAACACTAAGCATGATCAGATGTTGGCAGGTTTTGTGGATGTTTTCAGCTAATCAAGGTGGGAGACCAGCACTGTAAGATTGGTTCTCAGCTAACAGAGAACATTCCCAGTACTGGCTAACCGTCTGGCAAAGTTCTCCTCAGATATGAACAAACATTCTCTCAGTAACAAGAATATAATGTTCATTCAGCTGTCTTACATTTCTTGCTTTATTACTGCATTTGTTCCTTGGTTTATTACTGCTAGTTTCAAAATGTTCAGTGAACATGTTTTCCTCTGACCTGTGGTTTTCAGCTAATCCGGCTAGGATGCAAACAAACGGTCTGGTTTAGGTTCAAGATTCTGATCAAATATATGAATAAATGTTCCAGTGTCGATATTACAGTGTGCTCAGAGTCTTCTCTTTAATGATGCACAAGGCTTTTGGTGCATATTTGTTTTCCTGAATCATGTTAGACATTTGTTTAACCTTCAAAATTCAGAAGTAACTTTTCCACAATGTTTGCAAATGGAAGCCATTAAGATTTGTTCAACTTTATAGCATCATCAAGATTTTTTTTAATAAATAAATAAAAAACTGGACGTGTTGAAGATTCAAAAATAAACCTTTAATAGCTTAAAGGGAATGTTCTTAGAGCATATTTTGTTAGCTGAGCTAGTCTCGCTTGAGGTCTATATAAAACAACAGATGTCTATGGTATGTCCTCATTTAGATAGCTAAGTAAAAGTGTGTGTGCGTAAGAGAGAGAGAGAGAGAGGGAGAGGTGGGGGTTCGGGGAGGGTGGGTGAGTGTTGGCTTGGCTGACCGTCTGCGGTTCTGTCGCGGTGCTGAGAAATGTTCCTTTTGGATCGGACCGTGAGCTTTCATACCTCCCTCCCGCTTTCAAATGAACCGTCTCTCTTCACTCTGCCCTCTTGAGTTTTACAGGCATGAAACGCATCAAAACGCATTAAAAAGCACTAAACTTCTGGGTTTGAACCGGTGGCGGATTTAAAGTGTGGGGTTAGTTTGGGACTGTTTCCGATGCGCGATGCGTCCCGGCAGGACCGCTGGTGCGCGCGTGTGTGTGCGCGCGCGCCTTTGTTGCGCACGGTGACATTGGCGAGTGTTTTCGCTGTAGTCGGGCGGCATCACACCGAGGCTGAGTAATCTCGTTTGGATCCAATAAGTGTGTGTATGTGTGTGTGCCTGTGTGTGTGAGAGAGAGGGGGGGAAAGCAAACGGAGAGGGAGCGAGGGAGGGAGAAAGAGAAAGGGGGGCTGGGGGAGGGAGGGTGGATTGATCTGAAATCTTGTTCTGTGTTTTTTTTTCTTTCTTTCTTTCTTGGAGTGATTTCTGCGCTCTGCCGTGCAGCTTCAGAAGACAAACGAGCGGAGAGGAAACAAGCCGCTTTCACGCACCGCGCTCGCAACGGCCGCTTTATTAGTTTTCCTATCACACGGCGTATCCGGGAATTTGTGAATGAAAGCTGCTGAGGAAGAGGAGGAGGCGCAGGTTAAGTGGACGCTGCTTCCAGTGCACGGATCGCCTGCTTTTATGCGCAAAAAGAGACGCGTTCTCTTCGCCGTTTCTTCGGGCAGACTTTTGAGCTGTTCTGGGGGGAGCTGCAAACTTTCTTCATTTTAAAAAATAAATAAAAAGCTCGGATTGCATTCTTTCCCCCTTCAAACATTTTGGAGGTGATGTCATCGGCCCGCGTTTTGGCTGCCGTTGCGCTGGAGCTCCAGAACTGAGTCCGGGAAATCAGGTGCAGGGAGCTGCTGCCGCGGGTGGCCGCAAGCGTGTGCCGCTTTCACTTCCCGCAGCATCTGCGCTGGATCAACAGCCATGACCGAGCACGCTCCGCGGTACCCAGAGTCCAGTCTTCACCGCTCCATCCCCTTCCAGGTGCTCTGCCTCCCGCGGCGCGTCATTTCGGCTGTAGCGGATCAGCACTGACAGACGCGTGCGCATGCACTCTAAGGAATTAATCAAGCCTCATCTGTGGAAGGACATTTTCAGCAGGAAAAGTTACTTGGGTGCAAACTTTGTTTGTTTTCATGAGCGGAAACGCCGCATAGGTGTGGGTCGCGTTTGAACTTCGCTTCACCTGTTTCTCAGACTCCGGAGGATTGAGCTGCGCCCCGCCTCGCCCCGCCCCACCGTTACCGACCGACCGCGCACCGCAACCATCCGTATCGGCTGTGGCGCGCTCACACCCCGCTGACCCCGAGCCGACGGTGAAAACATGCAGTCCAGCGGAAAAGTCCGCGGACCCTGCATACAATCGGATTAAACGAACCGGACAGACGAGAAGCCGTGACCCGGAGAGCCGTTTCGCAAGCGCGCACGGAGCCACTCGGACGCGGAGGAAGCGATGTGGGCCTTTCTCTCCACGGTGGCTGTCTTGTAAGTCATGACCTCATGAGTTGTAATAGGTAAATTATTAATGCTGCTTTCAAAAAAAATGCCACAGTCTGCTTCACTTGACAAACTCCAAGTCGTGCATAAATAATGATCTCATGACATCACCCCCTCTGGGTTGCCATGGACACTGATGTCAATCACACCCAGCTCAGGTAAGACCTCATCCAATAAAAAAACAGCTCCAAAGGTGTATCTGCCACTCTCTTTATTTTCCTGCCCTTCTTCTTCTTTTTTTGTGTTGTTGTGCACACATGGCAGTCATCTTGAGATGGTTATCATTCCTTTCTCAACCTGCGGATGGGACCAAAGGGCCTCTGATAATCCCAATCCCGACGCTCCCCCGGGCAGATGGAGTGGCTGTCTGGTCCTAAGCGCTCCAAATTGCTAATAATAATGCCCGAGGATGGTAGTTGTAGAGCAGGCACCGAGCTGGCACCTTATCTGCTGTCTGGATAGAGCGGCGGGTGTGTGACCTTCTCCGACAGGAAACTGCAGTTTAGAGACAGAAAAACATCAAACGGAGCTTTAACATTCTCAGACAGTTGTGCAGAATGAGAAGCGGGTCTAGATCATGTTCGCTTGTTCTCAAGGCTGCCGTCGTTGCAGATGGATTCACTTTAATAATAATCCAAACTAAAAGGTTGCGGGACTGTAGAAAGAGAAGCCGGCAGATGTGCTGACGTGAAAGCGAGCAGTGTCAGGTGCTCTAGGGGTTATTTGTTTGAGATGAGGTGAAGATTAGAGAGCAGTCGTGTTTCATTCAGAAGTCTCCTCGCTGGTGCACCTGTGCTTCAGCGACTCGCTCAAGGCCAGAAAGATAAGCAGACGATGGAAAAAGACTTGATTACAGCACTCCTGCTATCAGGACAGACATTTACAAAGCACATGATCCAGAAGAAGACAGATGAAATGTGTGAAATTTACATAGCAACCGATTATTAAGAGTAAAATCAAGTGTTGCCTATTTTCTTTTTTCATTGATCATGTTTCCGCTGAAGATTACTGCAGTGTGTTTTACAAAGAAAATACAGTTTCAATATTGAAACTCTCACAAAAGTAAGTGCATTACTTGCCATTTCTCAGTTAAATTGCGTCATTTCAGTGTGAAAATAGCTTTAAACTAAATCCATTTCAATTCTACACTCAATGGCTGCTTGTTCAGACTGCTTATTTAAAATGAGCTGAATCAACAAAATGAGGCAACTTAATTGTTTTATGTTCAATCCATTTAAATTTGTAGAAACAGTTAAGCTAACATAATTGAATTGTGCAACCCAGGCTCATTCTGAAAACGTACCTCTATATACATTTCTGGAGGCCACCAAATATGTGACAGGAGCTACGTTTTTTTGTAGCCTTTGTTTTCACGAATCCACCAGAGGCTCCTCTGTATGCTTTTTGAGACCTCAAATTTCGTTCGCAAGTTCCATTTTTGCCTGCTGTTCTTGCGTGAATCCACCAGAGGCCGCTGTCGACTGACTGACTGAGTTAAGTCCACCGATGTACATGGCGAGCTACTGGACAAACTGGTAACATCGGGAAAGCCGTCCATACGAAAGCAAGTGGTGAGCTGGAAAGTGTAAAAAGGAACAGCATCATACCGTCCCGCAACGTTCATTTTAAAAACGAAATGCAGCCATACGCACTTCTGGCTACATAATTTGCGATCTCCAGAAACGTATATAGGGCTACGTTTTCAGAATGAGCCTGTGTTTGAATTGTGTTGAGACAGGAATTATGTGGAAGCCTGCATTTTTTGCAGTGTCGTCTAGGTAGGTCAGTGTTCAGGACAAGTCTTATGCTGCGTTCACACCAGATCAAGCGCGAGTGATTTACATGTTAAGTTAATGCAAAGACACAAATAGACATCCTTCGGTGCGATACGCGCAAATGATGCGGTACGAATGATGCGATTCGCGCGAATCGCATCATTCGTACCGCATCATTTGCGCGTATCGCACCGAAGGATGTCTATTGAATGAAGAGGCGCGAGTTGAGTGTTTTGTGCGATTGACGCGTTTAACGTGCGTTTCGCGCGAATCTCTCAGGTTGGAAAATCTGAACTTCAGCAGACATTTACGCCGCGTTAACCAATCAGGAGCTTTCTCGTGTAGGGGCGTGATTATGACGTAGCGCCTGTTGTTGTTGTCCCGGGGGGAAACCCTCCTGCAGACACTGGACAACAGTTCATCAAACTGGGCCGGGCTCAGTCTGAAGCACCGCTGAAAGCCTCCATCATCCAGGTATAGCTTCTGGAGAAGTTTCTGAACTCATAGAGCCAGGTGCACCTCAAAATGTATCTAGTGAACTCAGGCACAGCTCCAAATGAATTGACGGTGTTTTTCAGTCTTCCTAAAGCATATTAACACAGCTACTCTCTCAATAAATTCCATGTTAGCCATTTAGCAACGAAGCTAGAGTCACCGGAATTTGATGCGAATGAAGCGGATTTGATGCGCGAATGAAGTGAGTAAACTCAAAATGTTCACGCATCTATTTACGTGCAAATAGCACAATTTATCCGCACGTGCCGCATCTAGTGTGAAAACAGCATTAAGACCAGAGATGCCCAAAGTAGGGCCCGCGGACCAAAGTTGGACCATTGTAACCTTTGATTTGGCCCACCATTCCATCTTAGAGGAGAGTGAGAATGATGGAAAGTGTTGGGCCGAATGCCTTTAACACCGAGATCGTCATTTCTAATTTGACGTAACTGAAATTAAAGGTTTCAATTAAATGTTGTAAATGAATCTGATTTTCAAAAATGTAAATACTGTCGCTCGACAGATAGAGGACTATGCAGAAGACATCAGCAAGCAAATCAAGGCAGAAAACTAGTGTAATTCTGTTATAAATTAGATTGTTTTGTTTTTACTGTAATACGTTCATTATATTACCGTATTATTTAATTTAAAGCAGTGTTTTCTAGCCATTTTTAAACATTATTAAATAAATTAGGAAATTACCCATGGCAAATATATTTACCTTCGGCCCACTAGCCTCAATCAAGTTTGCTTTTTGGCCCTTCATAAGGAAAAGGTTGGGCACCCCTGCTTAAGGGTGTTTCGCACCTGCCTTATTTAGCTTGGTTGAATCTCACTAGAGTTTGAAGGCAGCAGACGCAGAGCACAGATGATTTTAGAGATCATTAATAATATAATAACACTAATACTGAAAGAGTCAAGGTGTTTTAGAATGACCAAAACAACATTTCAGATGTTTTGCAGTGTGCTCAGCCTGCTGGTTTGTCCGTTCACACACATTTTTATCGTCACATGATCTCTTATAACAAAATCACATGACTTTTTTAATGCACGTACTGGAATTTGTTCAGTAAAAGTGTTTCCGTCGTAGTTTATGCGCATCTTTTCTTATCGAATAAAAAGTTAATCATACTCAGCTATGCGCATACAATTCAAAATCTATGCGCATTTTGCCGTTTCCATCAACCGTTTTTTTAATTCGCATATCCAAAATGCGCATAAAAATAGGTGGATGGAAACGTAGCTAGTGTGGTGTGAAAGGGACCCAAAAACGGCAGAAAAATGCTACAATGTATCATTTGTTGCCCTTGGTCCCAACCAAATGAACCGAACCACATATGTGAAAGCACCCTAGGACAATCGGAGCATCAGAAACAAAACAGATTTCAAGTGGTGAACTTTAAGAGCAGAAGTAAAAAGCTTTTCCATATCACTGACTTGAACGAGTGACATTAATCTCAAGTCTTGCAGCACCTTCAGTCCCGAACGCGTTTCTCTTTCCTTCCCTGTGCTGCTACATTGTTTCAACTTGGCCAGCGGTGTAAATTGTGCTTGAAGGGTGTGCGGGGTGATTTGGGATACAGCTCCACCTCGCCTCTACACACGAACGCCTTCAGGAATCGTTCTGTCTCAGGTTTGATGATGTCATCACCTTGCTTGTTTTGGCCACCGACAATAAGCGCTCAGTAGAGTAAAGCTCGCAGCTACTTTCTTTCTTTCTCTCTTATTTTTCCCCTTTCCCCCACCTTTTTCGGGGTCTGGCAGGCCGCAGGCTCGTTGCGGTTTGGGAGGGATACGGAGAATCCGAGGTTGCAGCTGAAGTAGTTTTTTTTTTTGTGCATTTTCTTTCCCTCTCCCTCGCTCTGAGTGAAGCACTACTGTTTTAACAGCTGAGAGTTCTTACGGGACCCAGAGCCAGTCTCACCTGCGCAGCCAGGGTTTGGCAACCGTACACACACAGATCTGCAGCCAACATGTGCTGATCTGCAGCCAGCATGCACAGATCTGCAAATCCTGCATGCACATGTGTACCGTGTGCATGCATGACCTCTGCTGACTGTCAGAGAAACACATGCAGTGCACTAATGCATCACATTTACAGCATGTGTACATAGTAAACCCATACACAAGCATCAGAGCTGAGTAAAGCAGTGTATGTTAATACGGCACTCGGTAATATTCATTCCCTCTTATTATTGACTCATAATATGCTTGGCAAGCACAGAAATTGCACACACACAGTTCTCAGTTATGTATTTTCAGTTTATAGTTATAATATTGGGTGGCGCGGTGAGTAGCACAATCACCTCACAGCAAGAAGGTCGCTGGTTCGAGCCCCGGCTGGGTCAGTTGGTATTTCTCTGTGGAGTTTGCAAGTTTTCCCAGTGTTGGTGTGGGTTTCCTCCGGGTGCTCCAGATTCCCCCACAGTCCAAACACATGGGCTATAGGTAAATTGGGTATAGCTAAATTGGCCGTAGTGTATGTGTGTGAATGAGAGTGTATGGGTGTTTCCCAGTGATGGGTTGCAGCTGGAAGGGCATCCGCTGCGTAAAACATATGCTGGATAAGTTGGCGGTTCATCCCGCTGTGGCGACCCCAGATTAATAAAAGGACTAAGCCGGAAAGAAAATGAATGAATGAATGAAAATTGGCCGTAGTGTATGTGTGTGTGTGTGAATGTAAGTGTATTGATGTTTCCCAGTGCTGGGTTGCGGCTGGAAGGGCGTAAAACATATGCTGCATAAGTTGGTGGTTCATTCCGCTGTGGTGAACCCAGATTAATAAAGGGACTAAGCTGAAGGAAAATGAATGATAAACTTTCTCTCTCTTATAGTTAAACTAAGCAGTGACTCTCAGTGTTCTAGCTCCTGGTCGACTATATGCATATCTCGTGATGTGACTATTGCAGATATCAATGCTGAAAGATATATTGTGCAGCCCTAACTGATAACTATTGTACAGCCTGACATTACCGACAACTGAGCTCCAACAAGACTTATACCAGAGATCACGTCCATTCTTTCTGACAGGCACTATTATAAACCGTGGAGCGTGCATCTGGCTTTAGTTTGTGTCTACGGCTTCATACATATTCACATCAGAAATGCAGACAGCATAAATCAGAGCACACAGGTGGAGAGGAGCTGTTTATGTGAGCAGGTGCACACACACACACACATATAAACACACACGAGAAGCTGGTCAGCACATGCACATCTGCTGGGTTATGATGCGAGGTGTGTGGCCGTTCGGGAGCTCAGATACGAAGGGGTCAAAGCGCAGGTGTTTCGACCAGACGGCTGCAACTTGTGCCGTTTAGCACCAGGATATACAGTGTGTCTCGTTTTAAACCGATAAGTTAACACACACGATTGCGAGCATATTGGGCCGGTATGAAGGGAGGTGAAGAAAAAGATCAGATGCTTTTACATTTTCCTATTTAAACATCTTCGGCATGTCCGTGTAGATGCGGAGGAGTTTAGTAATGGAGGAAAATGTGCTCAGGGTGTGGTGACACCTGGGTTTCAGGACTATGTGCTGCATAAACGGCAGGAAGTGATCGATCAGGGGTGCATTTCCCAAATAACGACGTAACTCGCAGCTGAACTATTATAGTACGATGCATCGTTTAGGAAAAGAACAATGTAGTGACGAGTGTTTCCCAAAACCCGTAGTTTCTCTGTCGCACATCCATCGTTTGAACCACGTTATTTATGGCGTAAAAAGCCCATAATGATGCTCTAAACCAGGTGGATTAACTACTTCTTTAGAGAACAACCGCATCATTTCTTTGTGCAAATTATATTGTTTTCCACAAACACGCATTTAAAATAAAAATCTAATATTAGTTTTGGTAAAAACATGCACTCGCTTTCCATATTAATTGAAATATATGTAAGCAGCACATATAGAGCCTGTGTTTGCTTTACTAATATTATTGAGAATATTACATAGTCTATTCTAAAACCTAAAAGCACTTACAAAAGCTAACACTATTCTAATATCATATATAAATCATGTAAATAAATTAATAATGAGGCTATTTATTAAGAAATGAAAAAAAATCCTACTTTAACAATGGTATTAATAATAATAATGATGATAATAATTATTATTATTAATTAGGATAGTATTTATTTTTTGAAAAGTCTTCTTTTACAATTTGACACATGCAAACCCCTGCAGAAATGTTCTAACTAGGGTTGGGCCGATAGACGATGCCATTGTCCATCGCCGATGGCCTATAGACATCAAGATGCTGAGCCGTCGCGCCCGTCGCAAACCCACTCGTGAAAAATACACACTCAGGCCCCGTTTACACTAATACAGCGTAGTTTTAAAATGGCATTTTAGAACGAAAATGATCCACGTATACACTGGCGTTTCATCTAGTGTTCCTGAACAGCCCTTCGTCCGCTGAAAACGCACATCACGTGACCACACACAGACAGACACACACACATACACACGCACACAGCCACATAGACACACAAACACAGTAATGCGCTCGTCTGAGCTCCAGAGAACAGTGTACAGACGTCTCACTATAGCTGTTAAACGTGATATTTAATTAATCTTGTCTCTATCTAACGAATCTTCAGGCTTTTGAATCTATCAGGTAATGTGTCACAGCGTCAGTACACTGCTTCAATCTTTCGCTTTCACGCTTGTACTAAGTAATTTTAGCGAAACCCTCAGATACTGTTGGTTGTGCACCTTTTTTACCAACCAAGTTTGTCGAAGCCAATATAATGACAGATCACTCTGCCTATTCATGCCAGAGTCCCGCGGAAAAAGTGATTGAGAAGTTACACACAAATTACCACCTATCTTTATTTATTTATGATTTGGTTATGGGTAAAACAAAGACCATGCGGGTCAGGTAGTCGAAACGGTAGGCTACAAATAATTAATTCGTTATGAATTAAATAATTAATTCACCTCCGCCTATGAAGACGATGCCATCGTCCATCGTGATGTTTCACATTAGACATCGTACAATGCTAAATTGGTCAACATCACCCAAGCCTAGGTCTAACCAACAGGCCCATGTCATATACAGTAGGCTACATTTCTTAATAAATAACCTACTATAAACTAAAAGCATTAATGTATGCTATGACAAGCTTTGGAGACGTAACATAAATTCCGCTTTTAAATAATAGTCACCTATGGCTTTCGTCAAGAGCCACGGCTGTGTTCAAAATGACATCGGTGTTTCAGCAAGATCGCTGAAACTGAACTGTAAAGATACTTTGAAAGCAAATTACACCTAAGAGAGAGGACTTTAATGCTTTTTTTAAATTATTCAAGTTTAACCTTCTAGGGCTTAGTGGCCACATACGTGGACAGCACATTTTAGCTCTTATGTCTTATGTTTTAGATTTTGTTACAGACATACCGTGTCATCCTGCAACTGTTTTGCAGCATATGAAATGTCCCAAACACTATTTTAACTGTCTAAAATGGGCAAAAAATGTTGTTTTTACTGATAGTCAAAACATGTTTAAAAATAAGTGTGTATGTATTATTAATGCAAAAAAACTGCTGTGTTCAAGGCAGAAATAAAGAGTTTTTCAATCTATTACACAAAGGTGACTTTATTGTGTTTTATGGAAATTGGGACCACGAGTCCAGATATATGGACATTATTTTTATCTAAATGTACATCATATCAAAAGATGATAATTAGGTTTTATTCTAATTAGGTTCCAATAAGCCCAAATAGCAAAGAGAAATAAAAATGCATGTAAAAAAACAGCTTGGGCCTTAAGAGGTTAAATGTTAGAATGCTCTTAACGAATAGGGCATAGGGAGGATAACTGGGAATAGAACACAGCCAGGAACTATGTTTCTAACTACAGCTCCAGAGGTGTAGTTGCAAGCATACAAGTTTGTGACGCAGTTTGCGAATGTTCATTCAAACGATGGATTTGGGAAACACCAAATCAACAAACTATGTTTGTAACTACAGAACTTGCAACCTTAGTTTGTTAAAGCACAGCTTCTCTGAAAAGAAGAAAGCAATGCAAAATCAAGGTAAAACTACATGATTTCTCTCATACATCTGCTTTTGAAAACACTATTGGTTGGGTTTAAGGAAGAGTTTAAGATCGGTTCGCTAGCTGATCTGTACAACAAGCGCCGCCTCCTTGTGGATGTGTTTAAGAAGGACATGTATTTGACACACATATCAAAACTTATCCCAAGTAACATATTACAGATTCGTTAAAATGTAGACAGCGCCCTCTAGTGAATTTGTCATCTGAAACGTGTAACGAAATGTACACGGAGGAACTTATTTTACATTTTGCAAAAATATAGGCTGAGGCATGTATTTTCATTGAGCCTGGGTTGAAAAATGATGGTCTTCCTAAGTAGATTTATCAACTTAAATCAATGTATATGTTCTTGAGATAAACATTTAATAATGGTGCGTTCACATCGATGTGCATGAAGCATTAATTTACATGTTAAGTCTATGCAAAGACATAATAGACAACCTGTGGTTTGGTTTGCGTGAATGACACAGCACGAATTAAGTGGTTTGGCCGTTTAATGCACGAAAACCGCTCAAGTAAAAAAAAATCTAAACTGTGGTAAAAATTTGTGCCGCCAATGAAGCGAGTAACGTTTTTAGCGTGGACGGAGAACTTTTCAGAACCGCTAAATGAAACGCCAGTGTGTTTCCCGCAATTTCCTCCCTTCCATTTCTTCTCCATCTCTCTGACTCTCGACTATTTTGACAAATACACACCGATGTTGCACGCTCACACAGAGCCCAAAATAGAAGTTTGTGATTGGGTCAGCCCAATGTCAGTAAAAAAAAGAACCAATGGGCTACAGATTATGTCACATTGTCCAAAAAAAAGCATCTTACTTTCAGATCATCACAGATCACAGCATCGTCAATTAATTAGGCAGAAAAAAAACGATAGGCTGCTAAGCATTTTATGGGCTGATCAGATCATAAGACCATGATCAGCCCGGCCCAAAAAGTACGTCGGCCCAGCGGGAAACTGCCCGGTCTGCCAGACGCCCAGTCTGCCCCTGCTCTGATATTCCCAATGAAAAGTAAGCTGCAAAAACTACTTGTCAGAATTAATTATTGTTATGACAGTTGTGACATTTACATATCAAAGACATAATGAACAACAGCATGAACCGTACAAACAGTGAACGTTCACAGAACATTCTGGCAATGTTCTATAGATGAACAGTCTAATATTTACAGAAAATTTGTTTAGTTATCTTTGGTCTAATATTCTCCAAAGACCAACACAAAACCAGTTCATACATGTTTCATGCCTTATTATGAAGTAATTTTATGTTTGAAATGTTACTACTGGCTTCCAACATTGCTAAAACACTCAAAAGAAACATTCTCTGCATTTGCAAAACTCTAACATGGCACGTTGTATCCTTCAGAAAAATCATTCTCATAGTTTAAAGGGTCAGTTCACAAAAAAGGGGATGTGGGGTTGCATGGTGGCTCAGTGGTTAGCACTGTGGCCTCACAGCAAGAAGGTCTAGGTGCTCCGGTTTCCCCCACAAACACATGCGCTATAGGTGAATTGTATTAAGTAAATTGGCTGTAGTGTATGAGTGTGTGTGTGTGAATGCGAGAGTGTATAGGTGTTTCCCAGTACTGGAAGAACATCCACTGCGTGATACATATGCTGGAATAGTTGGTGGTTCATTCTGCTGTGGCGACCTCTGATAAATAAGAGACTAAGCCGAAGGAAAATGAATGAATGAACGAATAAATGAGTTCACCCAAAAGTGAACATTGCCTCAACGTTTAATTACTCTCAAGTGGTTCAAAACCTTAATGAATTTCCTTTTTCTGTTGAAGATATTTAAAAGAATGTTAGAAACCAGTAACCATTGACTTCCATAGTATTTATTTTTCTACTATTAAAGTCAATGTGTGACGCAGTGGCGCAGTAGGTAGTGCTGTCGCCTCACAGCAAGAAGGTCGCTGGTTCGAGCCTCGGCTGGGTCAGGTGGTGTTTCTGTGTGGAGTTTGCATGTTCTCCCTGTGTTCGCATGGGTTTCCTCCAGGTGCTCCGGTTTCGCCCACAATCCAAAGACATGCGGTACAGGTGAATTGGTTTGGCTAAATTGTCTGTAGTGTATGAGTGTGAATGAGTGTTTCCCAGAGATGGGTTGCAGCTGGAAGGGCATCCGCTGTGTAAAACATGTGCTGAATAAGTTGGCGGTTCATTCCGCTGTGGCGACCCTGGATTAATAAAGGGACTACCCGAAAAGAAAATGAATTAATTAATTAATAAAGTCAATGGTTAAAGGTTTCCGACATGTTTCTGAATATCTTCTTTTGTCTCAAACAGGTTTGTAAGAAGTGAAGAATGAGCAGTTCAGTTTTGGGTGAACTATCCCCTTAACGTGCCCATTAGAAAAACTGTACATATTTTGTCGGTTTGTAACAAAGACGTCTTAAAAGTTTGGCGGTTTCACCATTTTACAGTCCTCCTCTTGCGGTAGTTTATCAAAATTCAGACGTGTATACGATCATCAGACAGGCTAGTGCTATAAATCATGTGTGGCTGCCAAGCGGGTTGCAGTATTCCAGTGGTGAACATGGGAAATGTGGTTTTTGTACATTGTGCAGCTATTATAGGGTGTGTATTCCTGTGGTTTGTTGTTTAATGTAGCTGGAGTCTACTACACATTTAGTGAATGAAATGTCAGTGTGTGTGTGTGTGTGTGTGTTAGTGAATTAAAAAGAAAAGATGTTCAGCTCCAAGTTCAGAATATATGATATGCTGTGCGGTTTTTAAAGCACAAAAGGCCATGCACATGTGATTTCTGCTTGTTTTTATTGTTGATCGTATCCTCCACAGCATGTCAAATCAATTTCATTAATATTTTTCACATTATACATCATTTGAGAGCAGCTTTAAAGAAAATTAGTCAATGTTTTTACTGTTAGACTTTTCAAATCAGATAAAAGAGCAATGATAATGAGACGGGAAACCGGTAGAAATGTTGTGCTGATGAAGTAGAAGACCTCAAATCTCAAAACACCACTTTTACAAATGTTTACCACAGCATAGTGATGTGATCAATCTGAGGAAATGTATAAACAGGTAAATAAAGCCATGCCACTTATTTTAATCTAGTCAAATAGACTGAACAGGTGATTAGAGGTAAATATTGTAGATCATTTGTGCTCATCAGAGAGCCACTATCAGTATCTAAGGTATTTATATGACTTTTTCTGCTTTTCAACTGTACTGAGCGCACATTTTACAGATCTGTTGTCCATCAAAATCTTTATCATGGTCTTGTCAGTCATCTAACTTAGCATCAACTCCAAACACCAATGTAGTAGGCCTAATTGAACCCATTAATCGCAGTGTTTTGGCAGAAATGTGGTATTCAGATTTAGTGGTTATTGATCATTCATTTTCCTTCGGCTTAGTCTCTGATTGGGGTCGACACAGTGGAATGAACCGCCAACTCTTCTAGCTTACACAGCAGATGCACTTCCAGCCACAACCCAGTACTGGGAAACACCTATATACACTCACATTCACACACACACACTCATACACTACGGTAAATTTAGTTCATCCAATTCACCTATAGCGCATGTGTTTGGACTGTGGGGGAAACCGGAGCACCCGGAGGAAACATGCAAACTCCACACAGAAACGCCAACTGGCCATGCCTTGACTCGAACCAGTGATTTTATTGCCGTCAGGTGACAGCGCTAACACTGAGCCACCATGCCGCCGTAAATTGGTAATCATGCTTTGATTCCCACTATGCTCTTACCTTTGTTTAAGTTGAACAAAATATATGCGTGTCTGTTTAACATTAAAAGCTGGTGATAATACAGTTGCATTTAGTGAAAAAATTAGGCATATGAGATTTCACATATAGTATATAAAGTGTGATGTATGCATACTAATGAAGTAAGATGTACTATCCAGCTTTTAATACAAATTCTGTTATTTAATCCAACTTAAAACAGGTATAAAGACATTTAAAGGGACAGTTCATCCAAAAATGAAAATTTTCTGACCCTGGAGTGCTTATAAACTTTTATATATATATATATATATATATATTTTTTTTTTTTTTTTTTTTTTTTTTGTTGAATGCAAAAGAAGATATTTTGAAGAATGTCGTCAACCGACATATACAGTAGAAACATAAAATACTATGAGAGTCAATGGCTGATGCCGTCCAACATTCTTCAAAATGTCTTTATTTGTGTTCAACAGTACAAAAAATAAAAATAAAAACTCAAATAGGTTTGAAACAAGGAAAAGGGCGAGTAAATACTGTCAGAATATTGATTTTTGGGTGAAATGTACACTCACCGGCCACTTTTTTAGGTACACCTGTCCAAATGCTCGTTAACGCAATTCACATGGCAGCAACTCTACAGCAACACTAGACATGGTCAAGATGATCTGCTGCAGTTCAAAGCGAGCATCAGAATGGGGAAGAAAGGGGATTTAAGTGACTTTGAACATGGCATGGTTGTTAGTGCCAGACGAGCTTGTCTGAGTATTTCAGAAACTGCTGATCTGCTGGGATTTTCACACAAAACCATCTCTAGGGTTTACAGAGAATGATCCGACAAAGAGGAAATATCCAGTGAGCGGCAGTTGCCGACAAATGCCTTGTTGATGCCAGAGGTCAGAGGAGAATGGCCAGTCTGGTTCCAGCTGATAGAAAGGCAACAGTAACTCAAATAAGCACTCGTTACAACCGAGGTCTGCAGAAGAGCATCTCAGAACACACAACACGTCCAACCTTGAGGCAGATGGGCTACAGCAGCAGAAGACCACACCGGGTGCCACTCCTGTCAGCTAAGAACAGGAAACTGAGGCTACAATTCACACAGGCTCACCAAAACTGGACAATAGAAGATTGGAGAAACGTTGCCTGGTCTGATGAGTCTCCATTTCTGCTGCAACATTCGGATGGTAGGGTCAGAATTTGGCATCAACAACATAAAAGCCTGGATCCATCTCGCCTTGTATCAATATACATCCCGCCTTGTATATTGTTGCTGACCATGTCCATCCCTTTATGACCACACATCTTCTGATGGCTACATCCAGCAGGATAATGTGCCATGTCATAAAACGTGAATCATCTCAGAGTGGTTTCTTGAACATGACAATGAGTTCACTGTACTTAAATGGCCTCCACAGTCACCATATCTCAATCCAATAGAGCACGAGCTGGATGTCCAGCTGACGAATCTGCTATCATGTCAATATGAAGCAAAATCCCTGAGGAATATTTCCAGTATCCTGTTGAATCTATGTCACAAAGATTTAAGGCAGTTCTGAAAGTAAAAGGTGGTCCAACCTGATGCTAGTAAGGTGTACCTAATAAAGTGGCCGGTGAATGTATCTTCAAGTACCCCAAATATAACATTTTTCAAAGTTTCTAATGAAACAGATTAATGATGTGTTTATAATACAGTCTTTCTACTAATGTTACTATTTTATTGTAGTCAGATTGCAAATTTTGAGTGAAAATAGTGTCTACAACTAAAATGAATAATTGTTGGCAAACTATTCAATCATCTTGTAATAAACCTGGATCATTAATTGTGTTTCTGCAGTGTGATTGGATGTGAGGGTGCCATTAAAAGTGCATGTGTATGTTAAGTGTGTGTTGACAGCCATGATGAAGAGAGCATGTACATGTCTGTATATGTGTGTGCGCGCAGCTGTCAGCTGTGAGACGTTTCCTTCTTTCTCTCTCATATCTCTTCATAGCTGAGGCGTGTGTGGGAGTCTTTCATTCTCTGCATCCAGACAGGGAAACAAGAGAGAGGAAGGGAGAGAAAGAGCGATGGATTAAAAACGACAAGATGAGAAACACTCTCTCAATTCCTTTCATATCTCTTCCATTCCCGTTTTTTTTCTGTCGTGTTTTCCTCTGTTTGCGGCGTCTCCACTGACCCCCGCCGCCGGTGATTTCATTTCGCGGGGTGAAATTTCTTGGGATGTAAACAAGTGATGGGCCGCAGCTGAATCATCCAGAATAAATCAGAAACTACCGTCTTATCGCAGATCAGTGGAATATTAATGTGGAAAAGAGCCACAACCCGGCCGCGATTCTCACCAATCTTAACGTCAGACGGAGGAAACCTCATTGACTGGGAATCTCTCGGCATGAGCTCAGCGATGCGCGCTTACATCACAGGTCGGAGGTCATTTCAGCAATCCAGACCATCATAGTCACTGGAATTGAGTTGCTTCTGAAATCATTTGTGGCTTTATCCTATTTCATTCCATCATCCGTAACTTCATCCATTGGCTGGACAATTGGTCTTCTTTGAAAACATCACAGCGGCAGCCTGTGATTGGCTTAGTTATAATTGACTTACGTTCTTAAATGTCCAGTGTAGTGCTTTGCAGTACTTTATTCAATGGAAAGGCACTAAGCTCTACTTGAAAATTCCCTAAATGATGTCATACATCAATTTGCATATTACAAACATCATCAGCGCTCAACAGTTTCTGTTTATCAGTCTATAGTTTAATAAAATAGTATTTATATTTGCACTATGGGGGCGGCGTGGTGGCTCAGTGGTTAGCACTGTCGCCTCACAGCAAGAAAATCGTGGTTCGAGTCCCAGCTGGGTCAGTTGGCATTTCTGTGTGGAGTTTGCATGTTCTCCCGGTGTTGGTGTGGGTTTCCTCCGGGTGCTCCGGTTTCCCCCACAAGTCCAAACACATGCAGTACAGGTGAATTGGGTAAGCTAAATTGTCCGCAGTGTATGTGTGTGAATGAGAATGTATGGATGTTTCCCAGTGGTGGGTTGCAGTTGGAAGGGCATCCGCTGCGTAAAACATGTGCTGGATAAGTTGGCGGTTCATTCAACTGTGGTGACCCCTGATTAATAAAGGGATAAAGCCGAAAAAGAAAATGAATGAATATCCTTCGGCTTAGTCCTTGATTTATCAGAGGTCACCACAGTGGAATGAACCGCCAATTACTCATATGTTTTATGCGTCAAATGCCCTTCCGGCCGCAACCCAGCACTGGGAAACACCCATAAACTCTCTCATTTACACACACACTCATACACTACGGCCAATTTAGTTTCTCCAAATCACCTATAGCACATATGTTTGGACCATAAACTGTAAAAGATATGGACGTAGTATCTGTGACGTCACCCATAGGTTTCTGAACAATGCAAAAGAAGCTACAAGTAGGCGCGGCCAACCGTAGCCATTTTGTTCGCGCGTCATCGCACCAACAGCAGGATACCAAAAAGGGCAAAGAGGTGGAGCGTGAGCGGAGCTACAGACGCCTGCTGGCATTTTGCTTTGACAGACTTTCCTATGGAACTTCATTACCTGCGACTCGTTTGTGTTCTGACCACATGTGCTTGGTTGTACACTATATCAATAAAGTGTTTAGATTTGAAAAAACACTGTTGTAATAAATTGAGCCTCTAAACATTGTTCTTATGACGTTTTTCAACAGGAGGAAAGTGCAAATTACTTCCAAACACTTCAGATATATCTGTTAATAAATGCAAGGCTATTGCTGAAATCCAGGCATACACTGTATGACAACGCTTCAGATGACCGTTCTAGAGCCTACAGCTAATCAATCTGTCAGATTCTGCAGTGCATTACAGCTCTAAAGAAAATGATAGATGATCTTAAATAAAACAAATACATTTATAGAGATGGTATATAAGTGTATAATTTCACTCACCTGGGAAATGGAGGCCATGTGAATGGTTTGTGAGCATAATTAAGTGCACACAGCATGACATGTCATCTAATAATTGTAGGAAATAATTCCAAAAGGCAAATGACTGTGTAAAGAAACATTAAACATCACAAAAATACGATGAATATGCCGAGATCAGCCGGAGTCACCTGAGGTGAAGTGACGGCGACCAGCAAGACTTAGCTGTCACTCAAGTGGCCACGCCCTTAATTATGCAAACTTAATAAAACCGGTTAAAAAACAAAACAGATGAGTTACAGAAAAAGTGCACCCCCTCACAGTTGTCATGAAGGATAATATTAGCTATATGAACAAAAATCACTCTTTGTACCAGGTACCAGCTCTATTATGGAGCCAGGACTAGCGAAATTTTGATGAATTGGTTTCAGTTACTTCCGTATTTGCTTCACGAAGGAGAGCGTGAGGTTGCCGCTTGTTTCTAACACACGTTTCTCTATCTTTCCCTCCCTGTGTCTCTTCCACACTCTTGGCAAGGCTTTGTTGAAAACAGTGAATCAGATCTCTCTCTGGGTGGTGTGTTTATGTGTGTGTGTGTGTGTGTGTGTGTGGGTGTGGTCAGTGTGATGTCACTCATTGAGAAGGCAAGAGTGGGTGTGAACCGAGCGGAACACATCACTTCCTCCTTATCTTGTCGCCGGTGACCCCGCGACCTCCCCATAACCGAATGTCTGAGATCATGTGTGTGTGTGTGTGTGTGGGTGTGTTTGTGTGTGCACATGCTCTACTGATCTCATGAGGTCAAAACCCTGTTTGACAATAGCCAACAGTTTCCTCACTAATAGATGACTTTTAAGCAACCTAAATGTACTTTTGTAAACAGATTAGTGTCCGGCTGAGGGTTGGTTAGGGAGTTCTGCAATCTTTGATACACTGTGAAGCCTAACTAGTGTCTTTACTAACACTTTTTTGGGGTCTCATTTATTTTAATGTTAAATTCATGCTATTCACAAACCATTACCTAAGGGTGCTTTCACATCTAGACATTTGCTCTCTTTTGACCGGTTAGCATGGTTCATTTGGTATATGTGAAACTTGGAATCAGGTTCCCAGATTGATGACACCAACACCTGAAATTTCTCAGGTACTCCTCAATTTTCTTTTCGGCTTAAGGACGATTTATACTTCTGCATCAAGCGCACGCGTATGCTACGGCGCAGCCTACGCGTGGACGCATAAGGCCGATTTATACTTCTGCGTCAAGCGCATGCGTATGCTATGGCGCTGCCTACGCGTGGACGCATAGCCTCTCGCCGTGGTTGTCGGCGTCGTTGACGTGCACCTCTCAAAAAATGTAACGCGTACGCATAGCGCAAGCTCTGTAATTGGTCGGCTTGGTAGCGCTAACGAGTGTGGGCGGAGGTGAGAGCTGCGCGCCCGATTCAGCGAGTGTTTACAAGTGTGGAGTACCGTGAAGGAGCTCCGGATGGAGACTGTTGTTTTGTGTTTACCTCATGATTAAAGTTGTTGCACGTCCGCAGGTTCCCGCCTCAAAATGAGCAAGTTTGAGCCACTTGTACATTAAGGAAGTGTTCAGGAAAAACAAAAAAACTAGCGAAGAAACTCGACACAGAGAAACATAAACACCTACTGCCAGCTAGCGTTTCGGAAGTGTATTGCAGAGAAACAGAAACAGCGCACAGAAGTATAAATGCACGGCTACACGTGAGGCTTGCGCCGTGGGTTACGGCGATCACTTGACGCAGAAGTATAAACCAGGCTTAAGTCTCTTTATTAATCAGGGGTCGCCACAGCTGAATGAACCGCCAACTTATCCAGCATATGTTTTACGCAGCAGATGCCCTTTTATGCTCCAACTTATCACTGGGAAACATCCATACACACTTATTCACACACATACACTACGGACAATTTAGCCTATCCAATTCACCTACCTATAGCGCATGTCTTTGAACTTGTGAGGGAAACCGGAGGAAACCCACGCCAACATGGGGAGAACATGCAAACTCCACACAGAAAAGCCGGGGCTTGAACCAGAGACCTTCTTGCTGTGAGGCCATTGTGCTACCCACTGTGCCACCGTGCTGCCCTATTTAATTTATTATGTGTATAATATTACATTATGTTTTCTGATGTAACTTTTATTATGAAGGTTTAGTAGCTTATTACATAAAGTTATTTACATAAAGCATCCCTTATGTTTTTTATTTTTATTTTTGTTAAACATGTTCAAGCATCAAATATGAACAGGGGTTTTAAACCAAAATACAACGTGCTGATTCAAGAGTTCACACTTAGCTGATGATTGATTATAAAGCTTGTTTGGCATGCTGTCCCGGCAGAGAGCCCTGAGCTCATAAGATCCTCGAGCCCAGGGCTCCCTCCTGTTTGCAAGGTGAGAGGGGAGTTTGAGCTCAGGTAGATCTGGAGAACTCCCCTGCTGTAGTAGCTGATGAACAGATAGTGATCGCTCTTAAGAGATAACTACTTACTAGGAGAATGTCTATGGTGCCAATTTGGATTAGTCAATTAACATAAGTTGCATGTTTTTGGACGGTGGGAGGAAACCGGGGAACCAGCAGGAAACCCACGTGAGCACGGGGAGAACATGTAAACTCTGCACAGAAACGTCGGCTGGCTTGGTAAGGACTAGAATCAGTGATGTTCTTGCTGTGAGGCAACAGTTCTAACCACTGGGCCACCGTGCCACCCATCTAGGAAAGGAGGAGGAGTGGGGGTGGAAGGGGGGGATTGTTCAAAATGAAGATGGCTGTTATATGGAACTTTTATAGTGGCTCAGGAATCCTCTAATTGGTGAATCATAAATTGGATAATGCAGGACCAGCCGCAAACAAACATAAGCACGTGATCTTCTCCAAATTAGTTTATAAATAAACTTCACTTATTAATTTATTTAATTTATTATGTGTAAAACATTAGATTGTGTTTTCTGATTGAAATTTTATTATAAAGTTTTAGTAGTTTTATCCTTTATGTTTTTTTTATTTTTGTTAAACATGTTCAAGCATCAATTATGAATCTTTATGAATTGAAACAATGTGCTGTTTATTTATTTATTTATTTTTGTGAGAAAAAGATATGATGACTATCAAACATTAACCATTATTTGCTGAAGATACTTTCTAAAATGTTGTTCACTAAAAAAAAAAAAAACTTGTCACATATTTATTAAGAAAAATTTGATGACATATTAAAAGACTTTATCTAAAATGCCCCAAAAATACTCATTTATTGTCATTTTAAATCTTCATATTTGCGTTAAATCAGAAAACATAATGTAATATTAAAAACATAATAAAAAGAATAAGTACACTATATTAACAGAAGCTATAGTAGTATATCGGAGATTTGAAAGTAACACTGGTAAATAATAGCTTAAATATGGGGTTTCTCCTTCACATTTTCTCTAATCCTCTTTCTAACACACGTTTCTCTATCGTTTCCTCTCTGTGTCTCTTCCACACTCTTGGCAAAGCTTTGTTAATAACAGTGAATCAGATCTCTCTCTGGTTGGTGTGTTTTACTCATTTGTCAGCATAGAGTTACTATTAAATACATGATCACTTATTTTTTTGTGTGTATTTTAATAAGCACGGGTCAGAATAATTATGTTGTTTCATTTTACACAAATCTTTTGTGCTTATTTCACTCATATTTTGATATTTTATTTCATAAAGGTTATTTGAAACATTAAAGTTGACACTTTACTTGAATTTAATATTGTATCTATATACAACTTTACGTACCGTTAAAGTCAGAATTATTAGCCCTAACCCCACTTTTAATAACTCATTTCTAATAACTGATTTATTTTATCTTTGCCATGATGACAGTACATAATATTTGACTAGATATTTTTCAAGATACTAGTATTCAGCTTAAAGTGACATTTAAAGAGTTCACACTTAGCTGATGATTAAATATAAAGCTTATTTGGCATGCTGTCCCGGGAGAGAGCCCTGAGCTCATGAGATCCTCGAGCCCGGGGCTCCCTCCCGTTGCAAGGCGAGAGGGGAGATCGAGCTCAGGTAGATCTCGAGAACTCCCCCCTCGTAGTGTTGAAGAGCAAATAGTAGTTCTCTTTAACGAGATAGGTACTACATAGGGAGCAAGTCTATAAAGTTGGTCAATCAATAATTTAGGTTGCGTGTTTTTTATCGGTGGGAGGAAACCGGAGGACCCGGAGAAAACCCACGTGAGCACGGGGAGAACATGCAAACTCCGCACAGAAAATGCCCGCTGGTTTGGTAAAGCCTAGAACCATTGACATTCTTGCTGTGAGGCAACAGCGCTAAGCGCTGGGCCACCGTGTCACCCATCTAGAAAAGGGAAGGAGAAGGGGTGGAAGGGGGGATTCTTCACAGCGAAGATAGCGGTGATATGGAACCCGGGATATTTATAGTAGCTTAGGGATCATCTGATTGGTGCATGGTGATTTGGATAATGTGGGTCCAGCTGCTAGCAATCATAAGCACGTGATCCTCTCGAAATTAGTTTATAAATAAACTTCACTTAAAGGCTTAACTAGGTTAGTTAGGCAAGTTAAGCCAATTACGCAAGTCATTGTATAACAGTGATTTGATCTGTAGGCAACAGTATGTAAAACATATTGTTTAAGGGGGGTAATAATATTGGCCATAAAACTACTTTTATTCTAGCCCAAAATAAACCAAATAAGACTTTCTACAGAAGAAAAAATATTTCAGGAAATACTGTGAAATATTCCTGAATCTGTTAATCATCATTTGGGAAATATTTGAAAAAGAACAAATTCACAGCAAAGCAAATAATTCTGACTTCAACTGTATATAAAATAACTTGTGTGTGTTTAACAACGTGGAAACTAGCCAGTCATCTTTTTTTCTTCATATTAACCAGAGATCAAACAGCACATTTGAACATTTTCAGAAATGACACGTCACATAAACACAACACTTTTCACTGCATCTGTTCACAAACCACACGTGCAGGCAAATAAACAAAACCAAAGCTCACCTCTTCTGCTGAGCAGGTGTTAACCAGCATCATGTAGACTCGTGCCAAACGCAGCGCTGCGTGGAGAGGCAAAGTTTATCCCAGCGTCAGCCCACTGGCTGCAAGTGTTTATTTATGCGTCTCTACAGGAAAGAAAAATCACAATGGACAGTCCATTTACCTTCAGACAAAGTATATTTTAAAAAAAATATATCTAAAGAGAAGCTAAAAAAGCAAACATTTTTTTCAACCTCATTTAATATAATAATTTAATTTAATAATCAGGCATTCAGTAGCCAAATAATAATACAGTTAGAATATAATGTGGATAAATCATGCAGTATTGTGCAGATGGTACTGATAATTTTATAAAGTACAAAATCATTGAGATCTTATTAACAGACCATAAAAACAGATACTTACATAAAACACATATAAATATTAGGTTATAAATAATTAAACTTGAAAATATCTGAACTACCAAAAAGATAACAGAAAGCATGTAGATGATTGTAGCAATACGAAAGTAACTGAAACTGCAATTCATGGAAATTCCGCTAGTCCTGGCTCCATGTGGAGCAAATTTCTATTGACCCCACTGCTAGAATGGCCAACTTTACAGCAGAAAAAAAGGTGTTTACAGCCTGGTACAAAGAACGATTTTGGTTCATATAGCTAATATTACCCTTTGTGACAACTGTGAGGGGGTGAATTTTTTTTTATAACTCCTTTATATTAAGTTTGCCTAATTAAGGGCGTGGCCACTTGAGTGACAGTTAGGTCTCGTTGGTCGCCGTCACTTCACCTCAGGTGACTCCGGCTGATCTCAGTATATTCATCGTATTTTTGTGATGTTTTATGTTTCTTTACCCAGTCATTTGCCTTTTGGAATTATTTCCTACAATTATTAGATGACATGTCATGCTGTGTGCACTTAATTATGCTCACAAACCATTCACATGGCCTCCATTTCCCAGGTGAGTGAAATTATACACTTATATACCATCTCTATAAATGTATTTGTTTTATTTAAGATCATCTATCATTTTCTTTAGACCTGTAATGCACTGCAGAATCTGACAGATTGATTAGCTGTAGGCTCTAGAACAGTCATCTGAAGCGTTGTCATACAGTGTTATGCCTGTATTTCAGCAATAGCCTTGCATTTACTAACACAGGCTATATCTGAAGTGTTTGGAAGTAATTTGCACTTTCCTCCTGTTGAAAAACGTCATAAGAACAATGCTTAGTGGCTCAATTTATTACAACAGTGTTTTTTTTTTAATCTAAACACTTTATTGATATAGTGTACAACCAAGCACATGTGGTCAGAACACAAACGAGTCTCAGGTAATGAAGTATTAAGCGTTTCTCCCATAGGAAAGCCAGTCTAAGCAAAATGCCAGCAGGCGTCTGTAGCTCCGCTCACGCTCCACATCTTTGCCCTTGTTTGGTATCCCGCGGTTTGTGTGATGACGCGAGAACAAAATGGCGATAGTTGGCCACGTCTACTGGTAGCTTCTTTTGGGTTCTTCATAAACCTATGTGACGTCACGGATACGTCCATATCTTTTACAGTCTATAGGCTCGTACACACCGGGACGCTTTACGTTTGTGTTTATCGTCAGCGTTTTTCAAGACGTTTTTCCGGATTCAAACCCAAACAATTTTCACAGGCGTCGAGCAGAAGAGTATGCAAAATCACTCATTGACGTTAGATGGCGCTACACAGCTTCTGACACCTGCTTGTAACACAGAAGAAGACAAAGTTGACACGCTTGTTGTTATGGATGGTTCAAGTAGCAGCTCCAGCTCTAGCAATGAAGAAATGATTATTGTTCACCAGCGCAATAAGCAGCACCACGTTCATATCGCCTCTGGGCATCTTCTTCAATGTGCGCTCGCCTTGACAGTTTTGCGTTTGAGCGCCTCCAAGTGCTGTTTACTGTAACTTCAGCAGCTCCGTGTACGTGAACAAAAGTGGCAATCTGATTGGTGGAGAAGGTTTTGACGCGGCGCGTCAAAACAAAAAAACGAGCATGAGGCATTTTTTTTTTAAATGATGCTTTTGCGCCTGCCGTTTTGCGTGTTGGTGTGCACGATCACATTGCCGCCCTTTATTTAGTCACGAGGCGTTGAACGTCGACGGAAAACGTGAGCAAAAAACATCTCGTATGCACGGGCCTTAAGATTGTATACAGCATTTTGTTGTTGTTGTTTAATAACTGATTATGTTATATTTTTAAATTATTTATTCAATTTTTTAGTTTTTTTGAGAAATAAAGTGTGCATAGCGTAGGCTTAACGGGGTTAATATCTTTAAGATAGCATAGAAATGCACTGCCTGACAAAAGTCTCGTCGTCGATCCCAGTTGTTAGAACAACAAATAATAACTTGACTTCTAGTTGATCATTTGGAAAAGTGGCAGAAGGTGGATTTTTCTGCTGAATCATCTGTTGATCTGCAGCCCAATCATCACAAATACTGCAGAAGATCTACTGGAACCAGCATGGATCTAAGATTCTCACAGATATCAGTCAAGTTTGGTGAAGGAAAAATCATGGTTTGGGGTTACATTCAGTATGGGGGCGTGCGAGAGATCTGCAGAGTGGATGGCAACATCAACAGCCTGAGGTATCAGGACATTTGTCACCTTAGAATTATAAGGTTCTATCTGACATTTTTTTTTTCAAAAATGAGTTATTGACATATTCTTGTTAAATGACAACTTATTTACATTATGGGATGTTTTTTATCAGTTGGTTACATTTTAAAACTTTTTATTTTGAAAACAAATGTTACACACATACTGTTTGCTATATGGAATGCAAAAACTTTGAAGCTCAATGTCTCAAAATTATTCAGAACGCAGATAGAACCTTATAATTCCAAGGTGACGATTTGTGCTGCCCATTACATTACAAACCACTGGAGAGGGCAAATTCTTCAGCAGGATAGCGCTCCTTCTCATACTTCAGCCTCTACATTAAAGTTTCCTGAAAGCAAAGAAGGTCAAGGTGCTTCAGGATTGGCCAGCCCAGTCACCAGACATGAACATTACTGAGCATGTCTGGGTTAAGATGGAGGAGAAGGCATTGAAGATGAATCCAAAGAATCCTGATGTCAAACATCACATGCATAATATTCACTCTGTTTCCACTGCAGCATGACTTTATATTCTATACTGGACATTATTTCTGTTCAGTGACAAGACTTTTGTCCAAGCAAAGTCAGACCTTACTGTCCTAATTAAATAATTAAAATCAAGGCATGATCATATTTTATTTTAGTCAAATAAGTGTAATCTAGAGGCCTTTGCCTTTCATATAAGCCACTTCTGATACCAAATGATCAACTAGAAGTCAAGTTATTATTTGTTGTTCCTAAAACTTGGATAGGCAATAAGACCTTTGTCAGGTAGTGTACAATGGAAGATGCTGAATTTGCCAAATGATGGTTCAATTCAGATCAAAGTTGATTCAATACAGTTCAATAACAATGTTAGTGTTGTAAAATACATCCGCTTAAACCACTGAAGCTCTTCAGATGACAGTAGTGTCAGTATTCAGCTCAGTTCATATTTAATGAGGATTCAGATCAGTTCAGTGTCAATTCATTCATTCATTCATTTTCTTTTCGGCTTAGTCCCTTTATTAATCAGGGGTCGCCACAGCGGAATGAACCGTCAACTTATCCAGCATATGTTTTACGCAGCGGATGCCCTTCCAGCTCCAACCCATCACTGGGAAACATCCATACACTCTCATTCACACACACACACACTACGGACAATTTAGCCTACCCAATTCACCTATAGCGCATGTGTTTGGACTTGTGGGGGAAACCGGAGCACCCGGAGGAAACCCACGCCAACACGGGGAGAACATGCAAACTCCACACAGAAATGCCAACTGGCCCAGCCGAGGCTCAAACCAGCGACCTTCTTGCTGTGAGGCGAACGTGCTACCCACTGTGCCACAGTGCAGCCCTCAGTGTCAATTATTAGCTCGATTCAGTCTCAATAGCTGATTTTAGTTTAATGTAACTTGAATAACAGTCAATTCAAGTTTATTTTCACAATATTAATCACTCCAAGGCAGCTTTACAAAATGTGCACATTATTACATTAAATTTAAAGTCAAAATATATCAATCATGAAACATAAGCAGCTCTGCAGAAGACACAGTGTCAGTTTTCAGCTCAATTATGTTGATTCAGTTTATTTCAATAAGCTTTAAAGGTGAAGTGCTTTGAAATGTGCGGTTTTTATTCAAAAGTTGATGTAATCTCAACTGAAACAGCACAGGGTAGGGCGGGGCATATAGTAGCCCCTCCCCTTTTTGAAATCAGCCAATAGCATTTTGTTTTCATCACAGATCTACCAGTGAAAATCATCAAATGAAAATCAAATGAGAAGGGGGCGGGGCATGTCAGATACTAGAGAGCATTTGATTGGTTAGAAGATTTGATGAGAAACTGAAGTATGGGATTGATCCATTTAGGCAGACAAACTGAAAGATTTGAATGTTTGTTTCAGGTTTATATCTTCTAAATGTGCGAATGTTGTCACTGTTTTGAAGCACACTAGCTTATAGATATTCCTAAAACTAACATATACTGATACTAAACTGTAAAAGTTCATCAATCATGAAATGACTTCAATTTCAGCCGTTGAGCAGAAGACAGTCATCATTATTCGGCTTAATTTAGGTCAAGCTTGATTCAAATGAGTAATAAATGTATGCAACTGATTTATCCAACATCTGCAAGCTTAAACATGTATTCTCACGGTGCGACAGTGTTCGAGTGAATCATTCTAGCAACGGTTTACTTATAGTTGTCTCTGCATATTAAGTCGGGATGGGAGAAAGTGTTTTTACACACGTCACGCTTGAACAGAAGTGAAATGCGTTCTTCCGCTGGTTCCTATAGTTCGAGTTTGCAGCAGGCGTTACTCCCGTAGGGGCCTGTGGTCTCCTCTTTGGCTGTCATAACATCGGACTTTTCACACTGACTTATGTTGAGCAGACGCACTGATCCGTCCTGCAGGCCTGTTCGATTTCAAAGTCGCGGTCCCCTGCCAGAAAAAGGGCCTGCGGTGATGGAGAAGTTTACCGTGGGCCGTCAGCTGCATCCACTCGCTCTTCTGCGCTTAAAATCTTACTCACACCCGCCCGCCTTCCAACTTTCCATGAAAATCAGAGTTATGCTTCAAATGTCAGCTTTTTCCCTTTCCCAATAACATGTGGAGATTAACGCAAGGAGGGGAAAGTAGCTTAAAATCATCAGAAGATGAATGCTCAATCCAATCTGTTTTCTGAATGCATTCTACAGGTCTTATTGTGAAGGCTTTTTCTTATTTCTGGGGTTCTCAGAAGCAGTGCTCATCATGTCTGGTTAATTTTCTATACACTGGCTGTTTCTTAATTCCAAGAATGCAGAGAACGGATTTGCGTTCTTGTGGAGACCAGTCTTGCCAAGTTACCTCAGGAGAACAGACTCGGGAGATCGCGAGAACAGAGAGCGTGTCCTGTGAGAAATGAAATGCTGCGTTCTTCCCTTGTTTTTCCTGATGGTCACATGAATTTTAATTGAAAATTATGTAAACATTACAGCACTCATACACCAATTTATTGTTTTTCCCCTTTTCAATATATATTCCATGCATAAAAACATTATAAATATACGTTGCACAATGCAAATAACACAGATTTTAATATGAATTTCAGCAAATAAGTGAAGTTTATTTATAAACTAATTTCGAGAGGATCACGTGCTTATGATTGCTAGCAGCTGGACCCACATTATCCAAATCAACATGCACCAATCAGATGATCCCTTAACTACTATAAATATCCCGGGTTCCATATCACCGCTATCTTCGCTTTGAAGAATCCCCCCTTCCACCCCTTCTCCTTCCCTTTTCTAGATGGGTGACACGGTGGCCTAGCGCTTAGCGCTGTTGCCTCACAGCAAGAGTGTCAATGGTTCTAGGCTGTACCTAACCAGCGGGCATTTTCTGTGCGGAGTTTGCATGTTCTCCCCGTGCTCACGTGGGTTTTCTCCGGGTCCTCCGGTTTCCTCCCACCGATTAAAAACACGCAACCTAAATTTTGATTAATCAACTTTATAGACTTGCTCCCTATGTAGTACCTATCTCGTTAAAGAGAACTACTATCTGCTCTTCAACTCTACGAAGGGGGAGTTCTCGAGATCTACCTGAGCTCGATCTCCCCTCTCGCCTTGCAACGGGAGGGAGCCCCGGGCTCGAGGATCTCATGAGCTCAGGGCTCTCTCCCGGGACAGCATGCCAAACAAGCTTTATAATTAATCATCAGCCAAGTGTAAACTCTTGAAACACCCTTAATGTGTTTATGCCTTGTGATGTTTATTTTCACCGTCTTAATTAGGGAAACTCCTGAGACGAATAAGTTATATCTCTGAACTTTAATAATAAATCTATATAAAATGCTGCACTTTCCACCTCTTTATTCAGCCGCAATGACTTTTGGGACTTCTCGAGCGAGTTTTCCGCTCGAGTCTGCATTGATGCATCCTCGATATCAAGAACACATCCAGGAACTTTCACGCATCCTCCATTCTTGTGGTCTTGAGTTTTGGAACTGAACTTTGGCTGTTGATGATGACGTTACACAAGAACACGAGGACGCAAGAACACAGCCACTATGTTTGACATAAGAGCACATGCTCAGTCTAGTGTTGATTTCATTCACTTCAATCACAATGTTAATGTTGTAAAAATGAAGGGATGTATGATACTGGAAAAGTATGCAATATTTTTTGTTGAGGATCGTGATAACGATATTTCTCACGATATAACATTTTCCTAGAAAAGTGCTGTTTTTATTAGCTATGTTCTTAAAGGTGCAGTATTTAAGTTTGACACCCAGTGGTTGAACTAGGTATTGCATGCCTGGTTCAAAACGCATGCAAGTGCAGGTTGCCAGATTGACGACCTCAACAGGAGCGAGCCTGACTATCGAGCCTAAAGGCTGATTTAAGTCGTGTTCTAAATAAAAGCAACAACATGCGATAGAGGAAATATTTCCCATATTAAAAGAAGTTTTTGTTCTAATCAACACCTGAAATTTCTATTTTAGAAACAGCTTCTATTTCTTGCAGCTGAACAGCAGAAAACTGACAATGATCACCTCAGGTACACCTCTTGTGCTTAATTCAGTGTTAAATGCTAATAATGTGAGTTTGAATGCCATTTCACTTGACATTTATTGCCATACTACTGAAAGCAGCAGCAGATAGTTCACCTCAGATCTTGAAAATAAAATAAACCTATTGAAAGTGAACTTCAGAACTGTGACTCAACACATATCAGCGATTCAGCGTCTACATTTAATAATGTTAAAGAGGTTTAATGTGTATTAATTAGATTAATAACCTTACCATTTTGTTGGGGTGCAGTGAGTGCACTATTCTGTGCTTCTGAATGGCTGTATTTACATTTCTGTTGTGTTTCGTCTGGTCAAACAGCCAAATTGCTCATCACTGCAAATCTCTTCACATAGGATGTTGTTAGGACATGGGGTTACAATGTAACCTGCTCACCTAATGTTTAAGTTAGTAATATTTATATTATTTGCTAATTAATACCCAGCTCATGTGGAACACTGAATCTGCGTCTCATTTCGGAGTCTGCAACTGTCCACCGGAGGTCACATTTCGGTCACGGATGCATACATTGAGAGCCTTCATGACAGAATGAATGAAATATGCTGTTTCCCATGAAGGCAACCCGGGGTGCTGAAATATAATTGGCTAAAATGACCAAAACAAAGACAGCCGTTCCGGCACGTAACTCACATTTACAAAGCAGAAGATCTGACTTCAGCATTGTTTTTCTTTTAGCATGTTTCTTAAACATCTGCAAACATATTATGGTATTTGTATGCTTTAGAAGAGTCAAAAACTTACATACAGCTTTAATTCATTTATTTATTTGATGATATTAAAATAAACAGCTAAAAGATCTATTTTCAGATGTAATTAAGTCTAATTCAGACTAAAAAACAGTGTCAAGATGCAAACATTTAGACTTTAAAAAACTAAGACTGAGTGAAAACCTCTGACTTAGTGACAAACTGCAAGCTTTGGATGTTTATATCAGATTTATAGACCATTTTGAGGGATGTAAACAAAAATATTGGTCCCAACGTATTTGCTGTTTTACATTTTTAACTTCTATCACTTCCGAGAATCCAAAATAAGCCACATATTGCTGAATAATGTTATGATAGCTGTTTTAACATTACGTTATAATTGAATTGCTTCTTGTTACACTTATGAAATAGTTTGATACGCAGGTAATGTTCATGGGCCAATGACATGATCACATTGAAATGGTCTACACTTACATCTAAATGTCATGGAACTTTTAAAAATTTGTTGAAAACAGTTAACATTGCAAAATAAGAATAACTTTAAATGTCTCTTTTATACTTCTCTACAGTTCTATACCTTCTGATTTCCCGCAGCATTACACTAGTTTGATGTCTCTCTTATTTTCAGTATAATGTAAGCACCTTGTCTAGGTTTGATTTACAGTACATAAACTGCAATGACTGGGGAATGAGTCTCTTAAGATGTTAATTATAACATGTCATTCCCCATAGATCTCATCTGCCAGCTGGGCTTTGGGATGCAGGTGGATTTGTTTTCTGTTATCATGGTAACACTCACCTGACCTTTACTGCTCTTCCTCTCTGTTTTTGTCTCGTCAGGTATATCCAGATGATGCTGGTCATGTGTAATCCTCTACAGGTAAGTTAACCTGTTAACCAAGTCAACACAAAACAAAACTAATTATTAATACACAGTCCTGCATCCTATCATACCATGCATGAATCATATAAAAATAAAAAAATATAAAAAATGGATAATCAACAAAAAACATATTTTCGCAGACGATTTATGAGGTCTCATTGCATTTCTTAATGAATTACACTGAACTATATCAAATAAATTTTACCTAAAACTTGCTAGTTCATTTCTAAAATAGCTATCAAGAGCAATGTATTGAAATATATTTACGAATAAATCAATATTATGGCAAAATCATTACAGTGTATTACTGCACTTTGTATGTTAATAATGATTAAGTAAAAAATGTAATAATGTTGATGAATATTATACTTTTGTGTTTAGAGAAACTACAAGTCATAAAATGGTTACAAATAAATTGTTCCGTGATGCCAATATAGAATAAGTTCTGCAAAACTCCTGTTTAAATCAATGAACATGATAATATATATCCTAAATTAATTGTTTACGATGAGAGAAATCTCTAGAAAATTGTAAATGTGCAGTCTTTCAGCGATGACTAATCTAAATTCTTCTGATTGAGACAGTCCTCGCTGCAGCCCGCAGATTGATGACATGGTTGATTAGGTCCGCTACGTAGTTGACGATCACACCTCCCCCTACCCTAATCCTAACTGTCACAGTAGTATGGGAGTTACCTTAGTGGGCGGTACAAGGTCAACTACATAGTTGACGATCGCCTACACCTCCCCCCTACCCTAAACCCAACAGTCACAGTAGCATGGGCGTTACCTTAGTGGGCGATACAAGGTCCGCTACATAGTTAACGACAGTGTACACCTCCCCCTGCCCTACACCCAACTGTCACAGTAGCATGGGCGCTACCTTAGTGGGCGGTAAAAGCTCCGCTACGTAGTTGATGATCCCGTACACCTCCCCCTACCCTAAACCCAACCGTTACAGTAGCATGGGCACTAACTTAGTGGGCGGTAAAAGGTGCGCTATGTAGTTAATGATCACGTACACCTCCCCTTACCCTAAACCCAACCATCACAGTAGTATTGGCGCTACCTTAATGGGTGGTAAAAGGTCCGCTATGTAGTTGACGATCACGTACACCTCCCCCTACCCTAAACCCAACCGTCACAGTAGCATGGGCACTACCTTAGTGGGCGGTAAAAGGTCCGCTACGTAGTTGACGATCGCGTACACCTCCCCCTACCCTAAACCCAACCATCACAGTAGCATGGGCGCTACCTTAGTGGGCGGTAAAAGGTCCGCTACGTAGTTGACGATCGCGTACACCCTCCTCCTACCCTAAACCCAACCATCACAGTAGCATGGGCGCTACCTTAGTGGGCGGTAAAAGGTCCACTACGTAGTTGACGATCGCGTACACCTCCCCCTACCCTAAACCCAACCATCACAGTAGCATGGGCGCTACCTTAGTGGGCGGTAAAAGGTCCACTACGTAGTTGACGATCGCGTACACCTCCTCCTACCCTAAACCCAACCATCACAGTAGCATGGGCGCTACCTTAGTGGGCGGTAAAAGGTCCACTACGTAGTTGACGATCGCGTACACCTCCCCCTACCCTAAACCCAACCGTCACAGTAGCATGGGCGCTACCTTAGTGGGCGGTAAAAGGTCCACTACGTAGTTGACAATCGTGTACACCTCCCCCTACCCTAAACCCAACCGTCACAGTAGCATGGGCACTACCTTAGTGGGGGTAAAAGGTCCACTATGTAGTTGAGGATCACCTACACCTCCCCCTACCCTAAACCCAACCGTCACAGTAGCATGGGCGCTACCTTAGTGGGCGGTAAAAGGTCCACTACGTAGTTGACAATCGTGTACACCTCCCCCTACCCTAAACCCAACCGTCACAGTAGCATGGGCACTACCTTAGTGGGGGTAAAAGGTCCACTATGTAGTTGAGGATCACCTACACCTCCCCCTACCCTAAACTCAACCGTCACAGTAGCATGGGTGTTACCTTAGTGGGTGGTAAAAGGTCCGCTACGTAGTTGACGATCGCCTACACCTCCCCCCTACCCTAAACCCAACTGTCACAGTAGCATGGGCGCTACATTAGTGGCCGGTACAAGGTCCACTATGTAGTTGACGATCGCCTACACCTCCCCCTACCCTAAACCCAACCGTCACAGTAGCATGGGCGCTACCTTAGTGAGTGGTAAAAGGTCCGCTATGTAGTTGATGATCGCCTACGTCATCAAGCTGATGGCTGCAGCGAGGAAATCTTGTTCTGATTGGCTGCTGCATTCATGAACTCAACAGAAGTTTCTTTTATTGGTTCTAAGTCTCAGCGATACCTAAACAGGATAACTACAACAACAGATATAACATAACTATAACATAAGATAATCAAAACTCCTGCTTAACCAATAAACAAATACCTATATATATATATATCATTATTTCTGCATTTTGTTTACGATAAGAAAAATCGCTAGTGTATTGAATTGTAAATGTGCAGTCTGGGGTTTTTAGCGTTGACTAATCTAAACACTTCTGATTGGCTGCTACATTCTTAAAGTCAGCAGAAGTTTATTTTATTGGTTGTAGGTCTCAGCGATGCCTAATGATTTTATTTGTTTCCACATACACAAAGAAAACATAATAGACTGTCTAATTTTGGCATTAAGTTTAATAAATTCAGGATCTTAATGTTGTTGTACTTAGTTAAAAATCGTTTTTTTGTAGTAAAATATAAAAAAACAATAATTTGTCACATTAAAATGAATTACTATAGTAAATAATATAAAATATAGTTATAAACTGATAAACTATTTTATCTTCTACTAAACTGCAGCAACTGTCAATAATAGATATTTTTTGTATTAATTATTAATATAGAAATATATTGATGATGAGGTCCGAGAAGACGTTAATAACATTAACATTCGTCGTAACCATATATGGTTCGCCCCTGCATCGTGTGGCCTGGAACGTGGGTCTGCGGGTCTGCAGCTGGATATTATTGGATAGAGGTAAAGTTGGTTTTATATTCGCACATTCGTTCATTTAGATGTCTATATATTTTTCACCCTGTTACTTTGAATATTTGATCGGAATTAGCATGCAAGTATGACTTCAAAACAACATTAACACTACCTAATTGACTGTAAACAGTGTTGTACTTTAATAGTCTTTGGCTGCTTATATGATTTCCCTATTTAGAATTTGCAAATAATACTTTTATGAAATTATATTATTAAGGAGAATGTCTGAATATCCGAATATAAAACCAACTTTACCTCTATTATTATTGGTATAGTCTGGCATTTTCAGCGTTGACTAATCTAATCGTTTCTGATTGGCTGCTGCATTCATAAACTCAACAGAAGTGTGTGTTATTGGTTGTAAGTCTCAGCGATACCTAAACAGAATAACTATAACAACGAAAATAACATAACTATAATATAAGTCAATCAAAACTCCTGCTTAAATCAATGAAAAAGTATCTAAAACAAAATATAACATTATTTCTGCGCTTTGTTTACATTAAGAAAAATCACTGGCAAGCAAAATTGTAAATGTGTAGTCTGGCGTTTTCAGCGTTGACTAATGTAACACTTCTGATTGGCTGCTGCATTCATAAACTCAACAGAAGATTCTTTGATTGGTTGTAAGTCTCAGCAATACCTAAGAACATTTATATATACATTGATATAAAAGATAGCAGTCCAGCTATACAATTATAATTTTTCCACGTGATTAAAACCATTGACAGCTAATCAGAATTTAAGAGTCCTTACCTTATATGGTGGTTTTTATACTAATAATGTATGCCGAACAGCTTTTGGTTCGAACAGGCCAACATGGAGTGTTTCCGCTGGTGATGAGTTCAGAGCTGTTTTTACAATGAGTTCACTTCAGAAAAATTCCTGAATGAGAGAAAAAGAAAGGAGGACTGGAGGTGAGGATGTGTGTGGTCTGTTGCCTGCAGGTGTTTGGGGTGGACGGGGTGAATTTCAGCGTGCACGTGGAGAATCAGACGCGCGTACGGGACGCCATGAGTCGGCGGCAGCACCGCGTCTACCAGCTCTACAGCCGCACCAGCGGGAAACACGTGCAGGTGCTCGGACGCAAAATCAGCGCCCGCGGAGACGACGGAGATAAATATGGTAACAACACAGACACACACACACACACACATATATATATATATATATATATATATATATATATATATATATATATATATATATATATATATATATACATGAGAAAGACCACACACACACAATAGAGGAAACAGGAAAAGAAGACAAAGACTCAAATACTGCTGATACACTCAAAATATATATATTTGTGCTCGTTCAAACTACTTATTTAAAATGAGCTGAAACAACACAATTCTTGAGATTTCATTGGGACAACTTGATTTTTTTTTAAGTTCAATCCACATGAATTTGTTAAAAGTGTTAAGTTAATTAATTAATTTGTGTTGGGACATGAATTAATTGTGTGGAACCCTGCATTTTTTTTTACAGTGTAGTGATTTACAGACAGAGAAAGAGATCAAAAACGTTATATATAAATATATATGTATATAGACAGATAAATACTCACCGGCCACTTAATTAGGTACAACTAATAAATGTCTTTGGACTTGTGGGGGAAGTCCAACAGCGACATAGGGAACACAGGGAGAACATGCAAACTCCACACAGAAATGCCAACTGACCCAGCCGAGGCTCGAACCAGCAACCTTCTTGCTGTGAGGCGAGAGTGCTACCCACTGTGCCACCGCATCGCCTAATATAAATACAGTATATCATACATTTTATTTTAATTGAAATATTATTTTATAGGGGGTAGCACGTTCACCTCACAGCAAGAAGGTCGCTGGTTTGAGCCTCGGCTGGGTCAGTTGGCATTTCTGTGTGGAGTTTGCATGTTCTCCCCATGTGGCGTGGGTTTCCTCCGGGTGCTCCGGTTTCACCCACGTCCAAAGACATGTGGTAGAGGTGAACTGGGTATAGCTGAAATTGACCGTAGTGTATGAGTGTGAATAAGTGTGTATGGATGTTTCCCAGTGATGGGTTGAAAGGGCATCCGCTGAGTAAAACATGTGCTGGATAAGTTGGCGGTTCATTCCGCTGTGGCGACCACCGATTAATAAAGGGACTAAGCCGAAAAAAAAATGAATGAATGAATATTATTTTATATTTATTTATTGGTTGATTGATTTGTATGCAAATGTGTGTAGCAGCCACCCTGACCTCTTGATATCAGTAGCGTTTAGTGAAAACCCTGCCACTGGAGCGCTGACCTTCTCCCCCATCTGTCTACTCATCCATTCATCTCTCCATCCATCCCCCTCTCCTCCTCTGAATGGCCTCGGATGTGTTTCAGAAGCACACAATCAATGGACATGCAAGTTGAAAGCAGATATCTGTGTTCAAATCGGTCTCAGAAAAAAAAAAGAAATCCACAGAAAATAAACATTTTGATTAATGAAGCAGGGGTAGCATGGTTAAAACCAGACCTAAACTTGGAATAAAATAAAATAAATAATACTTAAAAAATTATAATAATATATATATATATATATATATATATATATATATATATATATATAATAACAAAAAATAATAATAAATCATATAAAAGTAATAATAACTAAAGAATTTATATAAAATAAATATTATTAAAATGTATATTATATTTATATATATATATTTTTAGAAAAATATATATTTATTTCAGACTGTTTAGACCAGGGGTGTCCAAACTCGGTCCTGGAGGGCCGGTATCCTGCAGATTTTAGCACCAACTTGCCTCAACACACCTGTATGGATGTGTCTATAAAGCCTAGTAAAGCCGCGGTCACACTGGGCTTTTCTCCCCATAGACTCCCATTCATACGCACGCAAATGCGTCAGACCGGAAACGCAGGGTCATGCGTCAAGTTTCGCAGGTTGCTGCGGTGCAAAGTTCAAGCTTGGTGAACTCTGACCTGCGAAATCGCATCACTTGACTGCGTGAGACCAATCCAGGATCAAAACATGACCTCTCTGGACAGAAATTTAAAACATGGAGCAATCGCTCGCTTTTTAAATGCCTATTCATCTTCTTTAATCCCGCCCCTTTTCGCAGAGCCGTACGACAGAATTTCGCAAGCTCAAACTCTGGTGTGACTTCGGCTTCAGAGCTTGCATAGGTAGCCCAGGTGTGTCTGATTGGGGTTGGAACTAAACTTTGCAGGACACCAGCCCTCCAGGACCGAGTTTGGGCACTCCTGGTTTAGACAAACCAAAATAAAAACCAACAATGATAATAATAACACACCTATAAAAATGTGCAGGGACAAAAACACTTATTTACTAATTAATTACTAAAACTTTATCCAAAATTAATATAAAAAATATAGCTATAATAATAATAACTAATAAATAACATCACTAATATGATAATTGCACTGTAATTAGCTATAATAATTTCTTAGTGATACTTAAATAGCACTGTTGTACAGTAATTCATTCAAAGGGGTGGTCCATTACGATATCATATGTTAAACTTTAGTTGATGTGTAATGTAGCTGTGTGAACATAAACAATATCTCTGAATGTAAGATGCTCAAAGTTTAATGCAAATGGAGACATTGGCTTTTACAGAGTTAGCTTAGCAAAGCCTACAGCTAACGAAGTTTAGGGACTACAAAAAAAAAACAAAAAAAACATCCGGGTTAGTGAGATCACAAGGGCTTCCGGTTACATGCATTCACAATGTGCACACACCCTGGGCAGCGAAGGGGCGTGGCCAGAGGCACTGTAATGTTATAGCAGAGGAAGCTAAAATGTCATCCAAACACTGCTATTTCCACAGAGCTTTTTCTGTTTCTGTATTTGGGCTTCCAAAGGATACGACACAAAGAGAGAAGTGCTTACAGTTTAACTTTAATTATTAAAAAAAAAACATATAGCTAGCATTTGACAAAGGAAACTTCCAGAATCTCTCTCAGTTCAGTGCTGGATTCAGCTAAAATCTCCTCCAACTGACGAAGCTGTGGATTATGAGCCACAACCTGTAAGTGTTTTTTTGTTTGTTAAAATTGATCAATTACATGCACAGTTTCTAGAGTTAACGATATGTTGTAGCGAGGATGTAAACAAGGATGTAAACAACGATGCTGTTTGGCACCGCTAACAATTTAGCTACAGATTCATATTTATCAGTCAAACCGCTGTAAACACACACAATCTTCAGCAGCACTGCAGTGTCTCTCTACGCGGACACTTTCAGTGTTTCTCTATGCGGACGATTTCTCTGCGTTCTACATCTCAAATAACAAACTCGCATAAGATATGAGAACGTTTCATACAACATCTTTAATTACCCGGATGATGCACTCATTTAACCGGTAAAATGAAGTGTGGAATGTTGGACACTTTACACACTCAACGACAGCAGTTTGCTCACGTAGCGGAAGAGGCGGAGCTATCAGGCGCTCATGTTGGATAACTTCATTTATTTTGGATTGTGAAAGCAAAAATCTCCGAGAGTGATTTTAGCGCCTCCTGATGGTGAATGCGGTAATACTCATAGTTAATACTCATATTTGGTACTTTGGTCATTTATTTCAGTGATTTGGCAAACGTCAAACGTCATCAGGGAAACGGGTTGAATTTCCGCTTAGTAAAAAAATGGGTCCCACTTTATATTAAGTGTCCCTTATACCTGTGAACTTACATGGTAATTAGATGTGTAAGTAGTATGTAACTACAGTGTATGTACACACTGGTACAGAGTATTTACTTGTGTATACTGGTGTAACTACACTCATGTAACAACCCACTGAATAGTATGTGTAAGTACAAATGTGTAACAGGACATTGGTAACAACACTAGGAAAGTACACATCTGTAACAAGAATTATGTAAGTGCATTGTGTAACAACAATATGTACTTGCAGATGTTTTCCCACTTCCACACCTGTTTGCAGATCATGCACTTGTGAACACTGTATGGCAGAACTAATGCTGCATTAGAAGGTTTCACCTTGTGATACAAGTGTACTTGCATGGTAAATCCACAGGATCCACTCAATATAAAGTGTAAAATGGTCACAAATTACTGTTCATACATTCATTCATTTTCTTTTCGGCTTAGATGGGTTGCATCTGGAAGGGCATTCACTGTATAAAACATATGCTGGATAAGTTGGCGGTTCATTCCGCTGTGGCGACCCCAGATTAATAAAGGGACTAAGCCGAAACGAAAATGAATTTTATTTTAAACTTTATATTGTGGACTGTTCCTGTGGAGTTACCATGTAACTACACTGTTATTAAAGTGTTGCATAGAAGATATTTCTACAAGTTACACAGTAATTTGTGACCATTTTACACTTTATATTAAGTGTACAGTTCCTGTGGAGTTACCATGTAAGTTGAAACCTTCTAATGCAGCATTAGTTCTGCCATACAGTGTTCACAAGTGCATGATCTGCAAACAGGTGTGGAAGTGGGAAAACATCTGCAAGTACATATTGTTGTTACACAATGCACTTACATAATTCTTGTTACAGATGTGTACTTTCCTAGTGTTGTTACCAATGTCCTGTTACACATTTGTACTTACACATACTATTCAGTGGGTTGTTACATGAGTGTAGTTACACCAGTAATACAAAAGTAAATACTATGTAAACGTGTGTACATACACTGTAGTTACATACTACTTACACATCTACTTACCATGTAAGTTCACAGGTATAAGCGACAATATAAAGTGGGACCAAAAAAGGTTAGTGTTTCATTTGGGATGACACTACATACATATACTATGCTGTTGAGTGTGTAAGTGCATAAGTACATAGTGCATAGTGTCATTTGGGAAGCAGCTAGTGTTTATAAGGTGCAAAAGTGCTCTTGTAGGGGCGTGACGTGGAGCCAATCCGCAAATCACAGCACATTATGTTAACTGACCAATTAGAGCCTCTTGAGGGTGGGTCTTTCAGAGGAACTAGGAAATATGATTGTCGTTTTCATGTTAGTCGAGTAGCTGTTTATATATGAATGTTTATGTATATGAAAAAATAACCTGATTTTCTACAAGTGAAGCATGAGCACCTTATAAACACAACCAAGCCTTAAAAACACTGTGGACCACCCCTTTAAAACACTGTTTTGTTCAATTAAATGTAACACAGCAAATACCATTACCTAAAAATACTTTAAAGTAAATTGTAATTAATCATCGTCATTATTATATTGTCCATTGCATTCAATTAAGATGAATTGACTAATTAAAATTAAAAGATAATAATACAAATACTCAAAACTCTAGCATTTATATTGAGTGAATAAACGCCCCTAATGTGATCTTGGCATCTTTTGTGAGATTCGCCTCCATTAATCTGTCATTGTGGAAATATTGTTTCCGAAAAGCTTGCATGTTTTGGCGATGGACTCTCCTCATCAGGAAATAAAGGAGATAAAGAGAGAAGGACGGGCGATGGAAAGGGGGTGAGGATGAATGTATTTACACAGCGAGGGAGGGATGTCAGGGATGTCTGGATGAGCAGAGATTGGAGGACCACAAAGGGCTTATTGATCTCTGTGACCCCTGCACTCAGAAAGGTCACGCAGGAGCCATTTCAGAGCTTTAACTGCCAAATCCTGAAACACACACACTTACACACACACAAACACACACACACACTGGGGTTGAATGACCTCAGAGGAGGCTGACGGTGAACTATAAAACGATAAAAGCAGTGACAACCAATTGCTAAGGCTAAAATCAAGTGTTGCCTATTTCCTTTTTTCACTGATCTTGCTTCTGCTGTCATCTCTGAAGATTATTGCAGTGTGTTTTACAAAGAAAATACCATTTTAATCTTGAAATTGTCATCAATAAAGTGAATTAGTTAACATTTCTGAGTTAAATTTTGGAATTTTAGTGTGAAAATGGCTTCAGGCGGTGGGTTTCCTCCCGGTGCTCCGGTTTCCCCCACAGTCCAAACACATAGGTAAATTGATGAACTACATTGGCTGTAGTGTATGTGTGTGAATTTGAGATGGTGTATGGGTGTTTGCCAGTACTGGGTTGCAGCTGGAAGGGCCTCCGCTGTGTAAAACATATGCTAAATAAGTTGGCGGTTCATTCCACTGTGGCAACCCCTAATAAATAAAGGGACTAAGCCGAAGGAAAAATTTATGATGAATAAAATTAGCCGTAGTGTAGGAGTGTGTGTGTAAATGTGAGAGTGTATGGGTATTTCCCAGTGCTGAGTTGCAGCTGGAAGGGCATTCGCTGTGTAAAACATTTTGGCGGTTCATTCCACTGTGGCGATCCCTAATAAATAAAGGGACTAATAAACGAATGAATCAAAATGGCTTCCATTTCCATACACTCTAAAAATGACATTTGCTGCTTGTTCAAACTACTTATTTAAAATGAGCTGAAACAACACGACAACCTAATTATTTTATGTTCAATCCACCTAAATGAGTAAAACCTAATAAGTGAACTTAATGCCTACATGTTGTCTCAACACAGATCGATTGTTAGGAACCCAGCATTTTTTTTACAGTGTACACTGTAATATCTGTTAATGAACAGTTTACGTGTTTTTTAAACGAAAGTGTTTTTCGTTTATTCACGGTGGTAAATTGCATTATGGCAGAAGTGTCCAAACTCGGTCCTGGAGGGCCGGTGTCCTGGAGAGTTTGGCTCCAACCCTAATCAAACACACCTGAACCAGCTAATTAAGCTCCTACTAGATTTTGGCTTTGTCCGAAATCGCCTACTACTCAGTAGGTACTGCATTTGAATTTAAACGTACTACTCGACCGTTAGAAAAGTACGCTCTATTCAGTATGAATGGAACTCAGATGTACTACATCCGCCATTTTGTCATCATCATGTGACCTACCTGCGTCAGTTATGTTGATTCACTCCCATTCATGAATTCTCTCGCGGTGCATCATGGCGTAGCATGTAGTAGTAGGTCATCCGAGTACTTCTCGCATACTGTTTTTCGAATTCTATAGCTGCATCCCAAATGGCACACTATACACTATCCACTTATGCACTATGCACTTACACACTCAACAGCATAGATACAGTTGAAACCAGAAGTGTACGTACACTGTATAAAAAGGCACATAACCATTTTAAAAAAGTCAGATGTTAATGTGACTAAACTTTTTCTCTTTTAGGTAAGTTAGGATTATCACATTTGATTCTGTTCTGCTTAATAGCAGATTAATGAGAGAGATTTTTTGAGAAATTGTTATAACTTTTATTTAAAGTCAAGTTTACATACAGTAAGATTATTATGCCTCTGAAAAGCTCAGATGATGGTGTCAAGGTTTTGGAAGTTTCTGATTGGCTAATTGACAACATTTGAGTTCATTGGAGGCACAACTGTAGAATAGTATTTAAGGAAAACCTCAAACACACTGCTTCCTTGTGTGACAACATGGGAAAATCAACAAGCCAGAATCAACAAAAAAGCCAGATTACAATTTGCTAAATTACACTGGGAAAAAGAATAATGTTTGGAGACATGTCCTGTGGTCTGATGGAACTAAGATTGAACTGTTTGGCCATAATGACCAGTGTTACATTTGGAGGACAAAGGGGAAAGCTTACAAGCCTAGGAACACCATCCCAACTGTGAAGTATGGGGGCGGCAGCATCATGTTGTGGGGCTGTTTTGCTGCAGGAGGGACTGGTCCACTTCACAGCATAGATGGCATCATGAAGAAAGAACATTATGTAGAAATACTGAAGCAACATCTCAAGACATCAGCCAGGAAATTAAAACTTGGCCACAAATGGGTCTTCCAAACAGACCATGACCCTAAGCATACTGCCAAATTAGTTAAAATGTGCTTTAAGGACAACAGAGTGAATGTTTTGGAGTGGCCATCACAAAGCCCTGAGCTCAATCCTATAGAAAATTTGTGGGCAGAGTTGAAAAAGCTTGTGCGGGCAAGACAGCCTACAAATCTGACTCAGTTACACCCATTCTGTCAGGAGGAATGGACCAAATTTCCTTCAAACTATTGTGAGAAGCTTGTGGGAGGATACCCAAAACATTTGACCAAAGTTATACAGTTTAAAAGCAAAGCTAAAAAATACCAAGGAAATGTGTGTAAACTTTTGACTGTCTAGAAATTGATAAAAAATTCTCAAAAAAAGATTCTCTCATTATTCTGCCATTTAGCAAATGTAAATCATTTAGGTAATCCTAACAGAGCTAAAATAGTAAACGTTTAGTATGATTTACCATCAGACATTTTTTTAAAAACGGTTGTTCCTTTTTTAGAGTGTGTGTACTTCTGGTTTTAACTGTATGTATGTAGTGTCATCCCAAATGAAACACTAATGGTTTTTTACTAAGCGGAAATTCAACCCATTTCCTTAAGGACGTTTGCCAAATTAGTAAAATAAATGACCAAACTACCAAATAATAGCTGCCATGAGTATAACCGCATTCACCATCGGGAGGCGCTATAATCGCTCTTATAGGAGAATTTTGCTTTCACAATCCAAAATAAAGTAATCCAACATGAGCGCTTGATAGCTCCGCCCCTTCCGCTACATGAGCAAAACTGCTGTCGTTGAGTGCGTGAAGTGTCCAACATTCCACACTTCATTTTACCGGTTGAATGAGTGCATCATCTGGGTAATTAAAGTGCACTTATTATTTTAGAGTTTTCAGTGTGAACGCACTACTTGCACTACTTATACTACAAAATGACATAGAAAAGTGCATAAGTGTGCCATTTGGGACGCACCTTAAGAATTTGTACGTACTAAAAGGCTCACATGCAGATTTTAGTGTACTATATAGTATGCGATTTCGGACGCAGCTATACTAAACTTCCTGGCAGGTGTGTCCTACCTAAACTATGTCTGTTGGAGCTTAACTATCCGGGACACCGGCCCTCCAGGACCGAGTTTAAACACCCCTGCATTATGGGATGTTGATCTCTGCTCTGTCCACTTTTGATGTTGACAATTCAACTCTACAGTTTAACAAAGTGACAACACCACCCCAGACAATATAGCACTGCAAACTATTAAAACTGTCTATAAAAGTCACTTTTTCAAACTTTTCAAGGTTAAAAGTTGTTGGAAGAAAGATCAAGGTTCGGTAATGCAATTCAGAAGCACAAATAAATATAAAAGAAATGAATCACAATCAACACAATCTTACGACAATTCGTAACTTTTTGATTTAGTGGCTAATTCGTATGAATTCGTACGATCTAATTCGTACAAATTAGTACGATTTGCTCATCACCTAATGACGGTTGGGGTTAGGGGCGGGGTTGAGTGCCATGCCTCCTTTTTAAAATCAGACATTTTCGTACGACTCAACTCGTACGAATTCGTACGAATTAGCCACTAAACTGACAAAACATAAACGTTTTGTTTCCTCGTGAGATCAGGCTGATCACAATATATGGGAAACATGCTAATTTATGGATATTTTGTGTGTGTTAATGTACAATGTAAATATCTGAGTAACGTCTGTCCGTCTGTGTCTCTTCACAAGCCCAGCTCGTAGTGGAGGCAGACACATTCGGCAGCCAGGTGCGAATCCGAGGGAAGGAGACCAACTTTTACCTGTGTATGAACCGCAAAGGAAAACTCGTAGGCAAGGTGAACCTCACTGCACACACACACACCTGTGTTTTTATTCTAGAGTAAATATCTAAACACACTTTAGAATAATGGTCCATTACTTACTAACATTAACTAAGCATGAATAATCTTGTAAAGCGTTTATTATTAATAGTTTAACATGAAGGGGTGGCACGGTGGCTTAGTGGTTAGCACTGTCGCCTCACAGCAAGAAGGTCGCTGGTTCGTGCCTCAGCTGGGTCAGTTGGCATTTCTGTGTGGAGTTCGCATGTTCTCCACTTGTTGGCGTGGGTTTCCTCCGGGTGCTCCGGTTTCCCCCACAAGTCCAAAGACATGCGGTACAGGTGAATTGGGTAAGCTAAATTGTCTGTAGTGTACGAGTGTGAATGAGTGTGTATGGATGTTTCCCAGAGATGGGTTGCAGCTGGAAGGGCATCCGCTGTGTAAAACATGTGCTGGATAAGTTGGCGGTTCATTCCGCCGTAGCGACCCCTGATTAATAAAGGGACTAAGCCGAATAGAAAATTAATGAACGAGTTCAACATGAAGGCATGGCACGGTGGCTCAGTGGTTAGCAGTGACACCTCACAGCAAGAAGGTTGCTGGTTCGAGTCCCGGCTAGGCCAGTTGGCATTTCTGTGTGGAGTTCGCATGTTCTCCACTTGTTGGCGTGGGTTTCCTCTGGGTGCTCCGATTTCCCCCACAGTCCAAACACATGCGCTATAGGGGAATTGGATGAAGTAAACTGGCCGTAGTGTATGAGTGTGTGTGAATGTGAAAGTGTATGGATGTTTCCCAGTACTGGGTTGCGCCTGGATCCGCTGCGTAAAACATATGCCGGAATAGCTGGCGCTTCATTCCACTTTGGCGACCTCTGAAATAGAGACTAAGTCAAAGGAAAATGAATGAATGAATTGTACAAATACATGCGAACTGTTTAATGGGACGCCTAATGAGAACGACCAAAAGCATTGGACCCTGTGCGATGTAAAACAACGCCGAAGGTCACAAAGTGGCAAAAAGGGGTCCTGACCGAGTGTCAATATGTGATGAGTCGGGAGTGAGAATGTTGTTGAACACAACCTAGTACTGGGAAACACACATATACTCTCACACACACTCATACTCTACAGCGAATTTCTATCATTCAATTCCCCTATAGCACATGTGTTTGGACTGTGGGGGAAACCGGAGCACCCGGAGGAAACCCACGCCAACAAGTGGAGAACATGCAAACTCCACACAGATATGCCAACTGACCCAGCCAGGACTGGAACCAGCAGTGCTAACCACTGAGCCACCGTGCCGCCTAAAATGCAATTATACATTCATTCATTCATTCATTTTCTTGTCAGCTTAGTCCCTTTATCAATCTGGGGTCGCCACAGCGGAACGAACCGCCAACTTATCCAGCACATTTTTACGCAGCGGATGCCCTTCCAGCTGCAACCCATCTCTGGGAAGCATCCACACACTCATTCACACTCATACACTATGGACAATTTAGCCTACCCAATTCACCTGTACCGCATGTCTTTGGACTGTGGGGGAAACCGGAGCACCTGGAGGAAACCCACGCGAACACAGGGAGAACATGCAAACTCCACACAGAAACACCAACTGACCCAGCCGAGGTTCGAACCTGCGACCCAGCGACCTTCTTGCTGTGAGGCGACAGCATTACCTACTGCGCCACTGTGTCGCCTGCAATTATACAAAAGATAAATATAGATATATAACACATGTACAAATTATTATGTAACACATTAACAGGGTATATCATATATATATACCATAGTCTATGTGAACAAAAAGGTTGAGAATCATTAATACAGATGACCTCAAAGCTAACCATATCTGTGACTTCCAGAAGCATTAGCCATATATGTTAATGTTGAAGCTAACCCGTTTGTCTTCATGTGCTCATTTTTTGTGTCTCGCAGAAGGCCAGCAACCGTAGTGCAGACTGCGTCTTCATAGAGAAGGTTCTGGAAAACAACTACACAGCGCTAATGTCTGCGCGCTACACGGGATGGTACGTGGGCTTCACTAAAAGAGGGCGTCCTCGCCGCGGGCCACACACGCTTCCCAACCAGCAGGACGTCCACTTCATGAAGCGCTTCCCGCCTGGAGAACAGCCGGACTTGACGCCGTTTCGCTTCACTACAGTCAGCAAGCGGAGCAAAAAAGTCCGCGCAGCGCGACCACGCTAACACCGTGTAGTTCGTGTACATCCCAATGCTAACGTTTACAGGATGAAGCGGGATAAAAACTCAAGCAGGACCGTCCCGTCTTCCTTTAACAGACAATGAGGGTTGCATGACTTTTTATTCCACTGGGTTGGAGCTACAACCATAGTACTAAATACTAGCTAATTTCCTGCAGAGCTGTGGTTTTTTTACGACAGCTCTCTCTTCTCTGATATGGAGGTGACTAACCAAAGCAGACGCAAGCAAACGGCCGGCCCAGACCCGGGGCGGAGGATGAAAAACCCAAAACACAAGCACAGCGGCCTGTGGATGCAGAGCGGCCTAAGATTCGGACGTGATCCCGCTTGAGGGAGAGCAGCAGATACACCTGAAACAGACACTGAGGGAGAAACTAATGAAAGATAGAGGCTACTGTTGGCCAAAAATGAAGATTCAGGCATGCGGTGCTCACCTCGTGTGAACTGAATTTCTCTTTTTCACCAAACAGTTCATAGTGAATGTGTCTATGTAGCTTTTGAAGGAACCAGAAACACTATTATAGCGGTTGCTGTAATACATGCATCATATTCAAGCCAAGATCATCTATGCAACAGCTTTGTGTGAGGAATAAACACTGATTGAAGTTATATTATTAATAATAATAATGATGATGATGATGATGATTAATAATAAGTATTATTATTAAAGATTGATTAATTATGCAAGTTAACACATTTTCTTGCATTATTAATGCTATCAACATTATTATTAGCTCAAGTTAAATTTTAAATAAAGCAAATGTTTTCATTCATTCATTTTCTTTTCGGCTTAGTCCCTTTATTAATCCGGGGTCGCCACAGCGGAATGAACCGCCAACTTATCCAGCACGTTTTTACGCAGCGGATGTCCTTCCAGCTGCAACCCATCACTGGGAAACACCCACACACACTCATTCACACTCATACACCACGGACAATTTAGCCTACCCAATTCACCTGTACCGCATGTCTTTGGACTGTGGGGGAAGCCAGAGCACCCGGAGCAAACCCATGCAAACACGCGGAGAACATGCAAACTCCTCAGAAATGCCAACTGACCCAGCCGAGGCTCGAACCAGTGACCTTCTTGCTGTGAGGCGACAGCACTACCTACTGCGCCACTGCGTCGCCATAGCAAATGTTTTATTTATTGTTATTTTTATGAAATCTTGAAGCAATGTGGAAAACTTTAGTAACCACATAGCAACACCTTAGCATTTAAATAATTGATTAATTATCATTAATTTATTTGTATTATTATTATTGTTATCATCATTATACAAAGTTATTATTAGCACAATTGGAAGTTAAATTGTAAATTAGCACAAATGTATTAATTATTGTTATTATTATTATTATCACCATCATAAATTAATATACTTTTTAATTAAGTTAATTTTGTGTTTGAGACTAAAAACTAAATAAATATTAAAAATTGAATGGATATTAAATGGATATTCTTATTACTGATATGAAGTGCTGCAATAATCATTCATTCATTTTCTTTTCGGCTTAGTCCCTTTATAAATCAGGGGTCGCCACAGCGGAATGAACCGCCAACTTATCCAGCACATGGGGAAACACCCATACACACTCATTCATACACATACACTACGGCTAATTTAGCTTACCTAATTCACCTATAGCACTTGGACTTGTGGGGGAAACCGGAGCACCCGGAGGAAACCCACGTAGGGTGAACATGCAAACTCCACACAGAAATGCCAACTGACCCATTATTATTATTATTATTATTATTATTGTTATTTTTATAGAATGATAATATCATCATCATCAATTAATATACCTTTTTAATTACGTTAATTTTGTGTTTGAGACTAGAAAATGTAAGAAACTAAATAAATATTAAACAAACTGCATGGATATTTAATGGATATTCTTATTAGTGATATGAAGTGCTGCAATATTTGATAGTAAACAAAAGTTCAGTTAATAAAAGTTCCGTAAGTACATCAGTGTGATTATCTAATAACAAAAATAATAATAATAATGATTATAATTTCCCAGGGTTGGGTTGCGGCTGTTCATTAAGTTGGTGATTCATTCCACTGTGGCGACCCCTGATAAATAAAAGGAGTAAGCCAAAAAGAAAATGGATGAATGAATAAATGATGATAATAATAATTATAATTATTATTATTAGGCGACACGGTTATTAGCTAAATTGGCTGTAGTGTATGAGTGTGTGTGTAACTGTGAGAATGTATGGGTGTTTCACAGTGCTGGGTTGTGGCTGGAAGGGCATCCGCTGTGTAAAACATATGGCGGAATATTTGGTGGTTCATTCTTTTGTGGCAACCCCTGATAAATAAAGCGACTACGCCGATAAGAAAACGAATGAATAATAAAAAATGGTAATAATAATTATTATTAGGCGACATGGTTATTAGCTAAATTGGCCGTAGTGTGTGAGTACGTGTGTGAATGCAAGCATGTATGGTTATTTCACAGTGCTGGAAGTGCACCCACTGCTTGAAACATATAATAGTTGGCGGTTCATTCTGCTGTGGCGACCCCTGATAAATAAAGGGACTAAGCTGAGGGAAAATGAATTATCATTATTATAAAAATTCATTATTTTTATTAATATTATCATCATCATTATTTTGTTTCAGGAATGATTTGGAATAAACACAGTCAAAAAATGGTTGAATCATAAACGCAAACACAGCTGAATAATCATAAGTTGATTTTGGAAAAAAAAGGGTGACATTTTCAGCTGATGGAGCTTTAATTTCATACTTTGCCAATATATGTGTTGGCACTTGAACTGTCACTATGAGCTGAAACTGTGAGGAAAACAGGAACATGAGAGCGAGTAAATAATGACTGAATATTCATATTTGGCTGAACTATTCCTTTAAGCTAATGAACGAATTGAATGAATCAAATGAATGAATCAAATGAATGAGCGAACAAACGAACGAATGAATGAATGAATGAATTGAATGAATGAACGAATCAAATGAAATGCTGAATAAGTGTGTATGTTTGTGTGTGTTCGTCATGACGCATTTCAGGTTGCATTAAAGACCATGAGGGATATAATCATATGTGACTTATAACAAAAGATGGCCATTGCTGGATGGACAGAATCTACCAGAACTGGAATGTAAAAGACAATAATGAGGAAACTCATTTAAAGCTGCACCAAATACAAACGAACAGACCAAAGACAAGCGGCAGGATTGAGTCTCCACAAAAACAACACGACGAGCAACGTTCCTGTTTGGACCACAAGTGGAGGAATGCTGCTACTGGAAATATAACGGAGAACCAAAGTCTTATACCAGCTTATTAAAGGGGAAAAAAACAGTACAAAACTTTTTTTCTAAATATAAATATAAAAATATATATAAATATATATGAAGATTAATGCTGACTAAGTGATATTACTTTGACTGCTACTATCATTGTTGTTACTATAAAAGAATTTCACTTATTTATTTTATCTCTGTGTATGGCAAAATCCTTTCCGAAGCCAGTAAACTCTACAGAAACGTGTCCGTGTTTCAAAACATACATGTTGTGAGAGTCATCATTATTATCAGACAGCGAGTCAAGACCCTTATGAGTCATTATTACCTCTTTATTAACCTGGTTAGTGATGCATCTTGTGACCATAACCAGAAGTGCTTTTAAAACTCACGTCAGTATAGGAATGACTCCTCAAGTACTGGTAAAAGAGGTGTGTGTTACTTTAGGAGATATGACTTAGCCTGATAGATGATAAAACACTGAGAGATCCAAGCCATGTGAACAAACCAGAATATACAATATTGCTAAACGGTGCTAAAGACCACCCTGGACATTCTAGCAACCTCAAATCAATGTGTACATAATTAGCAAATCACATAGCAACGCCCTAGCAACCAATCTAAACCTTCTAGCAACCTCAAAGCAATGTGTACATAATTAGCAAATCCCATAGCAACACCCTAGCAACCAATCTAAACCTTCTAGCAACCTCAAAGCAATGTGTACATAATTAGCAAATCACATAGCAACACCCTGCCAACCACCCTGAACCTTCTAGCAACCTAAAAGCAATGTATAAAAGTTTAGCAACCACGTAGCAACACCCTGGCAACCACCCTGAACATTCTAGCAATCTTAAAGGAATGTGTACATTTTTACCAACCATAAAGCAACACCTTAGCAACCACTCTGAACATTTTAGCAACCTCAAAGCTACGTGTAAATCTTTAGCAAAACCCTACCAACCACCAATTTAGTTTACAATCTAGTAAACTTGAAGCAATTTGTAAACCTTTTAGCAACCATATGGCAACACCCTAGCAACCACCCTGGATAATCTAGCAACTTCAAAGCAATGTGGCAAACTTTAGCAACCACATAGCAATACCCTAACAACTTCCTGAACATTCTAGCAACCTCGAAGCAGTGTGTAAATATTTAGCAACCACCATAAACATTCTAGGAACCTCAAAGCAATGTGTAAAACGTTAGCAACCACATAACAACACCCTAGCAACCACCCTAAACATTCTAGGAACCTCAAAGCAATGTGTAAAACGTTAGCAACCACATAGCAACAACCTAGCAACCACCCTGGACATTCTAGCAACCTCAAAGCAATGTGGCAAACTTTAGCAACCATATAGCAACACCCTAGCAACCACCTGGACATTCTAGCAACCTCAAAGCAATATGTACATACCTAGCAATCACATAGCAACACCCTAGCAACCACCCTGAATATTCTAGCAACCTCAAAGCAATGTGTAAATCTATAGCAACCGTTCAGCAACATCCTAGCAACCACCCTAAACATTCTAACAACCACAAAGCAATGTGTAAAATATTTGCAACTTTGACTTTTTCTTTAAATCCTATTTTACATCTCTTAGTTTTGATAGTCTTGGGGGCTCTATTTTATTGATCTAGGCTCATAGCGCAAAAGCATTAAGAATGTGTCTGAATCCACTTTTGCTTTTTTAAGGATGGAAATATACGCTCTGCGCCACGGCACATGGTCTAACAGGATTGTGCTTATTCTCTTAATGAGTTATGTGTGTGTTTTAAGCATAACGTACATTAAACCAATCAGAGTGTCATCTCACATTCTCTTTAAGAGTCAGTTGCGTCGCGCCATGGAGCATTTGCTATTTACATGACGACTTTGTAAGTGAAAAAACTGAACACTTTACTAGCGAGAAAACAGTTAAACATCTGCAGCGAGGATAAAGAACGAGCCTCCTCCATTCAGCCTCTTTACTTTTACTCTTTACTTTCATGGATAAGGAAACGGTGGAAACTCACTCCACTGAAGACATCCACTAGCCCACATATTTAATTTCGTTTGTTAAGCACAGAGATTTGTTTTAAAACTATTTCTAAATTCAGTTCTAATTTCCAGCTAACTAATAAATGAACAATAATAATGAAGTGTGGTCAAAAAACACACGTCCTGTTCTTATGCCCCATATAGTGATGCAGACGTCTCCAAAACCAGACAGGTGGACAAATCTAAACTTGTTTTTATTAAAACTAATTTAAATATGCATATGATAAATAATACTACTAATAATAATAACATTATACAAATGCAAACTGTCATGAATGAACAGAAAAAAAATGTAAAGATATTAGTGTGTTGCTGTACATCCTGTGTGTATTAGGCAACATAGATATATACACTAGATATCGCATAGGGACCCTGAGCATGCGTCAATAGCGCCGCCACATTGGTACAGTGCTCCTAGAATAAAAGTCATTCAACCGCATTAGTCAAGACAGTGTGCCGATGTGAAGATGCTGGACTTTAGCGCTGTGTACGGGTGTAGTAACAAGCAAACAAAGCACAAAGGCATCACATTTCATAGGTAAGATTTTGTTTTTTATGTTTTGTATGTTATGAACTTTTGTGTTTAACAAGTAATGTTATTGATGATAATACAGTCTGCTGCATTCGCCATAAGGCGAAGTAGCACCAACTCACACTAAATTCTAGACTTATGCTAGTTTTGTTGAATAAAATAAGCAAACAATGTTATGAAATATGACAACAAGACCCTGCGGTGCTAGAAACATGTATTATTGTCGGCTAAGTGAACGAGTCATTCATAACGGAGATTCATTCACAAACGGATCGCTCCCTCCGTCAGAAGTGAAAGCAGGAGAGGGGGGTGTGTTTCAGGACATGGATTAGATCAAATTAAACAGGGATGGAGGATAATGCATTTCCATGCACACAAACACACACTCTTTGTCGGCAATGCCCGTGCGGTCACATCCATCAATGTAGAAAAGTGATGTAAAATTATAATATTTCGTAATTTAAAAAAATATTTGCATACTGACCACCGGGAAAGCTCACGATCATAGATATATGTGTATATGTGTATTTCTCTGGCTTTGGATGGCCACAGTCCTCCACTTCAGCTTGGTCCCGCATTCATTTCAAAGGAGCGCTACCCTGTACTAAAATGGCGGCTCTATTGACGCATTCCTTCCAATAGACAACAATAGGCCAGGCGACATCTAGTGTATATATCTATGATTAGGCAATGTGTAAGTGTTTGGCAAAGGGGCATAACTAACCACAAAGGCGTGTAACTAATGCGCTCTGCGCTGGACTTTAGACCTGCTTTCAGCTGGTCAATTGCCCAGTCTATTTTAGTTCCTCAATAGCAACAAGCCAACAATGCACCTTAACACACCTCCTTTTTAGACCGGAACACCCATGAGTCCACAAAGTGGCGCAAATGGATTTACTATTTAAACAACGTGGCACAAAACATTAAAAAATTAGGTTTGCGCTGGTCTGAAAACAGCAACACATCATGCCAAACACGTCTTGCACCTTATTGCGCCGGGTGTTAAAGGGTCACGAAACACCAAAACACATTTTTTGAGCTGTTGACAGTCATATATGTGTCCCATGCTGCTATAAACACTATTAGGACACATATATTGCACTAAAAAGTGAAAATTGGTTGTTTTTGCGTTATTTTGAGCAAATTCGTTCTTCCGGTTTGAAACGAATTTTTGAAGCTGCGTCACGGCCATGAGATACTTAGGTGTAAATCCAGCCAGCAGACTGGCTCTCTGTCTTTTCGCGGACTTTCTGACGTATGTGAGTGTGGATCATTAATTCATGACAAAGACGTGCTTCAAACCAATCAGCGTGCTCTATTGTGTATGACGTGAAACTTCATTAATATGCATGATAGCTCCGGAGACTGTTTACCTGTTACAGTGTTCAGACGGCAGAGAGACGCCACGCTGTGTTGCTAAAACAAGTGAAAGAACAAGAATTTGGAGACACGGGTCGTCGGTGTTGCGTTTATTGTTGTGCTTCAACGAAGGTTTTGTTTTCATTTTCCCTCTATGAGAGAGCTGCTGGAATCGCGTGTGGATTACAGTGCACGCGACACGCGACAGAAACGCGTTTGTAAGGAACATTGTTTACCCGAGAGCTTTTCGCATCTGGAAATGGTGAAATCCGGATTTGCCGCTTGTCTACTTTTATTAAAAAGACACAGCTCCAGTTTGATTGTCTGTCTACAGATGTGGTAAGTGTTTGCAATGCTGTGCCCTTTGTTTAACCAAGATTGCAAAGTTAGTTCGTGGTTAGCAGAGCTCTTTCAGTTTTTAAAGACATACCATAGTCAAAATGATTTGGTTACTAAGTTTACAGTATGTTAAAATCACTGCAATATTACAGTACAATATTATAGACTGAAAGATCCGCTGTAAATGCTGCTCTCCGAGTGTAAACATGTAAACACAAACTAATCCCGTCATGCAGGATTTTCGCTCCATTTTGTGACAGGATAGTCTATACACAAACGGCTTTCTGACGCTACCTACAGAGTACATACGTTACAGAGAAATGCAGAGGATTTTTTTTTCTCTCATTCGCCATTCTGTATCAAATCAGCCTCTGTGTGTTTGTTTTGCCTGTGAAATCTGCACGTGGCCAAATGGAAACTCCCTTCTATGCAAAATCTTATCCTCTTTCCCTCCCCCGACACTCCCACACTCCCAGAGCTGGACACGCCCAACTTTCCTGACTTTTTTCAAACTAGAGGTGTGAAAACACCCTGCTGAGACAGGGGGTTTCATGGCCCTTTAAGGCCCTACATCTTATTTTGTTTACAATTCAGAATTAACACCTTGCTTGATTCAGATTATGTTTTTACAGTATACGAGTTTACAGTATGTTCACAATTCTGACTCTTTTTGCAAAAAAAGTCTTAATTGGGTGAAGTGAATTGCAATTTTGTGGAGGTTTAAATGTGCATTTCTTGGGAATTCTGACTTTTTTTCTCAGAGTTGTGATTTTACAAGAGATTAGGCCTCAAAAAGTCATATTTCATATTCATTTATTTACATAACAGCTGCATAAACAAATAAAGGACAGACACCATTTCATTCATTTTCTTTCCGACTTAGTCCCTTTATTAATCAGGGGTCGCCACAGCGGAATGAACCGCCAACTTATCCAGCACATGTTTTACGCAGCAGATGCCCTTCCAGCTGCAACCCATCACTGGGAAACATCCATACACACTCATTCACGCACACACTCATACAGTACGGTCAATTTTAGCATACCCAATTCACCTGTACTACATGTGTTTGGACTTGTGGGGGAAACCGGAGCACCCGGAGGAAACCCATGCGAACACAGGGAAAACATGCAAACTCCACACAGAAACGCCAACTGACCCAGCCGAGGCTCGAACCAGCCACCATTTTTCCAGCTATATTCTATGAGGACCTGTTGCTTATATCTAAAGCAGTCAACACACACACACACACACACACTACTGTCACCAACAACCTGTAATCCTGGCAGTCTCCGAGCCAGCTGAGTCAGCGGGAAAAGCAGAAGGATTGAGAGAGAAACAGACTGTTCTGGAGGCGAAGCGCTGGAAAGATTGTGCCGGCCAAACCCAGAGGAAGGTGTACGGTAATGCTGGAGGAGGAAAGAATGCTAAATATGTGCGTGAGAACACAGGGCTGACCTGAGACCTGCAGGAATTATGGGAAAAAAAACATCTCCCCACCGACCCACAGGAAACACACACACCCTCCATCACACACACACACAAACGGTCTGCTCCAGCCAGACGCGCAGAGGTCACACTCACACATATTCATATACACCCTCGCCATGACACACAGCGAACACGTCTGACAGACAACAACACACCCTGCACCAGATGGATGGACACACACACACACACACACATGGTATATATGCGGTCAATGACTGGAGAAAAACAGACATGGATGAATCACACCGATAGTGCCAAGAACAGTCATATTTCACACAAACATCAGAAAGCCAAATATTGTGCATAAACAAAAAAATAAGTCTATTTTTAGGATAATTTTAGGATACATTTTCTGTGTCTGATATATGCTTTTGAGACATTATAACCATTTGCCCTATTTGCAACAAAAAACATTAACAATTCTAATTAGACTAATTAAATAAAGTAATTATTCGCCGGCAGCTAGCGATCTACAACTCTCACATGGTCGCCCACTGAAGCTAAGCAGGTCTGAGCCTGGTCAGTACCTGGATGGGAGACCACATGGGAAAGCTATGTTGCTGCTCTAAGTGGTGTTAGTGAGGCCAGCAGGAGGTGTGCGTCTGTCTGTGTGTGTCCTAATGCCCCAGTATATTGATGGGGACTCTATACTGCTCAGTGGCGCAATATGGTTGCGGTCGCGTCATCCAGGTGGATGCTGCACACTGGTGGTGGATGAGGAGATTCGCCCAATGTGTGGTTTGAGTGTCCAGAAAAGAACTATATAAATGTAAGGAACTATTATTCATAATCATTCACAATGCTAAATAAATAAATGTCACATCAAAGAAGAGTAGAATTCATAGAGATATATTTATTGCCAATATATTATTAATAATATTATTAATATTATTATTATTAACGTCGCTGGGTCGCAGGTTCGAACCTCGGCTGGGCTGGGTCAGTTGGCGTTTCTGTGTGGAGTTTGCATGTTCTCCCTGCGTTCGTGTGGGTTTCCTCCGGGTGCTCCGGTTTCCCCCACAGTCCAAAGACATGCAGTACAGGTGAATTGGGTAAGCTAAATTGTCCATAGTGTATGAGTGTGAATGTGTGTGTGTGGAAATTCCCAGAGATGGGTTGCGGCTGGAAGGGCATCCGCTGTGTAAAAAATTGTGCTGGATAAGTTGGTGGTTCATTCCACTGTGGCGACCCCGCAAGGGACAAAGCCGACAAGAAAATGAACGAATGAATGATTATTATTATTATTAATATTATTATTATTATTATTATTACCAAGATTAGAAACATCTAATATATTAAATATTTTTCACTTTGTAGAAATAATATAAAAAGTCCAAATAAGAGAAAATATAATAAAGATAATAATATGTTAATATTATTTTTAAGAATAGTAAAAAATGTTTTTTGTGGTTGTTAATATGGTATTCAGACATGATGTATACAGAAAAATAAGATATTCCCTTACTTTATTATGTTATATTTTTAAATTTCCTATGCAATTAGTATGGCCATAGAGTATGAGTGTGAATGAGTGTATATGGGTGTTTCTCAGTGATGGGTTGGTTGCAGCTGGAAGGTCATCCGCTGTGTAAAACATATGCTGGATAAGTTGGCGGTTCATTCCACTGTGGCGACCCCAGATTAATAAAGGGACTAAGCCGAAAATAAAATAAATGAATAAATAATATAATATAATTATTATTATATTATTCAAACATGATTAATACAGAGAAAATGTGTATAAATTATTTAATATTATTTATATATTTACTATATAGTTATTTATATTACATAATTTTCTGGAAATTACACGTGAAAATGAATAAATATTGAAAAATACAATTAAAATAATAATAATAATAATAATAATAATAACACAAAAAAATTTAAAATATGTAATACAGAAAAACATGATTTTATAAGTTATGAATTAAATTATTATTATTTTTAATATGGAAATTAGAATTGTAAAACAAATGATAGTAAAAAAAATATTAAAGTCTAATAATAATATAATAAAGTATAATAAATTATTACAGTATTCAAACATGATCAAATGCAGAAAAATATTTCTATAAAATATTTTATGTTATTTATATATTTATTATATAATTGTTTATATTATTTCTATAATTTTATGGAAATTACAAACGTAAAAAAAAATTGAAAAAACAATTGAAAAAAGTATAATAATAATAATAATAAAATTATATTATTATTTTAATAAATATAACAATATTAATATAAATATAACATTAATAATTAATATTAGTAGTGTTATTCATTCATTCATTTTCTTTTCGGCTTAGTCCCTTTATTAATCCGGGGTCGCCACAGCGGAATGAACCGCCAACTTCTCCAGCACGGTTTTACGTAGCGGATGCCCTTAGAGCCGCAACCCATCTCTGGGAAACATACACACTCATACACTACGGACAATTTAGCTTACTTAATTCACCTGTACCGCATGTCTTTGGACTGTAGGGGAAACCGGAGCACCCGGAGGAAACCCACACGAACGCAGGGAGAACATGCAAACTCCACACAGAAACGCCAACTGACCCAGCCGAGGCTCGAACCAGCGACCTTCTTGCTCTGAGGCGACAGCACTAACTACTGCGCCACTGCGTCGCCATTATTATTATTATTATTATTATATAATTAATAATAATCTAATTAATAATAATAATAATAATAATAATAATAATAATAAAAATAAACAAAAATTTAGAAATATTAACTTTGCTATTTAGTAATATTTGTTGTTATTATTACAATATTCAGACATGATATACTGTAATAAAAAAAAAAAATTCCTCCCAATTTTAACAAAAAGTTTTTGGAATAAATATGACAATCACAACTACAAACATTACTTAATTTCTTACAGTACATATAAATCCTGGTTTTTAACCTTTGATGTGGTGTGAAACAACCTGGACATCTGTTCCTGCGACTCGCCTAAACACACACACACACACACACACACACACACACACACTCTTCTGTAACATCCAGCCCCTGAAAAAAATCACCAGACGGCCACTTTTACCACAGCGTTCAGACTGAATCCAGGTCATATTGCTCTGCAGTGAAAAACCGCAGCTCCATCACACACTTTTCAGCACAGAAACCACAACGCCACCGACACACCGCAGCCAGAGCCACAGTGTAAAACAACGACTTCTGACACACACACACTCTCTCAGCCCATGACAACACGCCGATAAAACGCGGCCTTTCTCATATGCATGTGGTTGAAATGGGCTGAATCGCCTAGCAGAAGTCCACATTCCCAGACAAACACTCCGCTGGCTGTAAAAGGCTGGAGGAATTGTTGGAAATGTGGGAAAGTCTCTCGAGGTTCGCCAGGAGCCGAGAAACAGGTGCAGAGCGGCAGGCCCACGTTTGGGATTGTTTGCGAATGCTGGGAAAAAAGACATGTTTATGACATTCAGACCTTTCCTGAACCCGGCCCGTGCTGCCTTCTGCATTCCTCTCACGAAAACTAATATCCTGATAATTAAATCAAAATCAGATCCTCATCATCTTTAAAGGGCACCTATTATGCAGAAATCACGTTTATAAGGGGTTTAAACACAGATGTGTGGCAGCAGTGTGTGAATACGACCAGCTTCATATTTATTTATTTTTTTCAAATCACACTTCATTAACACTTTGATTGACTTTCTCCCTTTGTACGTGTCATCAGAGAGAGGAAGCCCCGCCCATTAGTGACGATCTCTTTCTCATTAGCATAGGACGTTAGTCTTGTTTTTGAATCTGCCACTATGCTGACACATAGACATTTGTAGCTCCGCCCTCTTCTGAAAAGAGCACAATCTCATTTGTATTTATAGAGACAGTCACCAAAATGGCACAGTTAGAATGCTGACACAAAGGCAATTGTAGCTCCGCCCTCTTCTGAAAAGAGCACAATCTCATTTAAATTTAAAGAGACAGTCACCAAAACGACACAATTAGGATCAAAGCCTAAACAAGGCAGATTCAAAGAGTTATAAAACATTATCTGTGAGGTATTTTGAGTTGGAACATCCCATACACACTCTAGGGCAGGGCTATTCAATTAGTTTGTCACGGGGGCCAGTTCATGAAAAGCATCCCAAACGAAGGGCCGGAGAGATATGACTTGCAATATAAATGATGACACAACTGCATTTAAGAGCCAATTATGTATTTTTGCTCCTTTAGACACCCATGTTGTATTTGTCTACATTAAAATGTTAATATATTGTATTTTGAAACTATATAATATCACTGCATTGTACAATAAGTTTTTTTAACAAACATTCAAATGTTGTATTTCACAGCACAACAAAATCAGTGTATTGCTGAAGCAGGCTTCTTCTACATTCAGATACGTTCATATGTGATGTTTTGAACTGCATAACAATTATGGATGCAACAAATATAGATTTTGGTTGTACGATTATATAGTGTGAAGAATAATCAGGGTTTCACAGTTATCACGTCTAATGTAAATTTAAGCTTTATATTAGCTGATTTAGATCTGGACATCCCTAACTAATATTAAAAAAAACCTTCAAAAGGTATTTTCATTAGTAATAGTTTTTATGCTGTAGGTTTTTCTGTGCTTATAGGGCTACACAATTTAATTATGTGTGTGTTTATAGAGAGGAACGGGAGAAAATAATATAATAATAATTGTTATGAAGGTCGGCGCCAATATTTAGATTAACTGTTGTTATCATCTGCGTTCATACATACATAATCATTTTAATAATAGTTCGTCTAACATGTCTTTTGTTTACATTGCACTGAAAGCTAAGCACAACTCTCACCGCTACAGCATGAGATGTTTTCTACTGCGTGCACCCAGACAGCTGCGAGCGCGTTGCTCCGCTTGCGCCCGCATATTGGCATATATTCTTACGACATAACAAACTCGCGCGCGGGAAAGACGTGAAATGGGAACGGCCCGCTGCTATAGTTATTACAGTGTGCGTGCGTATTAGCTTCGGTGGACAAGCTCGGAACTTTAAACTAGCGCACAGTTGGCAACTTGGCTTAACTTTGTTCAGCAGTTTCGTTTCGTGCGGCAGAACAGAAATGCAGAAATGCGGCTTAGAGAAGCCTTTACGACTAATTAACCGAGGCGAATTAAAGCGCAGTTAATAGTGAAATCGGTTAATCGTTGCATCCCTAATATCGATATCAGTGCATTGTACAAAAAAACATTTCTACGAACATTCAAATGTATTCGGCTGCTCTCGCCACTGTCAGGTGACTCACGCTCTGCGCAGCTCTTGCTGTATTGAACAGACGCACGTCACTTCATAACTATAGCGGCCGTTTTTTGACTGAACTAAATTTATTCTTGATGTCTTGGTCACACTATTTGGAGGACCAGAATAAATTGCCTCGGGGGCCGGGTTTGGCCCGCGGGCCGCCAATTGAATAGCCCTGCTCTAGGGACATCAGAGATATATTTTAGGTCTTGTAAAAAGGAGCATATTAAGTCTTCTTTAACAACAACAATTTGCATTTAAAGGGACACGCATAAAATATGTGACAAGCTATGATGAATGATCGCATATTAAGGTGAATATTCACAGACACAAACCGGGGGATACCAGAGATTTAGTTTACAAAATGTCCTTTTTAAGTGACACTACACTTCATATGGCAAGCCATTTTTTTACTTAAATCCACATTTTTTACTGCTATTGCAAGTCATTTTTGCTTGTATCCCTTTTAAGAGGGTCGCGATATTGATGCGATATTCAGATGGTGCTCTGTGGCACAGCAGAAATGTCAACAGTGTCCTGAGTCGTGACTGGGCACTGCGGACAGTCGTCGACTTGCGGCGCCAGTCTGCGTACCCTAATAGAAACTTATGTTTAGAATTCTAAAATGTATGGCTCTGCGTGGAGCAACGCAGCACGTCGCAAAGGCGCATCTGGTGTGAATTATAAGTGTAAAGGGGTCGCAGAACGCGTGAATAAATCATGATATTTGTGCGTAATTAGACGCGTAAACATTTTGAGTATACTCACTTCATTTGGCGTCAAATTCGCTTCACAGTAGACACGGATTCACGTCATGGGCGGGGCTTCTGTCTGCCCGGTGACTCTAGCTTTGTTGCTAAATGGCTCACATGGACTTTATTGAGAGAGTAGTTGTGTTTATGTGCTTTTTGAAGGCTGAAAAACAGCGTATATTTGTTCGGTGTCGTGTCTGAGTGCACTAGATCCTTATTTCAGAGGTGTACCCAGCTATGTGAGCATCAACTCCTCCAGAAGTTATACCTGGATGATGGAGGCTTTCAGCGGTGCTTCTGACTGAGCCGAGCCAAGTTTGATGAACTGTTGTCCGGTGTCGACAAGAGGATTTCCCCTTGGAACACCAACAACAGGCGCTACGTCATAATCACGCCCCTACAAGAGCAAGCTCCTGATTGGTTAACGCAGCGCGAATGTCTGCTGAAGTTCAGATTTTCCAACTCGAGCGATGGTCAAACTCGTCAAACACACAAAATGCTCAACTCGTGCCAAAATGATGCATTTCGCGCAAATGAAGTGGCACGAGTTGAGCATTTTGCGTATTATTCGCGTGAATCGTGCAGCAGGATGTCTATTTGTGTCTTTGCATTGGCATAACATGTAAATCACTCGCGCTTGATGATTCATCCGTGTCAGGTGTGAACGCAGCATTATATTTGTAATAAAATATGGCAAGTCAGTTTTACATAATGAACAAGTTCACTTTTTGACTGTCATAGAGACATAGGGGTTGATTTATATCACTCATATCGGCAAGAAACGTTGATGTATCATCACTAAGCTGTCAATTGTCCACATAGCAACAAAACAGACTAACCTAGCAACCATTTAAAAACATTGTAGGGACCTGGGAATCGGCTCGTTTCACTCATGCTAGCTAGCAAAATGGGACTTCCTGTGTACAATCAAAGACTCTAGAATACACAAGACGTGTCACTCGTATAGTTTTGAATAGGGAAAAGTGTAACGCTCAATACAGCGAATGAAGCCCCGCCTACTAGTACAGGAGCCAATCAGCGATCGCAGTAGACTGATGATTCTCCAGGGGAGGGGCTCAAACCAGACGTAAATTTCTGCTGATTTTGTATAATTCAAACGTTTAGAAATGAAACTAAAGAGACGGATGTTGTTTAATTTTATTTTTGATTCCTAATATGAAGTTTTATCGTAAGCTTGGCAAACAATTTTGGAGAATTTGATGTTTCCCCATTCAAAGAGAATGCCCAAACATGTGCCCGAAAGGCGTTTCAAAGATGGCCGCCGAGTGAAATGACTTGCATTAAAGGGACTTTGGTACGTGGTAACAATGATTAGCAAAATGCTAATAACGATTAGCTACATGCTATTAATGATTAGCTAAGTGCAATAACATATGCTGTAAATGCTTAATAAGTATTAGGATTTGATCAAACATGTAAATGAGGGTTGTCATTCTGCCTAGCAACCACCTAGCAATGACACACATTTTAGCAACTGCCTAGAAACTGCTGTGCTTCCTGCCAACTGCCATTTCCAGTCCTAGCGCAGTCACGTCTTTCTCAAGCCAACATCAAAGTTTGTCAATGAACTTTAGGTTCTATTTTCTACTACTACACCTCATTGATTTGCATTTTATTATGATATTAGTACTGCTACTATTATTGTTACGCTACACTAAAAAATAAAAGCTGCTAACGAATAGTTTCCGTATTTTGAGATTCACAAGTGTTTTCCGTTTATTTACGGTTGTGAATTGCATTATGGGATGTTGATCTCTGCTCTGTCCACTTTTGATGTTGAAAATTCAACGCTACAGTTTAACAAAGTGACGTTTATTGACATTTTAGTAGTTTGAAATAATATAATGTATAAGAAATAATATCTAGAGAAATAAGTCTGTAAAATAACAGAAAATGTACTGTGAGTTTAATACAAGGTTTTTGTAGCACAGTGGTGTAGTCCTAAGTATGCTTACTTTTTTCCATGAGCGGTTTGGGTATTACCACTTCTGAGGATCAATAATTGCATATACCCTCGGTATACTCACTTGTTTTTCTGATTAAACTTCCCTAATTTATGTGTATTTGCGTCCCCTTTAACTGTATACCAAAGTTTTTTTGACTCGCATCTTAATTTGTTACAATTGGTGCATTTTTGTTTAACTTGCGCTATTCCCCGCCCCTGACGACCACAGCAGCTGTGAGAAAATTTTGTGAGAGTTTTTCGAAGACCACGACAAGTCAGTTCAGGTAAATTTATGAAACAGCATGGGTGTCGCTTTAGCCCTCCTAGATTTCTATTCAGCACCCTTAAAGGTTTTGTGATTAGCTCATGAACTGTACACTACTAAATGATCGCCTCAGTCCCCTTTAATTTTGATATGAAAACAGTGGCAGACTTCCACCGCTCCGTTTTCAGCTCATTTTTCATTTAATCAGCAAACCACATCTGTTCAGGGCGAGAGAAATCCTAAAATCGCCCCTGTAAAACAGTATTTCACATGTCTTAATCGTACCTATCACTACAGGGAACGACACTATATATAAAACACTAAAAACGATGAGGCAAAGACTACTCATAAATCGTGTAACAATATGCGATTTAAAAGGGTAACTTATATAATAGCGAGAACAGAAGACAGACTCCTAATAGATTGGTTTAAAACAAGCATAAACGAATGTGACAATCAAAAATAATGGCTGATTGATGTTTAAAGGAACCTAATAAATATAAAGTAATAAGCCAGTAAAGAAAGTAAGTTAAAAGGCTGTCTTTCCATGTCAACTAAATTGTTGTAACTATCTTGATTGACTTTTTTCTTTAATATTACATTGATTAAATAGGCTACATACTGTATAAATACAGCCAATTTCCGAGTCTGCTGGGGGGGCACTATTAGCTAAACATAAATCATTAAATAGGATTAGACTATTAGCATCTCCCTTTAAAACGAACAAATTTGTTTGAATTTTTTTCTTTTTAAATGGATAGTTTACGCAAAAAATGAAAATTGTCATCATTTACTCAACCTTTACTTGTTCCAAACTGGTTTGTCTTTTTTTCCTTCTGTTGAACACAAAAGAAGATATTTTAAAGAAAGCTGGAAACCTGTAACCATTGACTTACATTGACATAGTATTTGTTTTTCCTTTGTGGAAGTTAATGGTTACAGGTAACTGATGTAAAAAAATATATATATATAATGAATTAAAGAAGCATTGACTTTCTTTGTTTCTTTGGCTACTTTCCTTTAAAATTTGGGTCGGGTGTAATAGTACACCACCTTTTTTTAGGACTACACCACTGTTGTAGCATAATATACAACACCAACCCAGACAATACTGCACTTTAAACTATTAAAAATAATAATAAAAGTCACTTTTTCAAACTTTTCAAGGTTAAAAGTTGTTGGTAAACAGATCAAGGTCCCATAATGCAATTCAGAAGCATAAATAATCAGGAAAAAATAAAAACATGAATCACAAAATACAGAAAAATGCTAATTTGCAGATATATTTTACAGTGCGTTATTGCTGTTATTACAGTATTTATAGACAAGTGCAGGTTGTTTTTAAGCAGATTCAGACTTCTTCAGGGCCTGCCTGTGCTAGTTTGCTTTCTCTCTGCACTGGTTATGAATTTTTCCAGTCTATTCTGGACGAGTTACACTTCTGCATTTAAATGCTCCTGTTTGCCAAGGAAAATCTATTGAGGACATATTAACATTTCCAAGCATAAGTCCACCCAGGGGTGAAGGTGGTTGGCAGGGTGTCGCGAACTGAGCGTAACATGTTTTATCCAACTGGAACAACACTCGCATCGGCCAATCACACGTCAGAGATCTGCGCAATGTGACAAGCAGCCAATCAGATCCAGAGATCAGACTCAGAAGAAAACTTTTAATTAGGTTTATCCAAAGGAAGCCAGTTTTCGTTTGATTTGGTGTGAGGGGTCTTAAACAGAAGACCTACTAATACTAATACTAATACTAAATTAATAATAAGAATACTAATACTAAACGAACACTAATATGAAGAATACTTCTAATACTAAACAAATACTAATAATAAGAATACTTCTAATACTAAACGAATACTAATAATAAGAATACTACTAATACTAAACAAATATTAATAATAAGAATACTACTAAAACTAAATGAATACTAATACTACTAATAATAATAATAATAATACTAAACGAATACTAATAATAATAAGAATACTACTAAAACTAAATGAATACTAATAATAATAATAATACTAATACTAAACGAATACTAATAATAATAAGAATACTACTAAAACTAAATGAATACTAATACTAATAATAATAATAATACTAATACTAAACGAATACTAATAATAATAATAATACGAAAACTAAATGAATACTAATAATAATAAGAATACTACTAATACTAAACGAACACTAATAATACGAACAGTAATACTACTAAAACTAATACTAATCATAAGAATACTACTAATACTAAAAGAATACTACTAATAAAAATACTAAAAATTCTAAACTAATACTACTACTACTACTAATAACAATAAAAAGCATTCTCTTGAACTGCATACGCAACCCAATCTTCAACAATACGATGTAATGGAAAAGTCTATGCACATGAATGAATGAATTTAATTATTGACTTACCCTTGCAGCATGCAAATCTGTATGTATTATGTCTTCTGTGGAACACAAAATAAGATATTTTGAAGAATGTTGTTGATTGCTACTTTCATTATACAAAGGATTATATATATATATATATATATATATATATATATATATATATATATATATATATATATATATATATATATATATATATATACATACATACAGTTGAAGTCAGAAATATTAGCCCCTCTTTGATTTTTTTTTCTTTTTTTTTTATATATTTCCCAAAATATGTTTACCAGAGCAGGGAAATTTTCACAGTATGTCTGATAATATTTTTTTCTTCTGGAGAAAGTCAAATTTGTTTTATTTCGGCTAGAATAAAAGCAGTTTTTAATTTTTTAAACACTATTTTAAGGACAAAATTATTAGCCCTTTTAAGCTATTTTCTTTTCTCGATAGTCTACAGAACAAACCATCATTATACAATAACATTTATATTATATTCTATTATAAAATTATTATAAAAGAAAAGAAAAAATCCATCAAATGAATAAATACATTATCCATAAATGTACAAAAAACAAAAAATAAGTCAAATAACTTAAAAACCCAAATATCTTGCATAATATTTTAGACATTAAGAATGATAATTTTCAATTAATTCTAGCTTCCTGCAGTAAATGCTTTTGCACAGACCAAGCTTTATTTTGTTTTGGAGGAATAAAATGCACTGCAGAATCCTGTCCAACAGGGACTTACATTAAATATGTAAACATGTGCCTTTTCAGCTTGTTTTTTTACCATAAACTGATCTACATGTATAAGCAGAAGCAAAACTAATAAAACCTCTGTAGGCTCTTCAAACCTTGCAAAACAGAAAAAAGACACTTAAAAAACACCTCACTTGAACGGAGAATGTTTAACGTACAAACCAAGACAAGACAGGATTTCTGGCAGCATCTCTGTGTTGGCTCGAGTCTGGATGAATCCACAGCCTCTGGCGGTCTGTCATCCGATCATTACCGACTCGAGCGCGCTCTGAGCGGCGGCGTATTCGTGAGCGTCCGGGCTTGTTTAGTGGAGCTGGAGACCGACTGTGGATCTGCACTGACACCTAGCGCTCAGTCTGAACACTGCAACGACACTTATACTACGTCCTAGCAGTTTTGTGAAGCTAAAGTATTTACTTTTGAGTGTTTAACAGAAGCTCTGGGACAAACTGCTTCATCATTAACGGAACGCTATGTTGCTTATTTGCGTCCCCTGTCAATCATCTCGACACCATCCACATTTCGTTAATTTCATTGGGGTAAAGTTGTTTTATATTCGCACATTATCCTTAATAATATAATATCAGAAAAGTATTCATTACAAATTCTAAATAGGGATATCATATTAGCAGCCAATGACCATCAAAATAACGTTACATTGTTCATAGTCATAGTCATACTTGCATGCGATTTTAGGCCGAATATTCAACGTAGCGTGATACACAATATAAGGACCGTTAAAATGAACTAATGTGCAAATATGAAACCAACTTTACCTCAATTTTAATATTACCATATTATACATTGACATGTCCTACCTTATTGGAGAAGCAACAGCAGGTTAATCTGTCATTCGCGAGTCTTTCTGCAGAGAAATCTCTTTGGATAAACTATGCATTTAGAAGATAATGTCCAAACACGTCTTTATATAAGTTCACATTTGCTGCAGAAGAAATATTACACGGTAAGCATGATTTAAATATGTCCCAGTTGGCTAGATATTAATGAATAGTCATACAAACAGCTTTACCAAAGTATCTCTACTTGACGGTTGGTCTCGCGCGTCCGCCATGTTTGTAGTTTGTTTACACTTTTTTTATGAGGAGTAGCTGAACCGAACAGACAGTTCTACACTTTGAGTTTCTATCGGAAATAGTAGACCATCCAAAAAACCTTTTAGCATATATTTTTTTTCAACATACGTACGGTTTGGGACATGCTACAACTGAATAAATAATACTTACTGAAAAAAAATCTGCTTAAACCAGTCTAAGCTAGTTGGCTGGTCGACCAGCCTGGTTTTAGAGGGGGTTTGACCATTCTTTCTATTTCCTGCTTGGACATAGCTGATTTGGCTCTACTCCCAGCCTGGCTAGGGCTGGTCAAGCTGGTTTTAGCTGGTCAACTTCCACCCTGACCAACTAAGACCAGCCTGGAAATGGCCAAAACCCCTCTAAAACCAGCCAGGTCGACCAGCTAAAACCAGCCAACCATCCTAGGCTGGTTTAACCTGGATTTTTCAGCAGGGAATTCTGCTTTCAAACACTATTTTGGATGGATAGTATGCGGATTTAGATGCAGTATCAGTTTCATTTGGAAGGGCTTCATCCCTATTGCCTATCAGAAGGTATTTTTGTGGCACAATTGTGCAGTGTGTGACACAAAACTTATCTGAAGTTGACGGCCAGAAGAGTCCATCAGTTGTATTTTTCAAAATCCTTCATTCTAAAAAGCCCTTAGAAGAGGCCGGCGTTGATCACTTCAGCTGCGTCCAGAAGTTATGTAAATTATTTCTTAATTACCCATTAATATTAATTGTATTTTATTAACATCTACCTCAACTCTTAACATCACCCTCACAGTAACATAAAAACGGTTTATAACAATAATTATTCATAATATTTATTAAAATGTATTTTACTAACATCTACTCTTACCCCAGTCCTAAAACCAACCCTCACCATAATGTAAACATTTTATTGCTGTACAGTGTCACAAAAAATATGCTATATTAATGTATCCACAGCTGTATCCCCATCTAGAATTTACCTGGTAATATCCCACAAATTAGCCTTACTGAAGGAGAACAACTGGGTCATAGGTCATGCTGATTATTGCAGAAAATCAAGCAAGGTTTTCTTGAAGCCTAACTCTGTTAAACTGAAATACTTGAGGTCAGAAACAAACTCAAAACCATAACCTTTCAACCAGGGTCTGTTGAAAACTTAACAAAAACCAGCGCATACTTTTGAAAGGATATTCAGACAGACGTCATCAGAGAAAGTCATTCCAGACTGGAGGAAAACACTCAGATTTTGATTAAAGATTACCAGAGCAAACGTTTTTATCTCTCTCTCTCTCAGTGGATTAATTGTTCACCTCTGGAATAGCAATGTTTTCAATTACTTTATGACTAAAAGGCCAGGAATCTATAATGAATCATTTTAAGAGATTACAACAAAGTCAATATGTGTTATAATAAATGTCAATTTACAGAGAGCAGAAGAGCAGAGCACTCCAAACTTTAATAAGAAAACTTAGTAGCAATCTCCATTCATTTTTAACTTGACAATAAATAGCTGAAATAGATTTGAATTACTCTGCTCCAATCATAAGTTTATGTTTTCTGCAGAACTAGTCAAAGTAATAGAGTTTATGAGTTTGATTAAAACAAGAAGATATCTGCCAATAGGCTCAAAAATCACTAAATTTACAGTAGTCAACTTCATTTCTTTATACTGCAGGTCAAGTAAATGTGTCTTGACTAAAGAAAAATTAATTAAATGTAAAAATTAACAAAGAAAAATGATAAATAAAAAATTATCTATAATATTAAACAATGTTTTTAAGGCCTTAAATTCAAAATTCTGATGGTTTTCTTTTAAAGGTATGAAGGGTTTTGTCATAAGAACATGCATGTGTGTGTGTGTGTGTGTGTGTGTGTATATATATATAGTGGGGAAATAAGTATTCAACATTTTTTCCTGGGAATAATATTTCTAAAGGAGCTGTTGACATTAAATTGAACCAGATTTTGGTAAAAACCCAAACAATACAAACATAATAAACTAATTTTAAAAATGAGTTACATGTAATAATAATGAAATGACACTAGGAGAAAGCACTGAACTACTGAAATGTGTTTAATACTTTATATAAAAGGCTTTTTTTTGTGATGGCAGCTTAAAGACTCCTTTCATATGGAGAATAAAGTCACATGCATTGCTTAGGTGGGAGTTTTTCACAGAGTGTAAAAATCTTGATGGTTCTGTGGGTCTCTTCTATTAAATCTGATCTTTACTTTGTATTTTCTATTGGATTCAGCTCAGGTGATTGGCTGGGCCATTCTACAGCTTGATTTTCTTTCTCTGAAAGCATCTGGGAGTTTCCTAGGCTGTGTTTTGGATCATTGTCCTGCTGAAATGTCCACCCTGGTTTTAATTGGAGAGATTTCAGCTGCTGTCTGGGCTTTCACTGCCGTTCTGCACCTCCCTTTCTTCGTGTGTTCAATACTTATTTCCTGTGTCATTTCATTTTATTTCACATAACTTCATTTGTAAACTAATTCATATTGTATATGGATTTATTTGATTATTAGCAACAACTGGTGATTATTATTTCAGCAGGAATATTTAATCATTATTATTTTTTAATTAAGGTCAATATTATTAGCCCTCTAAACAACGTTATTTTTTTCGATTGGTTACAGAACAAACCAGTTATACAATGACTTGCCTAGTTAAGCCTTTAAATGTCACTTTAAGCTGAATATTAGAATATTGCAAAATAACTAGTAAAACATCATGGCAAAGACAAAATAAATAAATGATTAGAAGTTATTAGTTAATATAAATCTATAATGTGAATGTGCTGAAAAAAACAAACAAAAAAAAACATCCATTAAACCAGTGGTTCCGAAAGTAGGGGTCGCGAGACTATGGGGTGATTTCCAAATATCTAATGTATGTTACTAAACTATTAGAATTACCATATTTTATCTATAACCTACAGAAGATAAAAATAGTGTTTAATAGTTAATAGATAAAAAAAAAACAACAACATACAAATTTTTAAAAGCTAATATTAAAATTAAACTAATGAATAGTTCATTGATTCATTTTCTTTTTGGCTTAGTCCCTTTATTAATCAGGGGTCACCACAGAGGAATGAACCGCCTCTTATCCAGCACATGTTTTTACGCAGCAGATGCCCTTCCAGCTGCAACCCATCTCTGGGAAACATCCATACACACTCATATACAGTACTACAGAAGGGGTCATCAACTATATTTGTCAGAGGGCCAGAGTTTAACTAAACAGTCTCCTTGGGGGCCGGACCCCCAAGAAGAAAAAAAAAATCTTTTTGGCTTAACATTATATTTATTGTTTATACTTTTTCAATTTCATTACAAAACTGAAGGCATTTGATTCAGGCTCTCATCACCTATACCACAGTTAACCACAAGGAGTGATAGATATTTTGCCTCAACTCAATTAGTCTAAGTCAACAAGGGGAAATGTAACTTTAGCCATTAATTAAGCACTGTGAGTAGCCCGTTTCAGCATTGAGATTTGAATTGAAGCCCACTTTACCAGGGCCGGCGTGTCCATAGAGTCAACCTAGGCGGCCGCCTAGGGCAGCATAATAATGAGGGCGGCAAATGCGCCCCGCCGCCCAACCCAACATACTGACTTTCATCCGCAACATCAACACAATACTGGCATAATAGGGGTCTGTCATAAAATTGAGGGCAACAAACGCGCCCTGCTGCCCAACCCAACGGACTGACTTTCATTCGCAACACTCTGTGAGTCTCCCGCAAATGCATAGAGACTCCCGGATGCCAGCAAACGAATGATAATCTCCCGGAAATCGCGCGTCTTCCTCCCGTTGCTCAAAAACGTCGCGCACCTCTCACCACCGCATCCTTCCTTGTTCTTCATCACACACGTCGCGTGCACTCCGCCGACACCCCGCTAGGTCTTCACTTACGCTAAAACCTGTTTGAAACAATAAATGCTTAACGCCGCATGGTCTGTCTGAGTCCGTCCTCATTTGGAAGTGTAGCCTAAATATAGTCATAAATGGTGGTTATTCTGACAAGAGACTCAGTTGTTATTTTTAGTTGCTTTAATAGTGTGGACCACTATTTTATTTTTGATCCTCACAATTTTGGAATCCAGTCGCGGGCCGGATTGAACGGCTCAGCGGGCCGGATTTGGCCCACAGGCCTCCAGTTGATGATCAGTGTACTACGGACAATTTACCCTACCCAATTCTCCTGTACCGCATGTCTTTGGACTGTGGGGGAAACCGGAGCACCCTGAGGAAACCCACGCGAACGCAGGGAGAACATGCAAACTCCACACAGAAATGCCAACTGACCCAGCCGAGGCTCGAACCAGCGACCTTCTTGCTGTGAGGCGACAGCAGTACCTACTGCGCCACCCTAATGAATAATTAAAAAATATATTAAAAAACTATGGTTGTTAGATTGTTGCACTTTGTGTTGTCAATATGCTCGTGTTTATATAGTTCCCATTGGTTTGTGTGCATTGTTTTTGCAATGTTTGTATGTTTATAACCACCTCCGAGGATAGTGGGGGTCACGAATCACTGGAATTGTTATTTTGGGGGTCGCGGGCTGAAGTTTGGGAACCCCTGTGTTGAACAACATTTGGGAAATATAAAAATAATAATAATAATAAATAAATCTCACAACATGGCTAATAATTTTACCTCCAACTGAATTAGAATACTATGCAATAATAAAGCGAATTGAAGCACATACTTGATAATTATATGAAAACATATCCGGCATCCTCGAGACCAATAAACCAACCATGGTCAAGTACTTTATTCACAATATCTTTTCTTAAAAAACTCTTTAATATACAACACAATCTGACAAGACAATTCTGTTTACAGCTATAGATTCAGCCCTCGATGAGCAAGCAAGAAGAGGAAAAATAAAATAAAAAAACCCAGACATTGAGTGACGGAGACTCACACAATGCCCAGCAGAACTGTTAGGAAAAGAAGAAAAGGCAAATTAAATAGAAAAACAAACAAACAAACTCATAAAAACTAAAGAGGGATCAGAGCAGCTGAACCTCATGCATGCGGACCGGACGAACACGCGCTCCTGAACGACAAAAAGTGTGTCTCTGGTCCTGAAGAGCCTAAAAGAAACGGCGAGCGGAGGGAAAAAGACGAGCTTAACCCTCTTTTCTTTCATTTCTGTGAGAGTCTGCTATTGTCCGAGTCTTTTATCTCTCACAGAAATACTTTTCCGGTTCATTCATCGATCCGTCATCTGAACGGCACTCCCAGAATCCCTTCAACTTCTCCATAACAGTGTGATCCTCGTGTGGATGTCAAATATTAGTAGTGCAGAGCGACGGTGATTTTGGGTTATTTTAGCAGCAGTGAGAGTACAGATACTGTAGATAAGAGTGTGTGCGTGTGTGTGTGTGTGTGTGTGTGTGTGTTTGTTTGTGTTTTTTCTCTAGATAAAGCAGAACAGTGCTGAAACCCATTGGTGAGAGTGTTTTGAAACGTTAGTGCGTGTTTCTCTGTGTGTTTGGCAAAGCATGAATCTGTGTAGGTTTGTGTTGGTGTGTGTTGAATTTTACAGCCATAAGGAGAAGGAGGCGGATCCATATTAGGCAACAATTCTGTGATAGACGTGGCCAACAGCCAATCAGCTCTCCAAGGACACACTGGCACATTGAAGAGGCACCTGAAAAGGGAAATAAAATAGTATGAGATGCTCCTTTATACTATAATAACTACTAAAAATGAAGAACTTAAAATATTTTCAGATTTATTATTTTATTGTTTGATCAGAATAATGATTATTATATACCAAGTAGAATTTTAGATACAAAAAATAATACTAATTTAATCAAAAGAATGAAATAGATCACATCTGCAATAACCACTACAATAGAAATAAATAAAAATGTTTTTATATTTGTAAATATTAATATTAAAAATTTATTATTATTATTATAAACATAAAATAAACGACTGTTAAACATTTCAAACTAATTAACCTATTTATTTTCATAATTACAAAATAAAATGCAACTATAATAAATGATACAACATGTATATAAAGAAAAAGTATAATAAATAAATATCACATGACAAATATTTATATATAATATAATAAAATATTTTATTCTACTTTTATATATAAAATAAATTACATATATATATATATATATATATATATATATATATAGTTCTGTCTAGTTCTCTGATTGGCTGAAAGCCATGCGATACTCTGCAACAGCACTTGTACAGCCCCCTCACACTTGTGTATTACTCCACCAACATAGAGTGACAGCAGATCAATAAACTCACTACAGTTTGACAAATATTGCAGCTGTTGGACAACATAATGGACTTTTGAGGCTTTTATAGGCGAGATTGTAGTTGTTTAGATTGTTTATTTTTAAGGATAGAGCCTATTTTAAAAGATTCATAATTGCAAAAATTGAGTGCATTGGGGACCATCAGCCTGTCATTGAGCAGAGCAAAGAGGGTTGACGTTCTGCCACAAGATGGCGACAGAGACTGCATAATAAGCCCTTAGAGGAGAAAAAATTCAGTGAAAAATTTCAAGTTACAGATGATCTAACCATTATAAAACAGGTAAGTGACACTAAGTCGATTTCTTTCTTTTGTATGCTGTAGTGCTGTATTTATACCATAGTAATCTGCTAATGTTTGCTTTTCTTTGTTTTTTTCAGGGTTAATTACTGTAATCTCCCGATTGCAACAGAGAAATACTGGGAAATATCTGTAGACTGATGGCATTTCATGTCGTTCAGCCTTATAATCTTAAAACGTGAGCAAAATCAGCTGTTTTGTCATGAAATACTAGCTCTAAATTGACGCTTGTGTATTAGCAACAGTTTCTGCTGTTCTGACGTCAGCAGCGGATGTGAATGAATGGCGGAAGAAAGTAGTTCCTTATACAAAAGGGTTTATAGACTCTGCGTGTTTTATTATCTTTTTTATATACATGATTTTGCCGTCGAACTGTTGTATAAACGCAATATCACACTCGTAGCAGTGCGATATGGCTGCATATCATCACTGGTATACAGCCATATCGCACTGCTACTCGTGTAATATTGCTCATATATATAGTATCTTAAACTATACCATGTTGGAAAAAATACTTAAACTTAAAAACTTAATTATATGTAAAAAAAAAAAAAAAAAAATTTTAATTTTATACTATTTTAGCATTTAAAAAAAATATTTAAAATATTAACTATAATAAACAATTTATTAATAATAATTCCTTTCATTTATATAGCACTTTTCTGTACACTCAAAGCGCTTTACACATTGGGGGGAATCTCCTCATTCACCGCCAGTGTGCAGCATCCACCGAGATGACGTGACGGAAGCCATATTGCGCCAGACGGCACACCACACACCAGCTGATTGGCGGAGAGGAGACAGTGATGAAGCCAGTTATATGATATGGGGATAGTTAGGTGGCCATGATGGACAGAGGCTATGACAGGATGCCGGCGTGAAACCCCTACTCTTTTTTGAAGGATATCATGAGATTTTTAACGATCACAGACAGTCAGGACCTCGGTTTAACGTCTCATCCGAAAGACGGCGGTGACTTAGCAGTATAGAGTCCCCATCACTATACTGGGGCATTAGAACCAACACAGACCGCAGGTTGGGCGTCCCCTGCTGGCCTCACTAATACCACTATATATATATATATATATATATATATATATATATATATATATATATATATATATATATATATATATATATATATATATATATATATATATATATATAATTAAAACAGAATGACAAAAAGGAGAGAGATCACCTCTAGACCTACTCAGAATGATTCTCTGACCAACATTTTTTGAGAGCTTTCATGTGTACCTGCTATCTGGAGACGTATGTATATGTCCGAGAGGGCGACCGACCCTCTGACTGCCCATTGCTGGACACATTCAGGAAGTCCCATATAAGGATTGTGTCGTCATGGGAACTGCTAATGATCTGGAACTCATCAAACTGCAGACGGAACACACGGCCAGAATGTTCCTGTGACAGATGACAACAAACACACAGTGAAAACACACACAACATATATAGCCAGCACACTAAGAGCTCTGCTGTCAAGATAATGCTTAAGTGAACCTATATCTATTGTCAAACTAGGATACATTAAAAAAAAGCATTATTAAAAATAGACAAAGTCATAAGTTTGAGTAATGATGACATTTTTAGGAAGTTTATGTATATTTTTCTACTATAGAATAGATTATATAATACTGTAGCATATATGATAAAAAAAAATAATTAATATTGTGTATTATAAGCATTTAGTTTATGTATATATAAATATATAACAAAATACTATATATATATTTTTTTTAAGTGATTATATATATATATATATATATATATATATATATATATATATATATATATATATATATATATATATATATATATATATATATATATATATTTAAATGATCATTTTTGCTGTGATCAAATTTGGAAACATTGTATAGGTGCATTTTTTATTTGGTCATTTCATGAAAATAAATAAGTTAATTAATTTGCTTAACAGTTGTTTATTTGTTATGTTTATAATTATATCAATAAAACATCATTCATATTTACGAATATAAAAAACTTTATTTGTTTTGTATTGTAATGGTTATTGTAGATGCCATCTATTTTATTCCTTAGATTTATTGATTTACTTTGTACCTAAATACTACTTAGTATATCATATAGTGGTGTAACGGATCACAAATCTCACGGTTGGGATCACAGTATGGTTTTTTTAGTCACAGATCAGACCATTTTTCGGATAAGCAAAAAAGGAGGAGACAAATGTCATTTGCTTTCCCTTTATACAAAAATATTACTGCAAAAACCATTGGTTTTAACAAAGAAAACTTAGAACCTGTAACTTAAATAAAAATAAAAACCAAGAAGGAACCAGCAGAAAAAAAGGAAAATGTTCAATACGAAAAATGATCTTTGCTACTGTTGCTGATAATGCTAAATATAGACATCTAACATCTTGTACAACATATATTTATTTTCAGTTAATGATTCAACAATTCACACGTAAAACTTCATGTTTAATTATAGGTGGATCATTTTTAAAAACCTATTCAAATTTTGATGGTTGTTTGTCTCCACCTATGGGTTACACAATGTAATTGCTACAACATTTACCAGCGTCAAGTTCTATTAAACGATGATTTTAATCTTTACCATAAACATCAGTGTTTATATCTGAACTATAAACTGTTCTCTCAGTACTTCTGTGTTATTTAATTGTTTGTAAGGAACTGAAAAAGTGTAAAAACTGAATCTCTCTCGATCAAATGCAGATTTGAATGCAGCGCTTTGAAGGATTAATAAACATATGCAAATTATTATCATTTACTATTCATGTTGCGAGGGTTTGAACTGAGATCACAATATTTTAATGTTTAATCGTGCAGCTTTACACTGAATGCATTAATGCAGGCTAAACATACAGTGACAGCTTTAATAACCTAAGAAAGCATTTAGGTCCCACCGCAACTTTTTGTGTCATCATTATATTTTACAGGACGCCAAAATGCTTTCATACACATGATTTGAATGACGCGGGAGGCGATCTCTCTGCAATTGTTATAAATGTTAGATTAACCTACAAGTTCAAAAAAAGTTATTAATCTGCGGGTCAAGTGCGTTCCGAACTGTGGGTTGTGATCCGTACGAATCATGGATCAACCATGATTCGTTACACCCCTAATATCATAATCATTATTCTATTTATTATAATAAAATAATAAAACTGAAAATATTTTACTGTATTAACACCTTAAAAAACATTAGTTTAACTTCAGAAACTGTATAAAGCTATAAAAAAAATGCCAATCTCTGGATTTATAGAATAAAATAAATATTAATATTTTGGTGAAGGTCACAAATAAAGTTGTAAATATATTATCTAAAATGATCATGTCAACGTTTGAGGTAATTAAACACAAACAAAGCTTACAGCGACCCCTTGTGGCTGTTTATTTATAGGTGAAGCTGAATAACATCACAACTAAACCGTATCAGTAGTAATGTTACACACATGATGTAGAAATTCATAATTTAAAGGCAATTAAAAGCAGCTATTTGTAAATGTAATGACGCCACTGATTTATTTATACACACCACAAGCGTACGCAGACATAAAGTGCTGGCGGGGGCTCGTGGATCCAGAGCTGCCTGTAAATCCCAAACTTTAATTTTCCTGTAGAGGAAGAGAAAATGTGCTGGTGAGATACGGCTGATGGGTATTAACCAGGCTGACAGATAAATGGCCAGTCAGACATAGATGGTGCTGTGTGTGTGTACAGGCTTATGTGATTTACAGGAACATGAAGTTGTATGACATGGGGATGACTTTGATGTACGATATTAAGCTGGTTTAGAGGGACACACAGTATGTCCCTGTAATTCAAAATGTTTAAAAAACATATTTAACCTTTGTGTGCTGTCGGGGATGTTTTCATCCACCCTGATAGTGATTTTGAGTCTTAATTTGGCCACAACTTTCTCTGTGTTTGAGCAAATAGATTGACAAATCTTATTTTGACACATATTTTGGTAAAATGCTTTGAAATTTTTCAAAAACTCAATATACTCTGGGCCAATTGACTACACTTTTGTTATGTTTGGGGCTGTTTCTGCCCCATTGACCTTTGCGCATTTATCTTGATATGTCTGAGCAAATCAAAATAAGCAGCTCAGCTCTCAAAATATAGTAAATATAGTAAGTGTATTTATGCAGACTATAATCTGCTGTTATATTTACTGTATAAAATACATTACGCCTATGGAGTGTCCCTGTAAACCATGTATACAAGTTAGATAAAAGCCAGAAACTTATTTTGCACAGGCCTATCTAAAGGGTTAAAGCTGCCAACTGATGATCAAGAGTAAAAATTACACATTTTAACTCTTCCCATGAGGGAAAACTAGCAACAATCAAGAATGCATGATTATATGCTATCATGGCTTTGTAATCAAAAAATGTCATTATAATGGAAGTCAATGGGGCAAAAACAGCCACCAACATAACAAAAAGGTAGTGAATTTGAACAATACACAAGGGTTAAAGCGTTGTTTTGAAATTAAAATTCAGCTACAAGTTTCCTGTAAGTGTTGGGTTTAGGGATAGGGCCATATAATAAGCAGTTTACTGTATGAAATACATTACGCCTATGGAGTGTCCCTGTAAACCATGTATACAAGTATGTGTGTGAAATTACCCATCATATGCTCCGCTCACGATCCTCTTGTTGTCAAATCTGATGCATCGCACAAGCTCTTCGTGACCCTCAAGCACACGCAGACAAGCCCCACACTCAATGTCCCACAGTCTAAACACACACACAACCACATTAGTAAATGCATGATATACATATACATTTGTAATTAATGTTTATAGCAAATAACAACCTGTATATTATGTTCATATCTATTTGCATATCCCCGATTATTAATAGCAACCAGTAGAGTGTGTTCATCTATTTGTAAAGCTCTGATTCTAGTTAATATGACTTGTGCATTATGTTCATAGCACATCCATCTGGAAATATTACCTTATTAGCTTACTATAATTGCACTTATACCTGTTTTATACCTGTTTTCTGCATTTGCTGCTACTGCGCTCCTGGTTAAACCTAACCTACATTTCATTGTCTTGTGCTTGTACATGTGACAAAGTTGAATCTAATTTAATTTGAAGATCTGAGAGGGTTAATACAGCATTTATAAGTTAACATCATGTATTATGAATGTTTATGACAATAAAACACTGAACTTCATCATCCTGATGTTTGAGATCTGCAGTTTACAGAGACATTTATGACTTCAGAAACTTCCATTATAATGTAAAAACTGTTTTAGCTTACATTTTTGGAGCATAAACATCATCATCTCCCATTTTGCAAAAGGTCATTTTTATATAAATGCTTACATATACACACATTTAATTACTCAAATCAAAAGGGACAGAAATGACATTGAAAATATTATAAAAGGCTTTTGAAATTGCCAGTCATTGAAAAATCCTAAGCATACAATTTACCAAGGTTTCCACAACAATATGAAGGACAACCACTTTCAACATTGATAATAATTACCAATAGTTTATTTGACATTTTAGCTTTTGTTGCCAGAAAAAAATACACTGTTAAACTGGATCAGTGACAAACCCCCATCCTTGAAAGGATTGCACAATATTATTAGGGAAATGATTCCCTTAGAGTTCCTTACCCATGTCCTTCATATGTCCACTGAGGTTTTTCATCAAGTCTGAATGCTTTGTTTTGATTTGATTGATGTTTCTTCAAGCTATATTTTGAGTTATGGTATGTCATAATTGAATTTATTTTATTATTATTTTTAGATATTGTCGTTGTGTGTATATATTTACTTAATATATTTATTTTACGCAAGTTAACTTTATAATTAATTTTATATTAATTATTTAATATAAGTGTTATAATGTTATAACACTTATAACGTATATAATGTTATTAATTCGTTCATTGGTTAGTGCGTCGCCACATGCACTCCGGTGCTCACGGCGACCAGAGTTCGATTCCGCCTCGCGGTCCTATGCCGACCCTTTCCCTCTCTCTGCTCCCCATGCTTTCCTGTCAATACTCTCTACTGTCCTATCTAATAAAGGTGAAAACCCCGAAAAAATAATTATATATTAAAATAAATAAATAAATAAATAAATAATAATGAATATATATAGTTTATTTTGTCTTTAGCATTGTTAAAATGGCCATTGTCTGTTGGTTTGTTTTTAATGTGTTTTGTGATTGATAGTTAAAATGTTAAAAAGAGAAAAAAAATGTCTTAATGATAATAATGCTAGTAATAATAATAAAAATAATAATAATAATAATGATAATAATAATAATAATAATAATAATAATAATAAATGTTTTAGTAACCATAAATGGCAACTTTTCTTTCTCTGAATAGATCATGTGACACTTAAGACTTAAAATATATATTATATTATATTATATTATATTATATTATATTATATTATATTATATTATATTATATTATATTATATTATATTATATTATATTATATTATATTATATTTAGTGCTGGGCAAATAATACTTGTGATTAATCGCATCTAGAATATAAGTAAAATATAATTTTATTTTCTTCCCCATAATATATGTGTGCGCTATATATATTCATTTTGTATACAGAAATGCACACATGCATGCATATATTTAAGGAAATGTTTATTTTTTATTTAGATATTAAAAAAAAAATAATAATAATTTTATATATATATACACAAATTAAAATATCTATGTGACAAAAAAAGTTTTGTAGTTATTTTTTAATGTACGTGTTTGAATCACATATACATAATAAATATATAAAAATACACACATACACATATATTACGTCAAAACAAACTTTTATTTCAGATGTGATTAATCATGATTAACTTTTTTTTTTGTTATTAATATAATATAATTAGTGCTGGGCAAAGATTAATGGTAACACTTTATTTTAATAGTCCATTTGAGTATTAGTAGACTGTCTGCTTAATATCTGTTGATACTGCTCCTTCAACAGACATTTAACTGACTATAATAAAACTTTGAAAGTACATGTCAATTTACACTAACCCTAACCCCAACCCCAACCCCAACCTAACAATCTACTCATAATCTAATGAGAATTAGTTGCATGTGGTTGCAATGTAACTTAAATTCAACAAACGGACCATCAAAATAAAGTTTGACCAAGTTAATTTATTATTTTTAAGTATTTAAGTTTCACACATTTTGGGGCTGGGGAAAAACTAAAATTTGTTTTTGTTAAGAACACAGCAATAATAAAGTGTCCAAAAAATTTGATGTGTAAAACCTGCAGTGAACTTTGACAGACTCTGACCTGATGGTGTTGTCTGAAGACCCACTGACCACAAGTCTGTCTCTGTACTGTAGACAAGCAATGCCGCGCTTATGACCATTTAGTGTTCGTACGAACTCGCATGTGCTGGTGCTCCATACCTGTAAACACACACACACAGTCTCTTTGATCTTTCTTTAAAAGCGTGTTGTTATCTGCAGCAAAACTTTTGTCCAGATAGTTTTGTTATAAAGCTGAAGATAAATTAATTATGCTGTATCTTGCAGATAAACAAACCACTGTTAATTTCGATTCATAAATGACAACATGATGATGACTCCTTAATATGAGCACAATAATTCCAAGCAGATGTTTAAAGCCAATCTCAATCACAATATTATTATCTCAATCTTCAATATTATTTTTGTGGGTTAAAGTAGATAGAAAGGAAAGTTTTATTGTTATTGAAACCATAACACCTCCAGTCACTTTGCAAAAAATTCCAAGATAAGGATTATTCCCTTTGTAACATTGCTAATTGTGTAACAACAAACAAGCAAAAAGATATACACATCTATATTGACCTTATTCCTCACATACACCATTGGAATCTTTTTGGCTCCAGACTTCCGGTCTCATTCACTTCCATTCATTTCTAGATGTCAAAAACAGCTTCTTCTGCTGCTTAATGTTGCAAACTAATATTTTGTCATTTTATTTTTTTGGTTTTGATGTATAGTCATGAACACACTTGTTTGTAGAACAAGAAGTTTGACCGTTTATTATTCCAAATTATTTTTCTCATAGGCATCTGAATTGGAAGTTCTGAAATACTCGCAAAATCGAGCGCACATCCGCATGGCTGACAAAAGGTCAAAAGTATGCAGATCGAGAGCATGCGATTGCAATCCCCTGAACTACATCATCTCCTCATTACAGCTGTCAATCACCCATCATCAAAACCCCTCCCACCCATCATTCACTGGCCACTGCCACTCAATTAAACACTCCTGCCAATTCACTGGCCACGCCCACTAACTCACCTTTATGGTTCTGTCTCCAGACGCTGACACAATGTATTTGTCGTCGAAGTCCACCACATTGACAGCGGCGCGGTGGCCCACGAGCACACGCCGCAGGCTGATGTCGGTGGCAGACGCCATGTCCCACACGGCGATGGAGCGATCTTTCGAACACGTCACCATCAGGCCGTTACAGAAGCGCAGGTGCAGAACCGCTTCATTGTGATGGATCAGAGTGTTGAGAACTTCACCAGAACTGACATCCCACACCCTGACACAAACACACACATATTACACATCAATACACACGTCAATGTGAGCGGCTGCACATCTCCACATGGAACTTTTGACCATTTGAACACATCCTTTTGACAATTTACCACCACATAATAAAGACACAACAAATTATTTCCCTATTTTATTTCTATTAAAATTAATTCCCTATTAAGATTTAAAGAAGTAAACATATCCTCTAATAACAGCCAGTCTTTTGGCATAGATGTCTTAAAAAAAAACTAAGCTGGAGGTGAAATAAACACATAAAATGAACGCGCACAGCAGGTGCAACAGGGATGGAGCGTAAATCACATGTGAACGAGCTCACATCCTGCTAGAGTGGAACACATGCCAACTGATGTGTTAATGCTCTGTAAACACCATCACATTACAAAGCCGTTTCCTTCTCCAGGTGTTAAACGTCCGGCCGTTTGCGCTTACACTCCGAGTGATGTAATGCTGATTTATGTGGCTACACTACTCATTCCTTCAGACTCTCACACATGACAAACACACAGCTCTCCTGGAAAAGGTTTAAATGATTGCTAGGGAAGTGAGGTCATTGTCTCCATGGAGATCGTCAGCCGGAGATGAAGGCAATGTTTGTGAAATATTTTTTTAACTAATTTAGTTTAATTTAAATTCTCCATAAATTTGACCTTTTCTTCCTAAGGGGTTCAGACAGTTTGCCTTGAACGTTTTTCTTTATGTTTTAAGCCTCTCAAGCTCAGATATAAGGATGTTTCTTCATATTTATATGGAAATGAACCTATGGTTTTTTTAGGGAGTGCTCACACTAGGTACAAGTAGCCTTTAACCGTGCCAAATAGCCTGTTTCCACTGAGTGGTGCGGTACGGGTCACCTTTATCAGGCTTGCGTTTTTACTGCCAAAAGGGTACCAATGATGGGAGTGTTGCACATCAGAAAGTCTCAGTCGATGTCATTCTCGCTCGAGGAAATGCCAAAATAAAGCTGTATGGGCCGTTCACATATCATATGAGAAGCACTTCTCACAAAACAGATGCTTTATACACAAATACTTAAGAGGTGTGAACCTACACTGGTCTCAAGGTTCGGTTACGATGTCATCGATTCAGTTTAATTCGATATCTCGGTGCATTGACGATGCTTTTCATACACAGTTTTATATTTTCTTCACAGCACAACAATTCTTTTTGACAGTGGAAATGCCATAAAAGCGTACCAAACTGTACCACTCAGTGGAAACAGGCCAGAAGCGCTCCCTCCCCTGACGGCCTGCACTCACACTGCATTTTACCTTCCGAGCCGGAGCACGCGCATGTCATCGATGATGCGACTGTTAAGTTTACCAGGAAGAGAAGAAGCGATCTCGCTCTGTACACTGGTGATTGCTTTAATTATATTGTTTTAGTTGTTTGGGATGCAGTGACACGCAGTCAAATATTTTGCCAAACAGATCCACAACTATTGACGCTATCATAAAAGTCCTTATGGTGCAGGTAATGGAAGGTTTGCTAAAGGGATCAGCTAACGTGCAGCGAGGGGTTTGAGTCTAATAAACTATGACAGTTCGTATTCATTAATGATTAATAAATCCATATGAAACAGTCCCTTAAAAGTGACGTTGCGTCTTCAGTTTTGGGCTCAGCCACACTTTGCACTCACACTACAAACGTACCGTGCCAAAGCCTAATCAAACCGTGCTCTGGCACACCTCTTCCAACCGGGCCAGGGCTGGCCAACTGAAACGCGCTTAGGCACGATTTGGAACAATCACACTTGTCAAACGAACTGGAAGATAGCATAGTGTGAGTTAGAGCGGAGTCGATAAACGATATTATATCGAATCGCAATAAAATTGCTGTCAATAACAATGATAAGCTCATAACTTTTTTGCTCTATATTGATCTAAGAGCCAATCACACAGCAGAGATGTGCAAGAATTGGAATCTAAAAGTGTGTTGATATTAGAGATGCACCGATTTTTTGGCCACCAAAAATTGGTCGAAAATATGTTACGCCATTTAATGGAGCCTCTCATTTTTATGGCTTCAGTCATTGTTGGGATACTCTTTTAAATATGGAAGCTTTAACAATTGGTAACGAAATATGTATCGTTATTGTTCAATATGAAAAGTAATTCATCGAGATTGCATTTTTGCCATATTGCCCAGCCCTAGTGTGAGTGCGCCCTTAATGAACAGAAAGCTCAAAAGAATAGCATTTATTTGAAATAGAAATAAATTCGAAAGATAATAAATGTTTTACTGTCACTTTGATATATTTATTTTTTTAGTGTATTAACATTTACCTTTAGTCATTTAGCAGACGCTTTTATGGTTTTAATCTGGTACTACAGATGAATTTATGTATATTTGTTTTTATTTATTGCCACATCAGATACGTATGACTATTTCATGGTAAAAATAATAATGCTAATATTGAAAAAAAATCTTACATCGATTAATGACAATACAAAAAAGCACTTCAAATTGAACCTAAAAAAAACATTAAATACTGAACATAAAGAGATCAATACATTTTTTGACATCACCTCACTTTAGTTTATCATCAAATCTTCTGACCAATCAAATTATGTGTAGTATCTGACATGCCCCACCCCCTTCAAGACTTTTCTCATTTGATCTCAATCACTCTCACTGGCAGAGCTGTGATCAAAACAAAATGCTATTGGCTGTTTTATAAAAGGGAGGAGCTACTCTCTGCCCCGCCCTCTCTTCATGAGATCGTCAAATTTTCTTAATTTTTTCTTCAGCTTAGTGCCTTATTTACCAGGGGTCGCCACAGCGGAATGAACCGCCAACTATTCCTGCATATATTTTACACAGCGGATGGCCTTCCAGCCGCAACCTAGTAGTGGGAAACATCCATACACACTCATTCACACACACACTCATACACTACAGTCAATTTAGTTTATTCACCTATAGCGCATGTGTTTGGACTGTGGGGGAAACCGGAGCACTATAACAGGCACTGTTATATTTGTTTGCGCTATCTTTGTTTGTACCTGACAGTAGAATCGGAGGATCCCGTCACAATGACTCTGTCGTCGTACTGCAGACACAGGACTGATCCAGTGTGACCCGTCAAAACCTTCAGACACTCCAGAGACTGTTTGTCCCAGATCTGAGAGAGACAGAAACACCATGAGACGACAGCAGACAGCCAAACAGAGTGAAAATAAAAAATAGACAGATGTGTACTTTGATGGAGTTGTCTCGTAGGCCGCTGATAATCTTGTCATCATCGTACTGGAGGCAGTAAACACCTTTACTGTTCTCTGAGCGGCACTGGATCCGCTGGAGATTGTGACGCCCACACCGCCAGTTCGCTTCAATAGTCTGATAAAACAGAACCAGAAAAACAGGAGCCTGGATGAATAAGGAGTAGAGCTGTGGGGAAAAAACATTAGAGAATCCCTCTCTTCAATCGATCATGAGCTCAGATTCGGTGCTAGATTACAGTAGACGGTGCTCTAGGCAAAGTTTGTGTCGCTTTAGTATAGTTTTTAACAGCAGAAGATGCTTTAGGCTAGTTGTTAACAACAGACAGCATTCTAGGCTAGTTTTTAACAGCAAACAGAGCTCTTGTCTAGTTTTTCGCTGCTCTAGTTCAGTTTTTAACAGCAGATGGCGCTATAGGCTAGTTTTTAAACTGTAGGTGGTGTTCTAGGCTAGTTTTTAACAGTAGACGATGCTCTAGGCTAGGGTTGTGTCGCTCTAGTTTAGTTTTTAATAGCAGATGGCACTCTATGCTAGTTTTTAACAGCAGAAAGCGCTCTAGCCTAGTATTAAAAGCAAACGGAGCTCTAGGCTAGTTTTCAGTTGCTTTAGATTAGTTTTTAACAGCAGATGGTGCTCTGCTCTAGGCTAAATTTTAACAGCAAACGGTTCTGTAGGCTAGTTTTTCCACCGCAGTCGGTGCTCTAGGCTAGCTTTTAACAGCAGCCGATCCTCTAGACTAGTTTTTCCCATAGCAGTTGATACTCTAGGCTAGTTTTTAACAGCAGGTGGCACTCTAGGCTAGTTTTTAACAAAAGACAAGAGCGATTTTTTCAGCAGACATTGCTATAGTCTAGTTTTTAACAGCAGACATCGCTCCAGGCTAGTTTTTAACAGTAAACTCAGATTTTCATGAGGAAGAGCACTTGTAAGTAGTTTTTTTCACGAGTAAACACAGCTCATTATGAACACTCTTGAAATTCACATAAACCTTTCCTAACTTTAGTAATGATTATTTTACTTTCTAGCAATGTGTAAGGAATTGGATGCAAGCAAATTATAGCTATTTTAAAAGCATACAGCACCCTCTGATGTTAAAAACTAACCTCAGAATCAATTCAAGAGTGATTTGATGAAATTTTAAAAGTTCAGAATCGATTTTTCACCACAGCTCTAATAAAGAGTCTGCAAATCAAGTTAAAATTTAACCAAATACTGAAAACCTGTGATGCTTTAAACAATACAAATGCAACAAAACATAATTATTTTAAATGAAAATATTCTGTAACATTACAATAGTCTTTATTATTACTTACTATTCTTTTAAAGCATATTTGTGAAATAAGGTGGAATCATTTTCATGGAAGAATTTCAGTTTTTTTTGTTTGTTTTTTTTTCTCAAATAAACCTTGCTGAATTGTTTGCACACCACTATTTTGACAAAAATGTTTAGTTGCACAAATTTGATAGTACTAAATGTTTAGTATTATTGATATCATCATATTATAATAATTTTAAATGGATCAAGTGACACTAAAGGCTAAAGTAATGAAAGAATAAATAACTAAATTACTGAATAAATAATATTTTAATATATGACAATAGAAAACAGCAATTTAATATTGTAATATTACCAATATTAACATTTTTATTGTATTTTTGATTAAAACGTTCAAATAATTAAAAAGAAAATCAATAATAACAAACTTTATAATGGTATTATAAAATATTTAAATAATCTAAAATAAGTGTGATATCAAATGAATGGATGAAAAGAAAACTGGATGCATGTATGAATAAATGGCCCATTAAATAATAAAAACAGTAACAGGAATGCTCACCTCAATGTCTTGTATAATTTTGGGATAAAGTGAATGGTAGTATGAATTAGGTGGAACCTCATTTGTTCGATTCTTAAATAAATACTTCTCCCTGGAGACAAAAACAAGAAAAGCACCAGTCAGCAAAATATGAACCGCATAAATTACCGAAATGATTCCGCGCTTGTTATGATGATTCAGTCTGACTGTTTGTGCGTCTGATGCATCATTAATATTCTCAGCACATCATTTTGCACAAATAAATCACTGAGAGCTCACTTCTGTGATTTGACAGGATTGACAATCATCACGTAAACATCTGGGTTTGTCAACACCAATTATGATTCACATCGATGCACAGATGTCAGGTTTCTTCAGGCATGTGATTAAATCTGTGCCACTGAAGTCAACAGTAATGAGTTTTAAAAGCAAAAACAAGAAACAGACTAACTGATTACACATTAGATATGTACAATTTGTTGACAACAAACCTGGATTACTGATTTGTTCCTGAGGTGCGACAGCAGGTGTGTATTAATTCTGATTATTTTAATGAATTACTCCATCTACAGTCGAAGACAACATTATTAGCCAGTGTCCAAATTATACATTGACCATCAGGGGTGGGGGGGACATTTTGGTAATGTTAGTTTGTGTAATACATCCTTCAGTCATTTTTGTATTTATTTAAATTACATCTAATTTATCAATAAAACATATTTAAGTTTTCAGTGTTTTGAGGGATATTTAGTGTATTCTGACCTACAGTATCCTCTGATTAGCCATTTCAGAGGTCACTGTAGGTCAAAATAAGCATCTAATTTGACTACTTTCAGGCTATATGTAGAAACAAGCACCTATGTTATGAGAAAACAGTCTTGTGAACACTTACTGTGTCTATCGGTGCTCTACATCTGCAGTTTCAAACTCTTGAATGAATTTTCTTTCCTACATAGACTGATTCACAATGGTATGAACCATAATGGGGGTGGTCAAATGTATATTTATATTATCTATTATTTTAATTATTCATTTATTCATTTTCCTTTAGCTTAGTCCCTTAATTCATCAGGGAACGCCACAGCGGAATGAACCGCCAACTCAACCAGCATATGTTTTACACAGCGGATGCCCTTCTAGCTGCAACCCAATACTGGGAAACACCCATACACTATGGCCAATTTAGCTTATTCAATTCACTTATAGCGCATGTGTTTGGAGTGTGGGGGAAACCGGAGCACCCGGAGGAAACCCTCGCCAACACGGGGAGAGCATGCAAACTCCACACAGAAATGCCAACTGGCCCAGCCGGGACTCGAACCAGCGCTCTTCTTGCTGTAAGGCGACAGTGCTAACCAATGAGCCACCGTGTATTTTAATTATTAACATTATTATTTAAAATACAGATCAGAGCGAACTATTTCTCAGTATTAAAGGGCTGACCTCCCATACATCTTGTTTGCATGTCCTTCAGGAGGATTTAGCATTAGTTAAGAGGGTCAACCCCTCCCAAACCCCCTGTAATTCGCACCCTGTTATTAGCCCTCCTGAGAAGTATTATTTATTTTTCTAATATTTTTCAAGTGGTGTTTAATAGAGAGAAGATTTTTTTTTTCCCAACACATTTTTTAAATAAAATAGTTTTAATTAATAATTTATTTTGGGATGGTGATTCTTTGATTTCTTTAGTTTTTGCCATGATGACAGTACATATGTCACTTGTTATTTTGCAAGACAGTAGTGTTCAGCTTAAAGTGACATTTAAAGGCTTAAATATGTTAATTAGTTTAACTAGGCAAGCTAGATTAATTTGGTTATTAATTAAGCTATTGGTTTGTTCTGTAGCCAATCAAAATAATTATATATATACATATACATATATATATATATATATATACACGGTAAAAATACATGTATACATTGTAAAAAATTCCTTAAAAAAAGTTAAACATAACCTTAAATAAATATATAATAATTATTTATTTTCAAAATTTTGCTAAATTGTGCCTTTAACTACCTAAAACGTAATAATTAAAGAAAACTTCACTTAATATATTTAACTTTAATATTTTAGTGGAGAACAGGATTTGAAAATGTCACCGTATATGTTTTTAACACAACAATACAACGTTTAAATAATAATTTACCCTAAACTGAATTGATAACGAGCGCACACAGACTTTATTCCTATATTATGATGGGAACTCTCAAAGATGTAACGATATTTCTACCATACAAACTGAATATTCTCTCCCTACCCCTAAACTCAACCCTCACAGGAACCAATCTGCATTTTTACATGTCAAAATATTTTATTCCGTGATGTTTCTAAGCATGTTTACACATGTGGACCTCACTTTTGGTCCCTACAGTGACACAAGTCCACATGAGTCATGTTTAAGTCCCCACCAGGATTTAAAATAAAGTACATGTGTGTCTCTGTGTGTGTGTGTCGTTTTACCACTGATGCCGCTCTGACAGGCCTTTCCACAGTGGGTCCGTTCGCACCATCCTTTCGATGAGCTTCTTCCAGAGCATCCCATCTGAAATGACCCTCTGCCACTCTCGACAGACCAGCTCAGCGGAGCACAGAGAGCGAGCGTCCAGGAACGACAGGATGTTCTCTGCGATGTGATCCAGACCCCGAGCTGCAAACACACAGATCCATTGAGAGTTACTGGAGGCGTGCAAGAGGAGCAAATACAAGCAGGCCATCAAACATGCATTTATGACAATAAAATTAGGGTTATTCCTCCAAATACCGAATATCTTTGGTACTGGGATGTTTCAAAATAAATACAAATATCTGAAAACAGCATGTTATTTTATGTACTTTATGTTTTCATAAGATGTGGTCATATTCTATCTGACTGTAAAAACTGCATATTTTAATTTTTAGAAATAAAAACTGAATTACAAAAAAAAAAAAAAAAAAAAAAAAAACACAACACCAATTGCATGCATTATTCTGCCATATTATTTTCTAAAATCACATCTATCACTTTTTTATTCCACAGCAGTTCATCATCATAAGCTTTACCCACTCCTAAACATGACATAAAACAAGCAAAACAAACAAGTCTCCGCAGGTTCTGATCAGTGTGTGTAAGTGGGTGTTTCTGGCTGAGTGCCGACAGACACATTTCGGACTCTGCTAATGCATGCGCTTCAGTAGGAGGATTTGCTGTGAGTGTGAGTTTGTTACCTGGCAACGCGGTGATGAAGTCTCTCTGTAACATGGGCTTCAGGTAGGAGTTGATGTGTCCGTGCTGATAATGACACATGCGTGAGATCAGATGCTCCACAAACTCCACCTGGTCTGATTCTGACCACTGGTCGAACAGCTGGATGCACAGATCTTTCTCCTTATCGAAGCTCCCTTGAGACGGCCTCTTCCTCGAACCCGCCAAAGAACCGTTCCCTAACTGGACACAGAGAACAACAATATGAGAAGAAAAAAATACATGAGAATAAAAGTATGCTAAAAACCCGATTTCATATTCAGTTTAACCTAGAGTTTGATTTTAGCTGTTGTTGTTATCCAGCTTTAAAATGTTTCTGATCTAAAATAAAAGGGAACGCTTTAGTATTTGAAATTCATTCAATCATTCATTTTCTTTTCAGCTTAGTCCCATTATTAATCAGGGGTCGCCACAGCGCAATGAACCGCCAACTTATCCAGCATTTGTTTTACGCAGCGGATGCCCTTCCAGCCGCAAACCCATCACTGGGAAACACCAATACACACTCATTCATACAACCCAATTCACCTATACCACATGTCTTTGGACTTGTGGGGGAAACCAGAGCACCCAGAGGAAACCCACGGGGAGAACATGCAGACGCCACACAGAAACGCCAACTAACTCAGCCAAGGCTCGAACCAGCAAGTATTAGAAATAATTCTCACTATTAACTAGTGGCTTATCACTTGCCTATTATTAAGACACTGGCTGTTTATTAGTACTTATACATCACATATTCTTCCTGATCTTATTCTACATCCCTAGTCCAACCTAAACCTAACTAATAGCTTAACTATTAATAAACAGCTAATTAGTAGCTTATTGAGCTGAAAGTCTTGAATAATGGTTTATTAACAGCATAAATAGTAACTTAAAATAAAGCAGGGGTGTCCAAACTCATTCCTGGAGGGCCGGTGTCCTGTTGAGTTTAGCTCCAACTTGCTTTAACACACCTGCCAGGAAGTTTCTAGTATATCTAGTAAGAGCTCGATAAACTGGTTTAGGTGTGTTTGATTAGGGTTGGAGCGAAACTCTCCAGGACACCAGCCCTCCAGGACCGAGTTTGAACACCCCTGAAATAAAGTGTGACCCAAAATAAAACTGTAAATTAGGGCTGCACAGTCTATCGTTTCAGCATCGATATCGCAAAGTGTGAATCTACAATAGTCACATCGCAGGATCACCAATGTCATGTTCACCACAGTTCAGATCATGTGATTTGTGAGATGGTCGCACCTTAAAATAGACCTGTGACTAAGGTTTAAGCAAACTTAAACCGAGAGGTTATAAAAGTATATAAAGCAAAATTAATTGCATTTAATTATTTATTCAATGAAGACTTTAAACTATACAGTGCTATTTTATACACTCACATGCGGCCACTTTATTAGGTACACCTGTCCAACTGCTCGTTAACGCAAATCTCTTATCAGCCAATCACATGGCGGCAACTTAATGCAATTAGGCATGTAGACATGGACAAGACGCTCTTCTGCAGTTCAAACCCAGCATCAGAATGGGCGAGAAAGGTGATTTAAGTGACTTTGAACGTGGCATGGTTGTTGGTGCCAGACACAGCTGGTCTGAGTATTTCAGAAACTGCTCATCTACTGGGACATGCACAACCATCTCTAGGGATTACAGAGAATGGTCCGAGAAAAAGAAAATATCCAGTGAGCGGCAGTTCTGTGGGCACAGATGCCTTGTTGATGCCAGAGGTCACAGGAGAATGGCCAGACTGGTTCCAGCTGATAGAAAGGCCAACAGTAACTCAAATAATCACTCGTTACAACCGAGGTCTGCAGAAGAGCATCTCTGAACAGACAACACGTCCAACCTTGAGGCGGATGGGCTACAGCAGCAGAAGACCACACCGGGTGCCACTCCTGTCAGCTAAGAACAGGAAACTGAGGCTACAATTCGCAGAGGCTCACCAAAACTGGACAACAGAAGATTGGAAAAACCTTGCCTGGTCTGATGAGTCTCCATTTCTGCTGCCACATTCGGATGGTCGGGTCAGAATTTGGCATCAACAACATGAAAGCATAAATCCATCCTGCCTTGTATCAACCGTTCAGGCAGGAGGTGGTGGTGTATTGGTGTGGGGAATTTTTCTTGGCACACTTTGGGCCCATTAGTACCAATTGAGCATCGTGTCAACGCCACAGCCTACCTGAGTATTGTTGCTGACCATGTCCATCCCTTTATGACTACAGTGTACCCATCTTCTGATGACTACTGCCAGCAGGATAACATTCCATGTCATAAAGCGTGAATCATCTCAGACTGGTTTCTTAAACATGACAAAGAGTTTACTGTACTCAAATGGCCTCCACAGTCACCAGATCTCAACCCAATAGAGCACCTTTGGGCTTTGGTGGAATGGAAGATTGACTTATGGAGCCGACAAATGTCAATATGGAGCAAATATCTCTGAGGAATATTTTCAGTACCTTGTTGAATCTATGCCACGAAGGATTAAGGCAGTTCTGAGGGCAAAAGGGGGTCCAACCCCTAGAAAGGTGTACCTTATGAAGTGGCCAGCGAGTGTATATCATTATTGAATTTCTGTACCTCAATATTGTTAGATTCCACAGGAAACCAAATTCATTTGTATCTGTTCAATTGTATTGCATTTTACGCAGAAAATACTAAATAACCCCAATCAATGTAAAATGATGAATTCTTTCCAAATAGCGCTGATATAGCTGGTGAAATTATATTCATGTAGCAATATATATCGCAGACAAACCAAATATCGCAATGTCAGTTTTTGTCCAATATCGTGCAGCCCTAATGAAAATGCATGTCTTGTGTTATTTTAGGATTGTTATACTACGGTGATTTGTATTAATTTATGAATGAACTTTTTGTTTTTATATTTTAGTTTTTTATTTATCATTCTGATGTGCTTTAAGTTGTTTTATCATCACTGTTTGGGTTTTCTCTATAGTTATTTCAGTTTTAGCTTTTATTTATTTATTTTAAACCTAGTAAGTAACTTTTAGTGCTTCAAACTAAATAAAAAATTGTAATATTTCACAAGCCTAATGGTCAGTCATGTTGAATAACTTTTCATATCATATATAATAACTGACTAAAACTAATTTGTTTTCTGAGTGCATTCTTCAATTAATGTGAGACAAATTGTAGAAGCAAGCAGAAATAAAATAATACAATCTCTTATTTACTAAAACCAAAATAAAAACAATTGAAATGGCCTGTTGGTCAACTAGAAAGTGGATAGTTGTGTAAACCCTGACTTATATAAATGCATACACTGCATATGTTTAAAAATGTAGCTCCTGCATATCTGCTGCAGTCATAATAATGGCCTGTTTTAAAAATATATGAGATTTTGCTCTCTTTTTTCCTGCTTAACAGCTGCAACACTAAAAGCAAATTGCTTTTTGATTGATCCCTTCTCATAAATATGGATGACAATTAAATTACCACACAAGCTTGGAAAAACAGCGGCTCTTTCAGCCAGGAAACAAGGCATTAGTACAATTTCTGCTTATATTTTAGAGAAAATTTAATTGTTCGTCTCGTTTATGCTATGAAAGTGAAAGTTTTAGTTATTTTTAAATATTGTTTTCACTACAAAAATGATTTTTGAAAACACCGTCTTGTTTTTAGGAATAATATGCCAAAATGAAGCGAGTTTTTTTTTTATAAAACAAGCAAAATAATCTGCAAATGGGGTAAGCACAATAATCTTGTTTTACCTTCTGACATAAAATTAATTTGCTTATCCCATTGGCAGATTATTTAGCGTGCTTTATGCAAAAACTCACTTAATTTTGACATATTATTTCTAAAAACAAGACAGTATGTTTTGCTTGTCTAGCCAATTCTTCTTAAATTAAGAATTTTGTAATATTTGGACTAGAAACAAGACAAAAAATGCAGTAAGAAAAGATTTTTTGAAGTGTTGATGTCTGAGGTTTTATGTAATGTAGTTTAATTATACTTCAATTTACACTAAACCAAAATAAAAGAGCTAAAAACGGTTCACACAATGTTAATTCTAAAAACATCTGTCAACAGCATCAGAAATGATTATTATTGAAATACTAATGAGAAAAATGTAACCACAAATCTAATTATTTTACTTTTTGTTGTAATAATTCAATAAGGACAATGATTACATTTTATATGTAGTAAAACCCTTTAAAGCATAGGTCTCAAACTGGATCCTGGAGGGCCGCAGCTCTGCACAGTTTTGCTCCAACCCTAATCAAACACAGCTGATCCAACTAATAAAGGTGTTCAAGACTCTTTTAAACACCTTGATTATTTGGATCAGCTGTGTTTGATTAAGGTTGGAGCAAAACTGCGCAGAGCTGCGGCCCTCCAGGATCCAGTTTGAGACCTATGCCTTAAAGTCTACACAGTCATGTTGTGAAATAGCCAACACAACACACACACACACCTTGAACACTGTTGTCTTCTTTGGAGAAACGTCATCTGTGTTATTCTGAGACTCCATCACGGTCATGTTCTACAGAGACAAAAGAGAGACAGAGAGAGATGTTTAACATGCGAGTAAAGCCTTCAGAAAGGTGCATTCTGGGAAAAACATTCCCGAATAACCCAAAAGCAGTTTAACAAACACACAGAAACGACCACCAAAATCGTCTAATCAGATTTTTGGAGTTTACAGAACAAACTCTGAAGGGAGGGGGAGGGGCTTAACGTTTCAGCTGAACAACTGCTTTAATTGGATTGGTCGGCTCAGTGTGTGCTCAGCTCTCTATTTGAACACACAGTGACTTCTAATTACGAAAAACCACAGAAGCACATGCATGTGTACCTTTATAAAAGCAAACACACACACAAACAAAGACAGAGCAATGAAAGCTGATATAAAAACATGACCTGCTCGTTTCACATGCAATCACGCATACAGTTAAGCATTAAATATTTTTTTAAATTGTTGCAAATTTATTAAAAATAAAAAAAGCTGAAAAATCACATGTACATCAGTATTCACAGCCTTTGCTTAATACTTCGTTGTAGCACCTTTGGCAGCCATTACAGCCTCAAGTCTTTTTAAATATGATGCCACAAGCTTGGCACACCTGTCTTTGGAAATTTTTGCCCATTCCTCTTTGCAGTACCTCTCAAGCTCTATCAGGTTGGATGGGAAGCAACGGTGTACAGCCATTTTCAGATCTCTCCAGAGATGTTCAATAGGATTTAGATCTGGGCTCTGGCTGGGCCACTCAAGGACAGTCACCGAGTTGTTGTGAAGCCACTCCATTGATATTTTGGCGGTGTGCTTTGGGTCATTGTCCTGCTGGAAGATGAACCGTCGCCCCAGTCTGAGGTCAAGAGCACTCTGAAGCAGGTCTTCATTCAGGATGTCTCTGTACATTGCTGCATTCATCTTTCCCTCTATCCTGACTAGTCTTCCAGGTCCTCCTGCTGCAAAACATCTCCACAGCATGATGCTGCCACCACCATGCTTCACTGTAGGGATGGTATTAGCCTGGTGATGAGCGCTGCCTGGTTTTCTCCAAACGTAACGCCTGGCATTCACTCAAGAGTTCAATTTCAGTCTCATCAGACCAGAGAGTTTAGTTTCTTATGGTCTGAGAGTCCTTCAGATGCCTTTTGGCAAATTCCAGGCAGGGAGTGGCTTCCGTCTGGCCACTCTACCATACAGGCCTGATTGGTGGATTGCTGCACAGATGGTTGTCCTTCTGTAAGGTTCTTCTTTCTCCACAAAAGAATGCTGGAGCTCAGACAGAGTGACCATTGGGTTATTGATCACCTCCCTGACTAAGGCCCTTCACCCCTGATCCCTCAGCTTAGATGGCCGGCCAGCTCTAGGAAGAGCCCGGTGGTTCCAAACATCTTCCACTTATGGATGACGGAGGCCACTGTGCTCATTGGAACTTTCAGAGCAGCAGGAATTTTTCTGTAAGCTTCCCCAGCCTTGTGCCTTGAGACAATCCTGTCTCGGAGGTCTACAGACAATTCCTTTGTCTTCATGCTTGGTTTGTGCTTTGACATGCACTGTCGACCCTGGGCCCTTATATAGACAGGTGTATGCCTTTTCAAATCATGTACAATCAACTGAATTGACCACAGGTGAACTTCAATGAAGCTGCTGAAACATCTCAAGAATGATCAGTGGAAACAGAATGAATCTGAGCTCAATTTAGAGATTCACGCCAAAAGCTGTGAATACTGATGTACATGTGATTTTTCAGCTTTCTTTATTTTTAATAAATATTTTTTCCCATTGTCATTATGGGGGATTGTGTGTAGAATGTTGAGGAAAGGAAATAAATGAACTTAATCCATTTTGGAATAAGGCTGTAACACAAAAAAATGTGGAAAAGTGAAGCGCTATCAATACTTTCTGGATGCACTGTATATACTTATTTCTGAAGTCTTTGAACACTTAATTTTATTTTGTTTTTTTTAAGTCAGTGTGTTTAAATTATCTGAAAATGTGTGACTTTAGTGCATTTATGAAGTCAGTTTTGCACATAATTGTCTATTTAAGTAATACATATTGTCTATTTCAGCACTATGAGCTGCCAGCTGACTTGCACTACATTGGGTATCACAGTATGTCATATCAACTGCGGTCACTGGATTATATATTATTAAATTAGGGGACGGGAACAGAGCGTTCACTACCTGCCAAACATTTGTGTTGATAAGACTTTGAAGCATGAATAGAAGCTTGTTATGCTAATCAAGACTGAATCGGTTTAGAGGGATTGGTCACCCAAAAAGGAAAATGTACTGACTATTTACTCTCCCTCAAGTGGTTCCAAACATTTATGAGTTTCTTTCTTCTGTTGAACACTAAAGAAAACTGGTAACAATTGACTTCCATAATAGGAAAAACAAACACTATGGAAGTCAATGGTTACAGAATTCCATCTTCATTTGTGTTTAACAGAAGAAAGAAAATTATAATGGTTTAAAACAAGTAAATGATGAGAGAATTGGTTTCATTTTTGGCTGATCTATGGTGTGATGTGGGAATAATACGTTTTTAATTATCCTGAATTTGTATCAAAAGCATTGCATATCACAATATGTCATTTCAACTAGCTTATTATTATTGAATTAGGGGACGTGAACAGAGCGTTCACTACCGGCTAAACATTTGTGTTGATAAGACTTTGAAGTACGAATAGAAGCCTGTTATGCTTATCAAGACTGAACAGATTTAAAGGGATAGTTCACCTAAAAATGAAAATTTACTCGCTATTTACTCTCCCTCAAGTGGTTCCAAACCTTTACAAGTTTCTTTCTTCTGTTGAACACTAAAGAAAACCGATAAACATTGATTTAAACAAACACTATGGAAGTCAGTAGTTACAGAATTCCAGCATTTTTCTAAATATCTTCATTTGTGTTTAACAGAAGAAAGAAACTCATAATGGTTTAAAACAAGTAAATGATGAGAGAATAAGTTTCATTTTTGGTTGATTATGGTGTGATGTGGGAATAATACGTTTTTAATTATCCTGAACTATTTGTATCAAAAGCATTGCATTGGGTATCACAGCATATCATTTAAACTAGCTTATTTTTATTGAATTAGGGGACGTGAACAGAGCGTTCACTACCGGCTAAACATTTGTGCTGATAAGACTTTGAAGTATGAACAGAAGCTTGTTATGCTTATCAAGACTGAACAGATTTAAAGGGATAGTTCACCTAAAAATGAAAATTTACTCGCTATTTACTCTCCCTCAAGTGGTTCCAAACCTACATGAATTTCTTTCTTCTGTTGAACACCAAGGAAAACCAATAACCATTGACTTCTATAATAGGAAAAACAAACACTATGGAAGTCAATGGTTACAGAATTCCAGCATTTTTCTAAGTATCTTCATTTGTGTTTAACAGCAGAATTAAACTTATAACGGTTTGAAACAAGTAAATAATGAATTATTTTCACTTTTGGTTGAACTAATAAAATAGTACTACTAAAAATAGTAATATTGTGAAATATTATTAAAATTTTAAACAGCTGATCTCCATTTTAAAGCATTTCATCTGCTGATGAAACATTTTTCATTAATATTACCAATGTTGAAAATGGTTGTGCTGCTTCAGATTTTTTAGTGACAATTAAAAAAAAAAACATTCTAAAGAACAAAACAATTATTTAAAATAAATCTTTTTTTTAACATTATAAATGGTATGATTATGATTTTAAAATTACTTTAATAAAGTGAGTGGTGAATTAATTAAATTTTTAAAAAACATTGAAAATGCACGATATTGAAAAAAATACACTAATATTTATTTATTATGCGATATATATTGTGATATGAGTTGAGATAAGTTGAATAAATGTTTGTAAAGAATCATTCATTTTTGATTGATTGGGAAGATTATGTAGGGGAGTGCATATCAACTATATACAAGCATAGATGAATTAAAAAAAGAGAAATATGCTTATTAAATAAACAGCGTTTTATTGTTTTCCGATGAGTCGAACTGTTTTCAGGTATACAGTAATTAAATAATCAAATGTAAAATAATACTGCATAGTCTTCATTTTATAAACAATTCAATACAATTATTTGTTATTAATTTTTCAAAGTTACAGACGGTACATTTTCTTATGTTTGAATGTATTTTAAACCCTCAGACAGTCACAGGCCTCAAAAAACACTTGCAAAATGATCAATTATAATCCAGACTTAACATTGCGTATACTCGCGATGTGACTATTGCAAATGATCACATTGCGATATCGATGCTGAAACGATATATTGTGCAGCTCTAAAACATGTTATAAAAGTTCACTCACTATGACTCTAATTTGGCTTAGTTCCTGTTTTACAAGTGGTTGCCAAAACATAATGAACCACCAATTGTCTTATAAAGTGAATTAGTGTTATTAAAAATGGACTGTTCGGGTTTGTGAAACCTTTAGCAAGTGTCAGTGTGTGTTTCTCAATGGGAAAAGTTCAGACATGAGGTGGTGAGACTAAAGCAAACAGACATGCAAAGCAGAAAGGCGCACACGCAGAGAGAGAAGCGAGAGAGAGAAAGGACGTCAAAAAACACAAGTGAAAGCAGACGATCTGTCCTTCCTGCACAGGTAAACTACACTTCCTTTTCAATTTGACCAAAATAAAAGGGGACTAAAATAGACATCTTTCTAAGGTTGTCAAAAGTATCTACTTTGGTATCAAAAACAACCATTTCGATCAATTGATCTATCAGCGGATCGCTTATATATCCGCTTATAGACAGATCAGCTGATAGACGCGACTTTAAGAACACTCCAGTGTTTGTTTATTTGTGTTTGTACTTGGTGAACAGCGATGAAGAGTGGTAAACTGATGACCTTCATGGCCAATCACAGTCACTTCTATTGAGTACATGAACATAATGGCCAATCAGAGGTGCTAAATAATGTTCTGTTTATTCGTTTTCAGTATTGATTAGAGCTGTTTCGAATGTGCCTATTGTAGATGCGCACATTGCAGCATCTGCAACGTTGATTTGGGATTATAATAAATAAGAAAACATGTTTCAGAAGACATGCAAGGTATAAATCTAATAGTGCGAAATATTTCTTAATGCCTGTGACTATGTAAGAATTAATTTAAATAATTTCCTCTCTATAGATCAGTTGACCACTCATTAGATCTAAAGACAAAAAGCCAACACACACATACACATGCACACAATCAGACAGACGGACAGAGGAGCAGGAGGTGCTGAAGACGAGAGCAGAACCTGGTTGTGTGCGCGGGACGAGGGGAGGCTCTGCAGGCATCTGAGAGCACACAGACTCTCTGCCACCGACGAACAACCCAGCCAGACAGAACGAGGCAGAGAACACTGTGAGAGAGAGAGAGGGGGAGAGAGAGAGATGTAGGAGAAGGGAAAACATAATGGGAATATGTGATAGAGAGACAAAGAAAACAGACAAAAAGAGGGGAAAAAAATTTAAATAAAGACCAAGGAAACCAAGGGAAAAAAAAAGGAAAAACAAAGAACAAAATAAAGGATAAGAGGAGCAAAAAAAAAACATGACATTGAAGAAAAGAAATAACAAAAAGGCAAATTAGAAAAGAAAGAAATAAATACAAACAAAAGGGAAGGAAAAGAAAAAAATGATGGAAAAAACAAGAAAGAAAGAACGAAAGACAGAATGAAAATATGCAATAAAAGAGAGAAAAAAGAAAACAGACAAAAAGAGAAAAAAATTAAATAAATAAAGGTCAAGTAAATAAACAAACCAAGGAAGAAAAAACATGACATTGACGAAAAATAATAACAAATAGGCAAAGGAAGAAAAAATAATCATGAAAAACAGAAAGAAAAATAATAATAAAAAAGAAAGAAAGAATAAAAAATAATAATAAAAAACAAACAAACAAAAATAATATTAAAAAACAGAAAGAAAGAAAAACAATAAAAAAACAAAGAAATAAAAATAATAATAAAAACAGAAAGAAAGAAAAAGATTAAAAAAACAAAGAGAAACAATAATAATAAAAACAAAAAAGAAAGAAAGAAAAAGTAAAGGAGTAAAAAAGACAGAAGGAAAAGAATAAATAATAAAAAGGAATAGCAGAAGGAACAAACAAGAAAGAAAGTAAGAAAGAAGGAAAGAAAGAAAGAAAGACATGCAATTAATGAAAATGGGGTGAGGGTTGAACGAGTGAAAGTGTAAAAGAGAAAAGAGTAGAGTCCGTGTGGAAAGTGAGGGAAAAAACTGTATTAGAGCAACAGTGAGCAACACGCGCACACACACAGACCAACAAAAGACCATGAGTGGGGGAGGGCAGAGAAGAGGGAGGGGCTTCACAAACTCCTCCTCTTCTGTGCTCCATAAATCATGAGCTAGTTTAGAGTATGAACATAAATGTCACACACTCAACAGATTCATGCACTAGAGCTGAGGTGTGTATTTCTGCATGACACTCAATGACGTCTGAAAACAAACTGGAAATGTATTATTCTTCGATTTTTTTATTTTAATTTTCAACCTAATTGTTTTCTTTCTCATCTATCTAATCGAAAATACAGTAAAACGATTAATACTGAAAACATTTATTAAAAAGTTATAATTATTTTACTATAAAAGGTCATATTTTCCTATAATAAAGATAATTTATGTCATTCAGCATTCTAAAGTGCTGATTTGGATTTTTATAATTATAGTACGTTTAAATAGTATGTTTTTTTATAGTTCATTTATTCATTTGGCGCCGACAAAACCTGCCTAGTGATGCAGTCATGTGACCAATTCAGCTAACATGGTGGACGACATTGTAAAGCAGATGTTTTGGATGCTGTCCAAATTGACAGCTTTATTAGATATGTCAGTGTGTACATGCTCCATATTGCCTCTCTTCAAAGCACACAGACTGTTTACTGGGAGCTGTTGTTCAGTGGCAGAAGCAGACAACATTTTGCCGCAACATTTCACAGAGATGGAAAGTAAATAAAGGGCAGGTGTATGGAGCTAATAATCTGCCAAAACAATCTGAATTTGAATTGTGTTCATTTTAATTATTGACATTTGTAATTTAATAAACCCGAATTTTTATATGTTATATTTTTATATTTTGAATTTCTTATTTTGAAGTTTTTTAATTTAATTTGAATTTCATAACTTAAATATTGAACATCTGAAATTTCAGACAACTCAATTTTTCAAGGCTGAATTTTTTAGAGACGTATTTTAAAACTTCAGATTGTGTTCTGAATTCCTAGACTGCAGATTTCCAGTTTCTAAAAATACAGTTTCAAATTTTCAAGATGAAGAAATTCAGAACATCAAATTCAATATTCTAAAATTCAAAACCAGAAAATCAGATGGTAAAATTCAGATTCAGCAGAAAGTAAGTCAGGGGTGATCAACAGGGAAGAGTAGACGATCACCGAAGAGTCAAACTAAGCATTTTGGCCAATCACAGAGCTGCGTGAGTTTACTGGTGTATGTGAGGCTCAGGAAGACACAATTCTTCTGCAAACTGACTAACGGGGGTCAGCTATTTTCAGTAGTTTGTGTAATAAATGCATGCATGTTATCTCAGTATACTGTGAAAACAATAGTGGGGTCTAGGGTTGGACCCTAGACTACACAGTGTGGACGTTTTAAAATTTTTAGTACCGATTGGTATCGAATTCCAGTATCGTGACAACACTAATGTGGACATGGAATGTTTTTAGACGTAGCCTGACTCACTATTTACTCACTCTTGTGTGGTTTCAAACATTTAGAAGTTTCTTTTTTTCTGTTGAACACACAAGAAGATAATTTGAAACCGAATAATTTGAAAGCTGAAAACCGGTAACCATTGACTTCCATTGACATAGACATTACATCCCAAGTATGCCATTTTTTTACTATTAATATCATCCTTTTACACTTTTTTTTGTATCCGCCCAATATAACTAAAAATCCACGATCAATTAAGTAGTGGAAAATCCTCTCCCGTTTTATTCGGTGTGAATGAGACCTGTCTAGACTCCATAGAGACGTGTCTTTTTGGGACTAAATCTCCAGGATTCTGCTCTTGCTTTCGCCTTCTAAAGTTGTCGTTAATTGTATGCAATTTTGCATTACCTTTTTATTTGAGCCTACTTTCGCGTGGCTTCACAGCCAACTGCGCACAAACAGTCGCGAGAGAAACATTAAACAATTCATTCTTTAGTCTGAACGACTCAGAAAACTTTACAATATACTCGAAGAGGACAAAATGACTGGTCTAAACTGGCTGCAAAATATATGTACGCCATAATGGTTAATCAATGCATTTGCCTTAATAATCTACACGGTTTAATCTTGTAATTAAGAAAATCTTTAGAGATATTGTCTGTTTTCATTTCATTTTCTTTCAGTATTTTTCTCAATTGCTGTAAACATTGTTTTATTTGATGATGGCATTACATGAAATGCTTTGGCATTCAAGTTTGCTTTGAACTGGAAAGAGAGAGAAGCAGATTTGACCTGTCAGTGGGTGCACATGGCTCCTGAATAGTATAAAAGTAAGAGAGATAGTGGATTTCGTTTTTTATTTCAATATTTTTTTTTTTTTTACTTTAACCCATTGAAAAGAAACAGTGTATAACAGTGTCATAATAAATAAAACTATTGTTAAAAATTTTGTTTTGTTTGTCGCATATTACAGTGTTTCCTCTAGGATTTTTCCCAGCTGTGGCGGCAGGCTTTTTTTTTTTACACAGATCTGCCAACTATTTTAAAGACAAATATTACACGCAGTATTACAAGTCTAGAACGCATTCATGTAATATGAGCATGCCAATCTCTTTGCTTGCGCGCCGATTTCCTCTTCGTGCACGAAACGTCTTGCACGCATTCAAATTTACATGCTCAAGTGCAGATCTTCTCGTGCGCTCTCCAGTAAGCGCTGCTGAAGTGCGATTTAGTGCGTTTTCCGACATTAACGCGTCCTGAAGTAAAGTGAAACGGCTATTGACTCCAGAAAGATAAGTATACTTATGGAAACTGTGTTCATCTTAACTGAAAGCTACGCCGTGCTTGCTGGCGCCTCACGCACCTGTCAGTCAGTCAGTCAGCATGTCACCTTAAAGGGTTGAACAAATAGCGCACAGCACTACTACGGTTACAGAAATGTTTGCGCTGTTATAATTCCCTTACCTTTTAATATGTTTTGGTGCGATTATAACCCGCTATAAAAAAAACACGACTAAATGTTTTAAATGAGAAATTGTAATGTAGCCGTGGCGGGATGAATTTTGGCGTGGCGGCCCGCCACGGATGAATGAATGTAGCGGAAACCTTGTATTCACTATTTATGTGATGTGGGTAAATAGTGTGTTTCAATCCGGCTACCACCGCAAGTATATTTCAAACCTGTGGGAAGCACTGATCTGATTTTGTGTTCAACAGAGGAAAGTAAGTCAAGTGGGGTTTAAACAAGTGAAGGATGAAAGAATTGTAATTTTTTGGTGAACTATCTTTTAATAAACCGCTGCACTAATCTGATAACACCAGATATTTAAACCAGTGAACTCCACTGAGTTATTTAAACTCACTGAAAACTAACTCACCTCAGACTAATAACAACCATTCAGAGATCTGTATACATAACCTATAATAAAAGACTAACCTCCAAATCCCATTCAAAACAAACCAGGCGCTGTTGTTTCTGCGGTTTTGTTTTAACAGAGAGGGTGTTGTTAAAAACGACATAACATGACCCCGGATGAAAACTAGCATAGTCCTTCAATTGACTGACAGACATGTAATAATAACATTCATTTAATAAAATGTAAATAATTCAAAACTTAACTTTTTTTTTTACATGCAACGTGCACTAGGTCAATAGCAAACTCAGTGTAACATGATGCACATTTATAAATGACCGTTGAAGTCAGAATTATTAGCCCCCCTGTTTATTTCCCCCCCCCCCCGTTTTCTGTTTAACGGACAGAAGATTTCTTCAACACATTTCTAATCATAATAGTTTTAATAACTCATTTCTAATAACTGATTTATTTTATCTTTGCCATGATGACAGTAAATAATATTTGACTAGATATTTTTCAGGACACTTCTATACAGCTTAAAGTGACATTTAAAGTCTTAACTAGGTAAATTTGGTTAACTAGGCAGGTTAGGGTAATTAGGCAAGTTATTGTATAACGATGGTTTGTTCTGTAGACTATCGAAGAAAAAATATATAGCTTAAAGGGGCTAATAATTTTGTCCTTAAAATGGTGTTTAAAAAATTAAAAACTGCTTTCATTTTAGCCGAAATGAAACAAATAAGACTTTCTCCAGAAGAAAAAATATTATCAGACATACTGTGAAAATTTCCTTGCTCTGTGAAACATCATTTGGGAAATATTTAAAAAAAGAGAAAAGAAATTCAAAGGGGGGCTAATAATTCCTTAACTGTGTGTGTGTGTGTGTGTGTGTGTGTGTGTATATATATTACTGATTCCAGCGTTATGGATGTGACATTTGGAGTAAAAAAATTAAACATATATACTCAGAGAAAGTATATGTTACCAGTATATTGAAATATCTGTTTATATTTTTCTTACCCCTTAACCATGGAGTTCAGGCATCAAAAAAATATCAGTCTATTCATGTGTTTTATATTTAAAATGACGGCAAAATGAATGCGTTACGGACGTGACAAAAAAAAGACATGCATTTTTGTGAGTTGACATACTTTGTGGAAATTCTGTGAATAAAAATGCAGAAGCCAAAAAATATTATAACAGTCAAAAGGACAGGGGTTGGCTCTGCATGGAACATATATAATTTGTTTCATTTAGTTTTTCATTTTTGTCTTAATGAGGAAAAACTGTCGTTACGGACGTGACTTCTCTTCGTTACGGACGTGACCGCTCTTTGTTACGGGCGTGACTGCTCTAAAATTGACACTTGATACGTTCTGAAAATCAGACAAATGCTTTCAAAACTTTAACAAAGACCTATTTGTGGATATCTGTTGGTCATGCAAACCAACAAACTTTGACCTCTGAGACTTCTGAATGGTAAGGTTGCACAATTATTCAAACTTAAATAGATATCACCTTGTTATATTTAATTCATTAGGGCATGTGTTGTTAAAGGTTAACGCGCGTTCAAATGTTCAAAACTCAATTCGGAAACAATGTTGCATGCTAACATGGTGCTTATTTATTATTATGAATGATATAGAATTGCTAATAAACATAATATTAGCTACATAATATTACAGCTATAATATGTTTATCGAGCTCCTGATGTCAGTGTTTCCAGACGAACTTGAATCATTGCTGGATTGTAAGTGCGCAAGACCGTGCTGCGTGGAGAATAGTATCAACATCTAGTTGTCTTACAGTTATAGCAATATTATATTTCATTACAAAGTTAATTCTAGTTAATGTGTTAGTCGATGGAATAAATAGTTTAATTTGTCCACTCTATGCGCTTGCTTTCGTTTTCTCGTCGGCAGTCATGTCAGGTTGCAAAGAGTCCACAGAAGAAAAGAAGAAAAGTTTTGTGTAGGCTATGTTAAACAAGAATAGAAAAAAGAGCCATTGGTTATTGTCGTGTACGATATATAATGTTTATCTTTTATAGGCTATAGTTTATAACCGATTGTGTAAAAATATTGAATGAAATATTTACAGCTGATCCTATCGATTTTCTAACAAATATACTCCTATAATGTAGTTAAAGCTTAGATCAATATCAAGATTTTATTTTTATTTTGCCGTCTGTAATATGATTTAATAAGCACTCAAGCGCAATTGCCGGGTGCTGGAAATCTTTGAAAATGTTTTAATCTTAAAGGAGGCTATAGCCTATTTTCAAGGTTTGATAAAGTGCTTGGAAAATGAAGTGTTGCTTTAATAATTTATGTTTATAAATAGTTATTTAATAAATAAAATAAAAACATTTTATGCTTTGCATGAAACGAAAACTCCGCTGGAGCCTGTGCATGTGCCTGTAGCGTGACCCGCGCATGAACCACAAACACCGCTCTTTTAAATGTGTGTGTGTGTATCGTGCGCATTTTGAGTAGTGGAAAAAAGACCAAATGCATGGAGGTTATTGTAGCATGAGCACTGGACTGAAGATATATTAAGAGGATATTAAGCGAGCCTAAAATCTGAGAGAGCCTCGTGCAAGTGTGCAGAAATAATTAGCAGATTTAACAGTATGGGAGATTGCGTTGGGCTTACGCAGGTCGCTTCTGCGTGAAGTGTTCAGGTACGAAATCTTTTATTTAATGTTTGCATTTGCTTTTTCGCACTTATCCGCGACATGATTTGTGTTGAACCCCCTGTTTTTTTAAATATATTTTTTAGTTATGCACCAGATTTCCCCTCGTAAAGATTTCGTACAATGTAGCCGCGATCATGATAGAGCCGATGAAACACTTTTTGACAGGATAAATGGTGTCTTTGCAATTTCTCAAGAAAATAATGTCGAACAAAATCACAGCTACATACATAAAAATAGCCAGCCTTTATATTTAATGTATTTAAACTGTGTATTTCCCTGCCAGGCAAACGAAACCTTATTTTATACGGAACGGAAAAAAACCGCAGAGTTTATATATTATTTATATACATTTCACATATTTCTCTTGGAAAAAATATCTTCTTGAAATGAATTTCGTTTGCTATAAATTGTATCTTAATTATTGGATGTATTATTTGATAGTCAGTTATCTACCAAATAAACAAGAAGTGCTTCAACACAAGGTCCGCTATGCTGCATCGCCAAAAAACCAAGATTATGCGCCAAGATTATGGCAATATGTAACATATTTATAAATCGTTATGTTCTCTTTATTAAACATTTATTTATGAAATGTTACTAAAGTGGTTTGTTTAACTGAAATGTTCAGTTCTTGATATAACATGTTATGGATATTATGTAATGTAAGTCAGTTGTAATGCAGCATCATAATGAACAAATATGCGCTATAGTCATTTGCTTATAATAGGGAGTTCAAATGATCACGTCCGTAACGCAAAATTATGGTTGTTTAGAACAAAGACCTGAGATGAATTGTTAATCATAATGAGCATGGACATATTTTGGCTTTGTATGTATAGTTTCATTTTATTTGTGCTAATATTTATTACACAATATAAACTTTTTCATTAAATCGTTACGGACGTGACACGTGATCGAAGCTGCGTGATGTCTTAAATATGTAGCTCATAAATTAAAAAGACAGCGATGTTATGAAAAAGGGAGGGTAATTATTTATACTGCAGACCCCAATCCTTCTGCAGAATGCTTACTGTTAAAATAAAACATGGAAAAAGTCTGTCTTTAACCTCTTTTTTGAAAGCATGCAATGTGGTTTGATGAAACAGAAATTTCCAATTGGCACAATCCTCATATTTCATGGATAAACAAAGCAATTTCCTTAAAAATTCGACAAGAGCACATCATAACAATAAAATACAGACCTTAATGAGCAAATTTAAATTGGTTTTGTTATTTTGGTCAAAAGTTTATTTTTTCATGATAAGGTTGACATTTTCATGGAATCAGCCATATATATATATATATATATATATATATATATATATATATATATATATATATATAAAATACACGTCTATAGCTAAGCACATAAAGAATAATGAACACAAAGACTATGTGTGATATGAGATGATATCTGGGATATTTAAAACATATTTTACTGTTTACATCATTTATAAAGGGCATATAATGAAGAGCAAACAAAGTGTGTATAATTAGATTCAGCAAATAAGCTGCAAAATCAAGTTGATTAAATTTGTATAATGATTTTCACAACACTGTCTCCAAGCAGATATAATTGCATATGAAGCACAATTTGATATTTATGCAACATAAAGCTCATATAGATTGTTTGCAGAATTGAAATAATTTTATTTGAACACTACATGTGATCAAACTGTAACTGTATAAAAAAAAAAAAAAAAAAATGAAGCTGATAAATAAACTCTTTAAAATATGATCTGCGTACAGGCGGTCTTATAAAAGAGTTACATATAGACTGTGTGTAATATAATATTTATGAAACTCATATGAACCGTGTGGCATATGAAGCAAACATAAATTATTAAAAACCAGAAGTCCATACAAATTATTTAAAGGCAACCTATTATGCCCCTTTTTACAAGATGTAAAACAACTCTGTGATGTCCCTAGAGTGTGTATGAGTTTCAGCTCAAAATACCACACAAATACTGTTTTATAACTCTCTGAAACTGACCCTTTTACGCTTTGATCCTAATTGTGGTGTTTTGGTGACTGTCACTATAAATTCAAATGAGATTGTGCTCTTTTTTTTTTAAAAGAGGGTGGAGCTACAAATGCTTATGCATCAGCATAGTGGCAGATTCAAAAACAAGACTAACATCCTATGCTAATGAGTGAGAGATCATCACTAATGGGCGGGGCTTTCCCCCCAGATGACATGTACAACGAGAGAATGTCAATCAAAGAGTTTCTGCAGACTGTTTTTATCAAGTGTTTATCAAATTTACTACACAGAGCCAAAATTCTCTGACGAGCTCCGCAAAACATTGCATATGATTGTTGCTAATGTTAAACCTGAAAGCATGTGCAAATACCACATGATGATTTTTCTCCAAAGTCACTTCATAGCTTCTGTCTAGAGTTTGAAATAAGTCTTTCTGCGAAATGTCTTCTTACACAGAATAAAGCACGTAACACATTTCATAATAGCATTCTAATTAGCAGTGACAAAGGCGTTGCATTATTACCAGGGCTTGACATTAACTTTTTTGATCACCAGCCACTGCGGCTAGTATTTTTCCAACATAACTAGCCACACTGCATTCTCACTAAACAAGCAAAATATAGCTGTATACTATACTTTTTATTTAACAAAACATATGCAGTAATCTGTAATGGCTAAAGGTCCCAGATGACCAGTTAACTACACATAAATGAGGAGTTAATCTCGCATTAAAGCAATGTTTTTGTAAAAAATGATAATTAAGCCATATTAACGCAAAAGAAAGCAGGTGAAAAACCGTGTGCGATAATAAAAGGACGATCACACACACACGGTTAACGTTAGACCCATTAATAATCTGTTCAAAGAATGGTTAAAGCGAAAGCAACCGGTGCTGCTTACAAAAAGACAAATCTGGAGCTCTTAAAAAAGCAATAAGACTGTGGGTGCATGTTCATCACTTTTTGTCTAGTCTATTTGAAAGAGAACTGATCACATCAGTTGCGTTTCTAGGCACGGTTGCCTGCGCAAGGAAAAGGGAGCGCGCGCGATTTAAACAGTCGCGCGCATCACATCAGCTGCTAGCGCGAGTGATTATCCTCTAATTCGGTATTCACCTGCTTTCTTTTGCTCACGCGAACACAATTATTTTTTTCAGTCGTGTTGCTTCTCAACTCTAAGATCGCCTTTGCATGCATATTGTGCAATTCTTATTGTCGCACCTTGCTTTTAAGAATTATTATCTGGGAAAATTATTTTCAACCAGCCAAAGTGGCTAGTGGGAGTGTCTGTCTTACCTGCCACCGCTGAAATTCACCCGCATTTGGCAGGTAGTTTTAAAGCGCAGGTGTTAATTTCAAGCCCTGAATATTACATACTTTATTATAAGAAAAATTTAAATGAGAACTCATAAAAACCTTATGTTGTCGTGTGTTTATTAATCCTGTTGAATAAAACTAAAGTGGTTTAATCTTCTGTTTATCTTACGCTATAAGGATTTCCCATACACTCATTATTCATGGGTTTCTTTTTGGGTTGTTCTGTACGACTTGCGAGGGAGAGCGCCCTCTGGCCTTTGGAGGACATTTGCTACTGTTCATCAGCTGTCAATCACCCAGTCCCAACCGCGAAAATGTAAAGCGCTAAAGATGAGAATGACAACAACACGGTCAGATTTTGTTTTAGAAACCACCTAAAGCAACAAATAATGGCACATCTGATTACTGATTGTGGTGAATGTTAATCCACAATCTACATTTGTCGAAGAGTGGATTAAAGACTTCCATTGGCTTCAAGTACGCTATGAAAATAACTAAAGCATTCACTGTAAAGTCTGTGGGACGGAATTTTCAGGTAACCGTTTGCCACATCTACACATTTTAAGCACGAGATGTTCTGTTTAATCCTTCATTTAATCGCCAGATGCTGTCAGCCGTGCAACTATAAGTAAAGGTTAACACCACGTACACCATCGCAAAAGGGCTTGCATTTACTAAGATTAAACTAATATTGCAACTCATGAAAAGACAGCTATTGCTATTAAAATGACGTATAATGTTACAAATAATAAGGTATATGTCAAAAGCATCTGTGCAATTTCAGACATCACCCGTGAGAACACAGCACGTTAACAGATTCATTCATGTCAAGTAGTGCGTGCAGGGCCGGTGAGCGGTCCGTCCGTGTATCTTTTGGTCACTCAATTATGTTATAAAAATGTATTATTTTCTTGTGATAACGGGATTTCATTGAGACATATTTTCCTCACGAAAGCATATATTTTTTTTGCTTGTTAGTTTTGATTTCAAATGCAATAAATATGTTTATATAAAACTTAGCAACGGTGCTCATAATTGGTGGGAATTTTGACTGGTGCGCCTAAATTTTTAAATTTAGGAGCACCAGTGCTACCAAGCAAAAAGGTTAATTTCGAGCCCTGATATATATATATATATATATATATATATATATATATATATATATACACACATACACACACAGTGTTTCCTCTAGGATTTTTTCCAGCTGTGGCGGCAGGCTTTTTTTTTTTTTTTTACACAGATCTGCCAACTATTTTAAAGAAAAATATTACACGCAGTATCAAGTCGAGATCGCATTCATGTAATACGAGCATGCGAATCTCTTTGCTTGCGCGCCGATTTCCTCTGTTCGTGCACAAAACGTCTGGCACGCCCTCAAATATACTCTGCTCAAGTGCAGATCTTTATGTGCGCTGACTAATAGACACTGCTGAAGTGCGATTTAGTGCGTTTTTGTGTGTTTTGCGACATTAATGCGTCCTGAAGTAAAGTGAAACAGCTATAAACTCCAGCAAGATAAACTCATTGTATGCAGAGCCAATGACCTTTATCAATAAGGTATACTTATATGGAAACGGTGTTCATCTTAACTGAAAGCTACGCCGTGTTCACGCATCACACAGCTGTCAGTCAGTCAGTCAGCATGTCACCTTAAAGGGTTGAACAAATAGCGCACAGCACTACGGTTACAGAAAAGTTTGCGCTGTTTAATTCACTTACCTTTCAATATGTTTTGGTGCGATTATAACCCGCTATAAAAAAACACGACTGAATGTTTTAAATGCGTTGTAATGTACCTGTGGCGGGATGAATTTTGGTGTGGCGGCCCGCCACGGAAGAATGAATGTAGCGGAAACCTTGATAGATTATATATATATATATATATATATATATATATATATATATATATATATATAGCACATCAGCTGCTTATGTATATGATATATATGTGGATATATAACGCTCATATAAGCTGTGGGTGGTATATATATTTTTAATATTTATAGGGAATATAGGCTGAGCACTGTTTACATCACATCAGTGGTTAATATGTGTAATATAAAGAGGATGTAATGTAAATGGCGCAGTAGTGCCACAATGACCGCTCCACCGGCACGCAAACGATTCCGGAAAAGATAAGCGGAAAGTCAGTTTAGTGATATAAAAAGCGCATAGCCTATGTATATGATATACGAACCGGATATTTGACGCTCATATAATCTGCAAGTGGTATACGGTAAGTCGTATGGTCGTATGGCACTGCGGTGCCGCAATGGCCGCTCCAGCGACACGCAAACGATTCCTCAACATTAATACACGATTTATTCATCAAACAATACGCGGAAAGCCGGTTTAGTAATATAAAAAGTGTATATACACTGTTATACATGTATATTATATACAAACCAGATATTTGATGCTCATATAATCTGTCAGTGGTATACTGTATATCGACGCACCGTCGATATACCATACGATATCGTCACTAAGCGTTTGATATGAAGTGGATATCAATTGTGATATATGGAGCTTATAGAGGCTGCAGATGGTGTATTTGATTAGTTATATAAAGTGAATGCTGGCTATGCGATGTATGAAGCTCATATACACACTGTTTTTCATCAGTCGTTAATATAGGTAATATAAAGAGGATGTAACGTAAATGGCGCAGCGGTGCCGCAATGAATAGAGGTAAAGTTGGTTTTATATGTGGATATTCAGACATTCTCCTTAATAATATAATTTCAGAAAAGTATTCTTTGCAAATTCTAAATAGGGAAATCATATTAGCAGCCAATGATTATCAAAGTACAGCATTGTTTACAGTCTATTAGATAGTGCTAATGTTGTTTTAAAGTTATACTGGCATGCTAATTCCGATCGAATATTCAAAGTAACATGGTAAACAATATAGAGACTTCTAAATGGACGAATGTGCGAATATAAAACCAACTTTACCTCTATCCGCAATGACCACTCCAGCAACACACAAACGATTCCTTAACATTAATACGTGATTTATTCATGAAATAATAAGCGGAAAGTCGATTAAAAGCTCAGATACATTGTTATATATGTATATCATATACGAACCGGATATTTGACGCTCATAAGTGGTATACGGTATATTGTACGGTATATCGACGCATCGTCTATATACCCAGCAATATCGTCGCTAAGTGTTTGATATATGAAGCGGATATCAATAGTAATATATGACGCTCATATAGGCTGCAGGACAGAGGTAAAGTTGGTTTTATATTCGGATATTCAGACTTCCTCCTTAATAATATAATTTCAGAAAAGTATTTTTTGCAAATTCTAAAAAGGGAAATCATATAAGCAGCCAATGGTTATCAAAGTACAACATTGTTCACAGTCAACTAGATCGTGTTAATGTTGTTTTGAAGTCATACTTGCATGCTAATTCCGATCGAATATTCAATGTAACATGGTAAACAATATAGAGACTTCTAATTGACTGAATGTGCGAATATAAAACCAACTTTACCTCTATGGCTGCAGGTGGTGTATTTGACTAATTATATAAAGTGAATGTTGGCTGTGTGATGTATAAAGCTCATATAACGTTACACAATGTTTTCATCACTTAGTCGTTAATAAGTGTAATACAAGTTAAAGAGGATGTAACGTAAATGGCGCAGCGGTGCCGCAATGACCGCTCCAGCGACGCGCAAACGATTCGTCGACATTAATACGAGATTTACTCATCAAATAATAAACGGAAAGTCGGTTTACGGACAAAACTCAAACCAAACATTACAACTCAACACGAAAAACGTTGAATGTTTGACATGGTATTCGGGCCGCTGCTGTGTTTTTGTTCTACTGCCTCTCTAGCCCGCGTTTACGCAGGATAACAATACATATAAACATAAATATAAACATCTAGAGCAGGAGGTGTGGTGTATACCGGACCGCACGTACCATCAGCTCCAGGGTTTTGTCCTCCATGTCCGGATCCATATTATTGTTGTTCTGGCTGAATCCAACCGTGAAAATGGAAACCCGTCGGTGAACCCGAGCGAAGAGCGAAACAATACACCGCTACAAAACATGGAGCCACACTGGTATTATACGATAATAAGAGTCCTACTGCACACGCGCGCGCACACGCAACTATGTTAGAAATTGTATACATTGCCGATCCATTGTTAGATTAATATTAATAAAATGCTGAGTTTTGTTTAATTTCTAATTTAATATTCTATTTATAACTTTTACAAATAAAAAAAGTTAGCTGTTCGTGCTGAAGGAGAAAAATGCAAACACTAAATAGGATTCGATTTGCTTTAAATGTTCAGTATCAAAATTAAAATGTAAATAATAATAATAAATAAGACACATAAGCATACATAAGATGTTTTAAATAATTTACATCGCCGATCCATTGACTGGATAATATTAATAAAATATAGAATTTTATTTACGTTCTAATTTGATATTTTATTTATAACTTTTACAAATTAAAATTAAGTTAGCTGTTCGTGCTGAAGCAGATAAATGTAAACACTTAATATCATTAGTCAAAATTAAATATTAATATTAAATATTACAAACTTAATATCATGTCAAAATTAAAATGTAAACAATAATACAAAATTATTGTTATATTTATTATTATAATAAAAAACACATGCATACATACGATAATATTAATAATAATTATTATTAAAATATAGTTTATCTGTGATATATGTTATAATATTCTATTATATTGTTTTATTTGCTCATAATTCCTATAATAAAAATCGAATTAAACATGTAAAATGAGAATTTATATTCTTCATACACAAATATATATTTTATTTTGGTTGCCGCCAATATTACCAAACTCTTACTTTGCAAAAACAGACGCAAATGTTTCCGGTGAAGTGTTTGTAGTTGTATCTGGCTTCGCGGTCTGAGCTGCCCGGTGGTCACGTGGCTCTGCAGGGAGTGTTTATTGTGTGTGTGTGTGTGTGTGTGTGTGTGTGTGTGTGTGTGTGTGTGTGTGTGTGTGGGAGAGAGAGTGGGCGGCAATGTTTTCAGCTACTTAAAAATGCAGACTCTGATTGGTCAAGCGAAGATAAGAGGGCGTTTGTGATGAAGCATGCTTTCCTCTGATTGGCTCCCCTGTTGTTGGGTATTTCCCAATCAATATAGGGAAAAACACTCTCTGTAGATCTCTGTAGCTCTTCCAGACTTTCTCGATCAACAATTTGTAAATGTAATCTCTAAATTTCACTCTACAGGTGAGAAACACCACATCTTAAAATTTAAAAGGTAACTATAAATTTTTCATCTCTCTCTCTCTCTCTCTCTCTCTCTCTCTCTCTCTCTATATATATATATATATATATATATATATATATAAATTGCAGATATATATGTAGATGTACATATTATTATTATTTAATTGTATTAAATATGTTTTTAATAAAAATTGTGTTTCTATTACACCATAGTGTGTTTTATTATTCTTTTATTTAAAAATAAATCGCAACAACAATGGAAGTTGTATCATTTCATACAATTATTGAATAAAATGTAATTAAAAGTCACATTTGTTTATTTCGTTTTTATTTAAAAATTCATGTTTCATTCTTTTACTTAAATACATTTTATGTACTTATCTGCATATTTATGTACACTCACCGGCCACTTTATTAGGTACACCTGTCCAACTGCTCGTTAACGCAATTTTCTAATCAGCCAATCACATGGCAGCAACTCAATGCATTTAGGCATGTAGACATGGTCAAGACGATCTGCTGCAGTTCAAAGCGAGCATCAGAATGGGGAAGAAAGGGGATTTAAGTGACTTTGAACGTGGCATGGTTGTTGGTGCCAGACACAGCTGGTCTGAGTATTTCAGAAACTGCTGATCTACTGGGATTTTCACGCACAACCATCATAGGGTTTACAGAGAATGGTCCTAAAGAGAGAAAATATCCAGTGAGCGGCAGTTCTGTGAGCACAAATGCCTTGTTGATGCCAGAGGTCAGAGGAGAATGGCCAGACTGGTTCCAGCTGATAGAAAGGCAACAGTTACTCAAAAAATCACTCGTTACAACCGAGGTCTGCAGAAGAGCATCAGCAGCAGAAGACCACACCATGGTCTCCATTTCTGCTGCCACATTCGGATGTTAGGGTCAGAATTTGCCATTAACAACATGAAAGCATGGATCCATCCTGCCTTGTATCAACGGTTCAGGCTAATGGTGGTTAATGGTGTGGGGGATATTTTCTTGGCACACTTTGGGACCATTAGTATCAATTGAGCATTGTGTCAACGCCACAGCCTACCTCAGTATTGTTGCTGACCATGTCCATCTCTTTATGACCACAAAATCTCTGAGGAATATTTCCAGTACCTTGTTAAATCTATGCCACGAAAGATTAAGGCAATTCTGAAAGCAACAGGGGGTCCAACCAGGTACTAGTAAGGTATACCTAATAAAGTGGCCGGTGAGTGTGTATGTATATATATATATATATATATCTTTAACCCATAATATCATGAAGAAATGCGCTAACTGGTCTACAGTAATAAGAAGAAAGAGGAAAAATTCTTCTCGATGGTTTTCTTATAGTCTGGCACAGCAAAATAACTCCATAAACCGTAAAACAATTTAACAGAACGATTGTAGATTTTTTGGTAACACACAGAGTACACACACACACACACGCACGCACACACACGCACACAATATAAAGCAATAAATTTATTGTGTTTCTCCCGATTGCTCACAGAAACCCATGTATAAAATTGCCGCTGTCTAAAAATACAGCAATAAAAAAAATCAAAAGAATACTAGAATTTGATTTATAGTGGAAAAAAATGGATTAAAAATAACTTAAATAGTTAAAAATGAGTCCAAAACAGGTTTATCTTGTGACGTTAATTCAAAGAGGATAAACAAAATGTGTCCTGTCCAATCAGAACGCTTGAAGGCTGTTCATTATTCACGAATGGCTCTTGATTGACAGATGACACGCTTCTGAAATCGTGTTTGTGTATCGAGCACGCACTGTCGGTAGGAAAAAAACACACTTTTCCTTTCCCAGATATCTCAAATCTTCCTTTGTTTCTCTCCAGCTCACCTAGTAGTCATCCAGATCAAACAGCTCCTCTTCTCCCTGATATTCCAAACCGTGGAAATCCACTCGGTACCGCAGAATACCTGAGAGAGCGACACGATGTGGTAAAAAAGAAACAATATTGTCCTATAGACCAATGTGACGGTGTCATTGACCCATGAACACTTCCTGCATGTTGTTAAACTGTTTCATAACCGTAACAAGAGGCAATTCAATCATATCTTAACATAATTACTGCAATCATAACATTAGTTATCAATATGTGGACCTTTTTGGATTCTCGGAAGCTATATAAATAAAAAATGTAATACAGGAAATACAATAGGGCCATTGTTATTGTTTACATCCCTCCAAATGGTCTAACAATGTTGGGGAAAATGTTACTTTTGAAAGTAATGCATTACGATATTGAGTTACTTCCCAAAGGTCATCAGTTCACTGAACTCACCACTGTTTACTGAGTGCAGACACACATACAGGGACACTGAAGCTGTTTAAAGCCATGAAGATCAGCTGTTCTGTTTATGAGCTGACATACTAGCGATCCGTCCGATCTTCGAGGCTTTAAACCGCTCCAGTGTTTCTGTATCTGTGTTACAGTGGTGAACCGATGACCTTCATAGCCAATCACAGTTATTTCTTTTACGTGAACAAAATGGCAAATCAGTGCTGTTTAAGGGTGCTTTCCGAGATTGCCTGAATGAGGCTCGATTGAAACGTCTCGGCTAGATTGAAACGAACTGTGGAGCGGATTGATTGAAGTGAGAAGGCAAAACGATCCAATGAACTAATGAACCAGGCTATATCACAGTATATTATGGTTATGTAATAGCCATATATACGGCTATATGAAGAGAGAATTATGAGTAGGGCGGGATGTCATTCCTGTCAGTAAATGTGCGTTTCATGTCAAATCCGAAAGTGAAAGCATGCTGAAATATTACCAGGTGCTGTTTATCCGTTAGGAAAATTGACCGAAGTTACCACCTGATAATTTTTCCAGGGCAGCACGGTTGCGCAGTGGGTAGCACAATCGCCTCACAGCAAGAAGGTCGCTGGTTCGAGCCTCGAAAGGGTCATTTGGCATTTCTTTGTGGAGTTTGCATGTTCTCCCGGTGTTCGCATGGGTTTCCTCCTGGGTTCCCCCACAAGTCCAAAAACAGGTGAATTGGGTAAACTAAAATTGTCCGTAGTGTTTGTGTGTGAATAAGTGTGGATGGATGTTTCTCAGTGATAGGTTGCAGCTGGATGGGCAACCGCTGCGCAAAACATATGCTGGATACAACCCAGACTCATTCTGAAAATTTAGTCCTGTGGACATTTCTGGGGACCACGACATACATCCCGGGAGGTACGTATTTTTGCAGTTTTTGCTTTCGCGAATCCGCGAGAGGCCGCTGCGTGCGCTTTTTCGTATCTCAAATGTCTCTCGCGAGAGCCGTTCGCGCCCACGCTGTTCTCGCGTAAACCCACCAGAGGCCGCTATCGACCTACCATCTGTCTGTCTGACTGAATGATTGACTGGGCGACCGGCCAATTGACTGACACACCCTTCTCCTTCCCTAAACCCAACCAATTTTACTGATTGACCCCGCCCACCCACTAAACCCAACCAACGGTTTACAAAATCCGTCCAGAAAAAGAAAAGCCCTCGTCTGATTTTTACCACGTTTTCGGATTTTACCGCATTCTCACCCTGTTGTTCACTCGTTCATTTGATTTTTTTGGATACTGTTTTTGTCTTACCTGATTTCTGGAACCGCTCTTCCCCGGACTTGAACCCGGTCGTCGTGGTCGGGGTCAACTCCTCTCTGCGTCTCAAGTCCGTCGGCGTACACGACGCGCTAACTGGACAAACAGGTTGCGGCGGGAAAGGCCTCCGCACAGAGGTAAGCGGTCAGCCGGTAAGCGCCAAAAGGAACGGCGTCATACCGCCCCGTAGCGTTCACTTAAAAAATGAAATGCAGCCATACGTACCTCTAGCTACATAATTTGCGGTCTCCAGAAACGTCCACGGGACTACGTTTTCAGAATGAGCCTGTGTTGGCTGGATAAGTTTGCGGTTCATTCTGCTGTGGCGACCCTAGATAAATAAAGGGACTAAGCCGAAAAGAACATGAATTAATTAATTATTTTTCCATATTTCAATCTTATATGTTGTATAAGGCCTATTTGTTTGTTAATTTCTGCACTGACACCTTGAAAAAAACATCAATCTGCTTCATGATCTGACTGTAGTCTCGGTTCATATGTTATTTAAGCCTATAATGCTTAATTCTAGCCAACGTTTTTTAATAAATTGATTGATTCAATAAATTTTTACAAAACTTGACGACTGAAATGAGGCCATGTATAAGAAAGTCTGACCTCTCTGATTTAAATTTGGTGACGATGTCTGTGGGTGTCTGAATTAAAGTGCACCTTTTCTCTTATAATGTCTTATTGCTTATCCTCATAAATTAAAATGACGTGACAGATGAGCGGAATTCGTGGGACCCTGAAACTCTGACCAATGTGAGAAAAGTCGCACGTGACTTGTTTTAACTATTTTGGTCCGTTTAGAAACATTGCCGTGTGAAAGCGAACCATACCAAAATAAAAATTGTAACAATTTTAATCCCTGTTTGGGAACAAAACAATCAATCTACGGGTGTGAAAGCACCCTAAGAACGTGCTCAACATCGCTCAAATGTTAGCGGGAAATTTACCTTTTTAAATTTTTTAGTACCGTATGGTACCGAAATTCAGTATCATGACAACACTAGCGTTAATTTGATCATTTTTAAGAAAAGTAATCTTAAGTAAACGTTACTTTTGAGTTACTTTTTCTGTAAAAGTGACCTTCTTGCTGTAAGGTGACAGTGCTAACCACTGAGCCACCGTGCCGCCCAAGTCAAATATTATTACTTTTTTTTTAATAATGCAATACTTTACTCGTTACTCACGTTTCTTGTAATGCGTAACCCCCAACAGTAGTTCTATATGGCTTAATCTGACATGACAAACATCATGTTTTATTTATCAAACATTTAATGATGGCTCACCTCCGATTCCTCCGAAACCCTTGACGAACTGCGAGCCCTCTTGACTTTTGTCCGTCACAATCTCCAAAGTCGCTCCAAACTTTTTATAGTTACTGGCGAACCACTCGAGCAGCGGCATACACTCCATGAGCTCGTGTTCATGGCCTGTCTATAAACAACACAACAAGAAAACACACTTGAAAATGACATTGGAAGAAATAGGTGTTGAACACATCACCATTTTTCTCAGAAAACATATTATAGGTGCTGTTGACTTTAAATTTTCCCCGGATGTTGGTAACAACCAACGAAATCCATATATGCAAAGAAAACAAATTTAATTAGTTTACAAATTAAGTTATGCGTAATAAAATGAAATGATGCAGAGAAAAAGTATTAAACACATGATGAAATGGAGGTGTAGAAAGACATGGAAAGCTTAGACAGAAATCTCTCAGTAGTTCTTCAGCAACCCTCTGCCCTTTCTCAGTGTAAATGAATATCAGCTGCTTCAGTACAACATCTACATTAGCAGGAGGATGAAGATAAAACCAGGGTGGACATTTCAGCAAGACAATGATCCAAAACACAGCCAAGGAAACTTTCAGATGCTTTCAGAGAAAAAAAATCAAGCTGTGGAATGGTCCAGCCAATCACCTGATCTGAATCCAATAGAAAATACAAATTCAAGCTCAGATTTGATAGGGGGGGGGGGGGGGGGGGGGGGTGCAGCCAATGATCTTACTTTCTCATTGTGTTATTTTATTGTTATTACACAGAACAATTTTTCAGATTTTTTTGTTTTGTTTTTATTTTTATGTTTGTATTGTTTGGGTTTTACCAAAATCTCCTTTAGAAATATTATTCCCAGGAAAAAAACATGACATGTTCAATACTTATTTTTCCCGCTGTATATAATATATAATACCCATATATATGAAATATACCCATATTTCGACTTTTTTATCTCAAAATTTATTTATATACAGTTGAAGTCAGAATTATTAGCCCACCTTTAATTTTTTTTTTCTTTTTTAAATATTTCCCAAATGATGTTTAACAGAGCAAGGAAATTTTCACAGTATGTCTGATAATGTTTTTTCTTCTGGAGAAAGTCTTATTTGTTTTATTTCGGCTAGAATAAAAGCAGTTTTTAATTTTTTAATCACCATTTTAGGGACAAAATTATTAGCCTGTTTAAGCAATTTTTTCTCTCGATAGTCTGCAGAACAAACCATCGTTATACAATAACTTTCCTAATTACCCTAACCTGCCTAGTTAACCTAATTAACCTAGTTAAGCCTTTAAATGTCACATATAGGGATGTCATCATATAGGGATGGGTATCGTTTCAGTTTTAACTTATTACTACTTTTATCGATATCACTTATCGGTTTGGTACTTTAACGGTTCTCTTATCGGTACTTTTTGTAGTGTTTTTCTTTTATGAATAAAAAACAAACAAATTGAACAGAATTAACAACACTTTGTTTTATTATTACGGTTTTAATATAAAATAAAAACTAAACCAATAATTGTAAAACAAATAAATAAATACATTTTTTCCTGTAAAAAACTGTACAATGGTTTGAAGGAAAATGACTCCTTTTTAACCATTTTTCTGGAGAAAAATCAACATGTTTGACTTTTCTGGCAGAAGTTGGGATCTTTCTTGGTTTATTGTGCTCCCTGCAGTTGAAAATACCCTCTTTGAGTTGCAAAATGAGGTTAGATGAGATAATGTTTATGATTTTTCATTAACGCATTCACATTAATGAGTTAACAGTGTTTTGACTGTGTTTTTAAATATAGTTTTGGAGCATCTTTCAATGTAAAAATAAGCTTTCTTAATAAGCATAGTTTACTGTTAGGCTATTCATAGGCTATATTTGTAATTACAGCTGATGTAAAAGCATTTATAATGTTTAAGATTTATTTAGACTACTGCAGAAAAAAAATACTGTTTTCATTGTAACAGAATGTGTGTTTATACATCTATTAATATTATACTAATTTAGGTGATAGACTGCTGGCATAACGATGTGGATGATGTTACGCTACCGTTAGTAGCTAGGCAGTCAAAAACTTTTCATTTGTCTTTCTGCAGTTAATGCACTTTTGAAAGATACTTGTGTTTCTTGTGATGCTTATGTTTCTGCTTATACAAGAAAACAACTTGTTGCGTTTGTTGCAACGGGCATTGTCGCTGTCCACTCAGAAAATACAACCCATTTGGTTCACTCCGCCAGCTTACGAGCTGTGTGAGCGCAAAACTGTGTCGCGAGCTATGTGTGTGTGTGCTTAGCCCAAGTCGAGAACTGTGAACGCTTTTATACTTGACGCGCTCGCTGGAAACACAAGCATTTCTCATGTGAGATTGCTCAGTTATATTAAGCAACTGTAAGTAATGTTTACTCAGCAATAATTGACAGGTACCGATAGCAGAACCGTTAACGTCAGAGCTTATCGATACTTCGTTCTTTTATAATTTGACACCGATACCGATAAATTACTGAGTTTCGGTACCCATCCCTAATTATATGTCGGTCATGTCAAGCATTTATGCTCTTTTTTACTCAATAAAAATAAAGTTAATTATAGAATTTAGAACTTTACTTGCACTTGAAATGTTTTTTTATGCAAATAAATTCACTGCAAATTTGTTTCAGACACAAACACACACACACACACAACACACAACACACCTCTTTGTCGATGAAGTGCGATTTGTCCTTCTCTTGTTCGGGACTCAAATAAATGACTTTCTCATCTGAAACACACAACAATGAGGAGACGTTATGCAGGAAACACTTCCGCTCGACACACACAATCTAATCTAATCAATCTGCTGAAGCAACAACCTGCAGTAACAACAAACACTGAATGTAAGTCAGTGCGTGTGTTTACACTCCTTCAGAAACTCCTGTTTACACTGAACACACTGTCACACAGAGCTATAAATAGGCAGTATAAACTAATAACTAAACTAAAAACTTGAAAATATTATTTGAAATAAACCTTATGAGGGGCGGCACGGTGGCTCAGTGGTTAGCACTATCGCCTCACAGCAAGAAGGTCGCTGGTTCGAGTCTGTTGGCGTTTCTGTGGGGAGTTTGCATGTTCTCCCCCACAGTCTAAACACATGCGCTATACAGTAGGTGAATTGAATAAACTAAATCGAACTTGGGTGGTTCATTCCACTGTGGTGACCCCGCAAGGGACAAAGCCGACAAGAAAATGAATGAATGAATGAATGAAATCGAAATTGGTAGTGTATGTGTGTTAATGCAAGAGTGTATGGGTGTTTCCCAGTACTGGGTTGCAGCTGGAAGGGCATCCACTGTGTAAAACATATGTTGGATAAGTTGGCGGTTTATTCCAGTGTGGCGACGCCTGATGAATTAAGGGACTAAGCCGAAAGAAAATGAATGAATGAATAAACCTTATGAAAAAAAAGTGCTTATTTTATGTCATTCAGGTCAACATTTTGGTTTAGTTCAACATACTTAAATAACTAAACATGAAATAAAAAAATACTAAAATTACAATATTACTATTAAAAGTCAAACCACAGACTTAAATCACATTAAAATACATACAGCAGGGCTATTTAATTAGTTTGTCAAGGGGGGCAGTTCGTAAAAAGCATCCCAAATGAGGGGCCGGAGAGATATGACTTGCAATATGAGTGATGACACAACAACATATAAGAGCCCATATGTTGGATTTTTGCTCCTTAAGACACTCACGTTAGCTTTTTATACATTAAAATGTCGATATATTGTATTTTCAAAGCACAAGAAAAGCGGTGCATTGCTTAAGTAGGCTTCTACATTCAGACACATTCAAATTTTATGTTTTGAACTGCAACAATTATTAATGCAACAATTATAGATTTTGGTTGTACAATTATAGTCTGAAGAATAATCATGGTTTCACGGTTATCACGTCTGATGTAAATTTAAGCTTTATATTAGGTAAGTATTTAAATGAACTGTTGTTATCATCTGTGTTCGTACATACATAATCATTTTAATAATTTATAATAATTCGTCTAACATATCTTTTGTTTACATTGCGCTGAAAGCCACGAACAACTCTCACCGCTACGGCGTCAGATGTTTTCTACTTGGTGCGTCTGGAAGGTGCGAGCGCATCGCTCCTCTTGCGTGGCCATATTGGCATATATTCTTACATTGGAAATAATGAACTTACGCGCGGAAAAGATGCGATATGAACGGCCCGCTGCTATAGTTAATCCAGTGTGCGTGTGTATTAGCTTTGGTATATAAGCTCGGAACTTTAAACTAGCGCACAGTTGGCATAACTTTGTTTAGTTGCAGCAGTTTCATTCTGTGCAACAGAAACGTGGCATTGAGAAGCCTTTAAGCTTGAGTATCTAAACATTTTCGGCTGCTCGCGCCACTCGCTTACGCCCCATTCACACGGGGTTTCAACGTCAATGCTTGACAGAGGGCGTGACTGAAGTTGGGGCTGACGCGATCGTCATAGCAGCGTCAGCCAATGAAATTAGTCAGCAATAGGCCACTGTCTGAGCTGGTGTATTTGCATACAGCGATCTGATTGGCTGATGCTTCCGTCAGCGCTTGAAAAGTTGAGCAAGTCCTAACTTCTGCAGTGAGCAACGCCTCTGAAGCGACGCCGACGGATCCACAATGCAGTTCAGCAACGCCTGACGTTACCCATTTAAAGTGAATGGGAAGCGTTGAATGGAGCGTTAATGTCAGGGGACTCACGCTCTGCGCAGCTTTCAACTGCAGCTCGTGCTGTATTGAATAGATGCACGTCACTTCATAATTAGTGGCCATTTTTTCAACTGAACTGATTTATTTTTGATGTCTTGGTCACACTATTTGGAAGGCCGGAACAAACTGAATAGCCCTGACATACAGGGATACATATAGGTTTTGGTGCTCAACCTGCTAGGGTTGGGCCGATAGGCGATGCCATCGTCCATCGCCGATGGCCGATAGACATCACGATGCTGAGCCGGCATTGCTGATCCTCCGCCCCACCCCCGTCGCAAACCCGCTCATGAAAAATACACACTCAGGCCCTGTTTACACTAATACAGCTTTGTTTTAAAATGGCATTTTAGAACGAAAATGACCCACGTTCACACTGGTTTTTCACCTAGCATTTCTAAACAGCCCTCCGTCCACTGAAAATGCACATCACGTGACCACACACACACAGCCACAGCCACACACACACACAGACAGCCACAGACACACACACTGTCATGCGCTCGTCTGAGCTGCAGAGAACAGTGTACGTCGGACAGTTTATCAAGGGTTTATCACTGGATTGTGTCTCACTATAGTTGTTAAACGTGATATTTAATTAATCTTGTCTCTATCCAGGGCTTAATTTGTGCCGGAACACGCCGGATCCGGATGCGGCACCTCATTTTACCGATCTCTCTTCTCAACCGCCCTCCTGCCCTGTCCGCTGTTCATTTTCACTTTCTTCCGCGACTCCCCAACCCTCTTCACTTTCGCCCGCGACACCCTCGCGCCGCTCACTTTCGTCCGCGACACCCCTCCGCCACCCACCACTGTGGTGGATGAAACAGTAGGCTACAAATAATTAATTCGTTATGAATTAATTAATTATTGATACATAATTAATTCACCTCCGCCTATGAAGACGATGCCATCGTCCATCGCGATGTTTCACATTAGACATCGTACGATGCTAAATTGGTCAACATCGTCCAACCCTACAACCTGCACATAGTGAGACTCATTAAATATACCTGTTAAAATAAAAGTTATTAAATAATAATAACAGTAAAATAGTATTACTGCACTTGTATATAATAAACAAGAAAAAAAGTCTGATACAATAATTGTTTACAAATATAAAAAACATGTATTAAAGAATCAATTATTCATTATACACTTAATAATGTGCATTACACTCCTACATTTTGGCAGGTTTCTAGCCAGTTTTTCAGCAAGTTTTCTGAGAAATCAAACATCCTGGATGTACATTATTCCTCTTTTAACAAACATAAAATTCACACACAAAACATTCTTCTGAGTCGTAATAGTTTATTAATTATTTAATTAAACGCAAAGCTAACAGAAACTAACAGCTAACGGAGCACTAACCTGTGTATTAGTCAGTCAAAAGATGGCACCACACAGTCAAAAATGCAGAGCTGACAGAAATGAAAGTGTAGACCAGGGGTGTCCAAACTCGGTCCTGGAGGGCCGGTGTCCTGGAGAGTTTATCTCCAGCTTGCTTCAATACACCTGCCAGGAAGCTTCTAGTATATCTAATAAGAGCTTGTTTAGCTGGTTCAGGTGTGTTTGATTATGGTTGGAGCTAAACTCTCCAGGACACCGGCCCTCCAGGACCGAGTTTGGACACCCCTGGTGTAGACTGACCTACATATTATTCATTCACAAGATGGCACCAAACATTCAAAGACCACAGCGTGACAGACAAGCAGATACAAATATGAATGTAAGTATATGGATGATGAACATATTCCCTGACGGTCAAGGTTATGCGAAGTTCCCGGATGAGACTGTGTTATTTAGAGGTTGTTATTTCAGGATAACATACCTTGGAATGTTGCAACTGACCAATCAGAAGCGAGTATTCAAGGCAGACATGTAATAAGCATGTGAGCAATTTCATTCAAATGTCAACCTTGCCATAAAAAACATAAAGTTGTCAACAAAATTGCGAAACCATTTCTAGGTTTTTTTTGTGTGTATAAGCTTGTATTTTACAGTACTGTAAAAATACTCAAAAATGTCAATTATATTTGATTTACCAAAGTCACACAAGTGCCAATTTCACATCTGTCACATCCATAACGGAGAGATGTCACACACATAACCAAGCTTTTTCCTCATAAATGCAAAAATGTCAAATTAAATAAAATCAATCATCTTTGTACTATAGAAAGCCGTCTCTTATCCTTTTGATTAGCATTTTTTCTCTTCGGTTGTGCAGTTGTTTATTCACAGAATTTCTAAAAAAGTATGTTGTGTACTGTAAACTCGCTAACTTTTTTTGGTCGCGTCCATAAACCTTGTTTATTTTCCTCATTTAAAATCTAAAAAATGTTCACAGATTGATATTTTTTCTGATCCCAGAACTCTGTGGTTAGTTGTTTTGAGAAAATATAAACAGATGTTTCAGTATAATGTGAACATAGACTTCTCTGTGAATTTATGTTTTAAGTTTTAAGTTTTTCTGCAAAATGTCCAACCCAGGCTCATTCTGAAAACGTAGTCCCGTGGACGTTTCTGGAGACCGCAAATTATGTAGCAGGAGGTACGTATGGCTGCATTTCATTTTTTAAGCGAACGCTACGGGGCGGTATGACGCTGTTCCTTTTGGCGCTTACCGACTGACCGCTTACCTCCGTGTGGAGGCCTTTCCCGCCGCAACTAGTTTGTCCCGTTAGCTCGTCGTGTACGTCGGCGGACTTGAGACGCAGAGAGGAGTTGACCACGATGACGACGACCGGGTTCGAGTCCAGGGAAGAGCGGTTCCAGAAATCAGGTAAGACAAAAACAGAATCCAAAAAAATAAAATGAACGAGTGAACAACAGGGTGAGAGTGTGGTAAAATCCGAAAACGTGGTAAAAATCAGACGAGGGCTTTTCTTTTTCTGGATGGCTTTTGTAAACTGTTGGTTGGGTTTAGGGAAGTGTGTGGGTGGGCGGGTCAATCGGTAAAATTGGTTGGGTTTAGGGAAGGAGGAGGGTGGGTCAGTCGATTGGCCGGTCGCCCAGTCAATCATTCAGTCAGACAGAGAGACAGTAGGTCGACAGCGGCCTCTGGTAGATTTACACAAGAACAGCGCGGGCGCGAACGGCACTCGCGAGAGACGTTTGATATAGGAAAAAAGCACACACAGCGGCCTCTCGCGGATTCGCAAAAACAGCAAAAATACGTACCTCCCGGGACGTATGTCGCGGTCTCCAGAAGAGTCCACGGGAATACGTTTTCAGAATGAGCCTGGGTTGAAAATGTCACATCCATTACGCTGGAATTTCTCATGCATAACGTGTGTGTGTTTGTGTGTGTGTGTGTGTGTGTGTGTGTGTGTGTGTGTGTGTGTGTGTGTGTGTGTGTGTGTGTGTGTGTGTGTGTGTGTGTGTGTGTGTGTGTGTGTGTGTGTGTGTGTTTACGCGTGTTTACCATTCTTGGAGCCGTTGAGCTCTGCTCCGTGTAGCTTCAAGACGTATCTCATCGTCTCCTGGTTTTCATAGACGATGAGAATTTCAACAGCTCCCATTTCCAGAGCCCTCAGTGTGTCCTCAACGCCGTAACAATACTTCCCAGTGTCCTGACTGATCTCGTCAAAGTACCGGCCTGAGACAGAACGCCATTAAAATCAATCAATCAATCAATCATTCAATCAATCAATCAATCAATCAATCAATCAATCAATCAATCAATCAATCAATCAATCAATCAATCAATCAATCAATCAATCAATCAATCAATCAATCAATCAATCAATCAACTTTTATTTCTAAACACCTTATAGGGCTAAACAATATATCGTTTGAGCATTGATTTCACAATGTGTGTATCTACAATAGTTACATCGCAGGACTAGATTATTTTTTTAAAGATTAAAAAAAATAGAGACATTATTAAATATTATTTTTATACTTTATTGAATAAAGCTATTTTTACAACGATGACCCTGTTATTTTACGTTTGATTGTTCCCTTTCCATATCTGAATACTGTTAGACTTTTATTTTTGCTCTGTCATATTTATGTGCTTGTAATTTATTATATTGCCATGGGTAATTTCCTAATTTATTTAATAAGATTTAAAATTAAATAGAAAACATTACTTTAAATCGTATTAACGAACGCAGTATAACTTTTTAAATTAGAACGTACTGCAATAAAAACAAACAATCTTATTTACAACAGAATGGAGTTCAATGCTGAATACGCTAGTCAAGACAGAATCTGCCTTTGACTTGATTTGCTCACCAAAGTCTCTGCATTGTCGGGTGAGTCCATTTGAACAAAATCTGATTAATTTACGTCATTTAATTGTAACATTTCATTTCAGTTAGTTTTTAACAATAAAACAAACAAAGGTTTGAATTGACAATTTGAATTGACAATCTCAAAACATTCGCATCATTCTCCCTCTTTTCTCAGATAGGATGATGGGCCAAATCAAAGGTTACCATGGGCCAACTATGGCCAGGGGCCTAGTGTGGACATCATTGATCTAAATGAATGAAATCTTTCCAAGTAGAGCTATTCAGATCATCTATTGAAATTATGTTCATATCGCTTTATATATATATATGTTTTAATAACTCATTTCTAATAACTGATTTATTTTATCTTTGCCATGATGACAGTAAATAATATTTGACTAGATATTTTCAAGACACTTCTATACAGCTTAAAGTGACATTTAAAGGCTTAACTAGGTTAATTAGGTTAACTAGGCAGGTTAGGGTAATTAGGCAAGTTATTGTATAATGATGGTTTGTTCTGCAGACTATCGAGAAAAAAAATAGCTTAAAGGGGCTAATAATTTTGCCCCTAAAATGGTTTTTAAAAAATTAATAAATGCTTTTATGTTAGCCGAAATGAAACAAATAAGACTTTTTTCTGAAGAAAAAATATTATCAGATATACTGTGAAAATTTCCTTGCTCTGTTAAACATCATTTGGGAAATATTTAAAAAAGAAAATTTATAATTATATATATATATACACATATATCGCCGCAAAACAAAATATCCTAATGTCAGATTTTTCTAATATCATGCAGCCCTAGCACCTTACTACAACCAAGGTAGGCATGGGACGATAACCGTTTTCAAGGTATACCGCGGTTTGGAAAAGTCAAGGTTATCATACCGTCAAAATTTTCTCTAATACCGTTTCTAAGGTATGTGTAAGATTTTTTTTATTTACATTTTTTTTATCAACAACATCTCCAGCAGAAAAGATCTCCAAAGATGCCATTTTAAATTGGAAATAAATCTGTGTTTTTGAAACTAATGAAGACAGCAGAAGTCAATGATTCATTTTCATTATTTAGCCTGGCACGTTTACTGCTCCAAAATATTATAAATGTTTCTCAAAATAAAATATATTGTGTTCAAAGGGGAAAAAACTTTTAGTTTTTTACCCAGACATTTAAAAAGAATATATTTTAGAGCAGTAGTCACAATACTGTGATACCGTGAAACCGTGATATTTTTATCCAAGGTTATCATACCGTCAGAATCTTATACCGGCCCATGCCTAAACCAAGGTTGACCAAAGTGCTTTTACACCAGTAAAAACAAATTATACAACACAACTTGAAAGCAAACAATGCAAAAACTATACAAGAAATGCCAATAAAATACAGTAAAACATTAAAACAGAGAAAAGTGTCAGTGCTATTATGCATTAAAAGCCATTTTGAACCGTAGCAGGACTGCTGGAATACATGACATTTGAGGATATAGTCGAATAGAAAACAGTTCTTTGAAATTATACACATCAGTGAACATGTACACAGAGACACAACCTTTTTTGGAAGGGCACTATATACTATACAACTGCAGGTTAACTATGTTTATGTACAGTTGAAGTCAAAATTATTAGCCCTCGTGAATTATTAGCTCCCCTGTATATTTTTCCCCAATTTCTGTTTAAAGGAGGGAAGATTTTCTCAACACATTTCTAAACATAATAGTTTTAATAACTCATTTCTAATAACTGATTTATTTTACTTTGCCATGATGACAGCACATAATATTTGACTAGAGATACTAGCATTCAGCTTAAAGTGACATTTAAAAGCTTAACTAGGTTAATTAGGCAGGTTAGGGTAATTAGGCAAGTCATTGTATAATGATGGTTTGTTCTGTAGACAATCAAATATAAATATAGCTCAAAGGGGGCTAATAATATTGACCTTAAAATGGTTTTAAAAAATTGAAAACTGCTTTTATTCTAGCCAAAATAAAACAAATAAGACTTTCTCCAGAAGAAAAAATATTATAGGAAATACTGTGAAAAATTCCTTGCTCTGTTAAACATCAATTGTATATGCAATTAAATAAAAATGTGCACAAAGTAAGCAGAAATAAAATGATGCCTTGTTAAATATTATTACAATCGTCAGTATTTACCGATTAACTTCTTCTCCTGCATGAACTTGACATTGATCAGGATCTCAGCGGAGAGCTCGATGGCCTGATTGAAGCCATTTTCTCCTCCGTAACAGATGTCCACCAGCTTCAACACTTTCACCTGCAACCTCTGCAACCAATCAGAGACAACCGACTTCAGTCAATCACAATAAAACTGCAATCTGCTTCAATGATAAGCAGCGTCAGGAAAGCAAACTACTTCTGCATCTCACAATGTCTACAGTTTAATTCTGATTCACATGCATTTCTTTCCCATGTATACAGTTTTTTTATTAAAAGCAAAAGTATATTTGTCCTAAAGAAAACAATATAGTTGAAATATTTGAGTCTTTGTTTGGCAGCAAAAAGCTTTTAGACACACTGTGTGCAGAACTCCATATTTTATGTAAAATAATACAATAATTGGAAATATAACCCTTTAGCTGTTAAACCCACTTTTCGAGTTCAGACTTGAATATATTATGATATGATATACACTCACCGGACACTTTATTAGGTACACCTTACTAGTATCGGGTTGGATCCCCTTTTGCCTTTAGAACTGCCTTAATCCTTCGTGCCATAGACATATGCTTTCAAGTTGTTGACAGCAAATTCAACCTACCATCCGAATGTGGCAGCAGAAACCGAGACTCTTCAGATCAGGCAACGTTTTTGCAATCTTCTATTGTCCAATTTTAGTGAGCCTGTGTGAATTGTAGCCTTAGTTTCCTGTTCTTAGCTGTCAGGAGTGGCACCCGGTGTGGTCTTCTGCTGCTGTAGCCCATCCGCCACAAGGTTTGATGTGTTGTGTGTTCACTTCAGAGATGCTCTTCTGCAGACCTCGGTTGTAACGAGTGATTATTTGAGTTACTGTTGCCTTTCTATCAGCTGGAACCAGTCTGGCCATTCTCCTCTGACTTCTGGCATCAACAAGGCATTTGCGCCCACAGAACTGACGCTCACTGGATATTTTCTCTTTTTCTGACCATTCTCGATAAACCCTAGAGATGTTTGTGCATGAAAATCCCAGTAGATCAGCAGTTTCTGAAATACTCAGAGCAGCCCGTCTGGCACCAACAACCATGCCACGTTCAAAGTCACTTAAATCCCCTTTCTTCCCCATTCTGATGCTTGATTTGAACTGCAGCAGATCGTCTTGACCATGTCTACATGCCTAAATGCATTGAGTTGCTGCTATGCGATTGGCTGATTAGAAATTTGCGTTAACAAGCAGTTGGATAGGTGTACCTAATAAAGTGGCCGGTGAGTGTATAGTTTATCTGTGATAGATGAGTTCAGGTTTAAATATTAAATATATATGAAGAGTTCAGATGCAAAAACCTCTAAATGCCGTCTGAAATTTCCATCGAAAATGAACATTTTTCTCAGCTCCTTTTGTTGAGATATTTCACTTTAAAGACCAGGAAAAGGACTTATTCTTTGCCATAAAAGTGATATTACTGAACATACACACAAGAGCCTGATAAAAATGCTCATTTTAGAGGAAAATTTCAGATGGCATTTAGAGGTTTTTGCGTCTAAACTCTTCATATGTTCAGCTGAAGTCAACATTATTAGCTCTCCTATGAAATCTTTATTGGAGAGAAGATTCTTTCAACACATTTTAAACATAATGATTTTAATAACTACTGTTTAATAACTCATTTATTTTGCCTAGTCATGATGACAGTACATAATATTGCATTTGCTCTTTTGCAAGATATTAATATTCAGCTTAAAGTGACATTTACCTGACCTCCTTTACTCGACTTTGCTATTCTAGGTACTACCAGAAGCCCTGAGTTTTGAGATCTTAAGGAGCGGGTTGGATTGTAGTGAGACAAAAGGTTGGTTAGATAAACAGGAGCTCAATTATTTAAAGCTTTATAGGTAAGAAGCAATATTTTAAAATCAATATGAAACTTAACAGGCAGCCAGTGTAAGGAGGATAAAATAAGAACTAGTAAGAACTCTGGCAGCTGCATTTTGTACTAGCCGAAGTTTGTTAATAGAGGATGCTGGTCAACCAGCAAACAGAGCATTACAGTAATCCAGCCTAGAAGTCATAAAAGCATGGACTAGCTTTTCTGCATCTGAGATGGATAGCATAACTCGTAACTTAGCGATATTTCTCACATGAAAGAAAGCAGTTTTGTGGGAAACATGGGGTACAGTTGAAGTCAGAATTATTAGCCTCCCTTTTTCTTTTTTTTCTTTTTTAAATATCTCCCAAATGATGTTTAACTGAGCAAGGAAATTTTCACAGTTTGGCTGATAATATTTTTTCTTCTGGAGAAAGTCTTATTTGTTTTATTTCGACTAGATTAAAAGCAGATGTAAATTTTTCAAAAGCCATTTTAGGGTCAAAATTATTAGCCCCTTGAAGCTAATTTTTCCCCCCATAGTCTACAGAACAAACCATCATTATACAATAACTTGCCTAATTACCCTAACCTGCCTAGTTAACCTAATTAACCGTCTTGAAAAATATCTAGTCAAATATTATTTACTGTCATCATGGCAAAGATAAAATAAATCAGTTATTAGAGATGAGTTATTAAAACTATTATGATTAGAAATGTGTTGAAAAAAACTTCTCTCCGTTAAACAGAAATTGGGAAAAATAATAAACAAGGGGTCTAATAATACAGCTGTATATATATATATATATATATATATATATATATATATATATATATATATATATATATATATATATATATTTATATATATATATATATATATATATATATATATATATATATACACACTGTATATCAGCCAAACTGAAACAAATCAGACTTTCTCCAATAGAACAATATGATAAGAAATACTTTGAAAAATGTCCTTGCTCTGTTAAACATATAAATATCTGGAAACGACTACAACTTTTAGAGGAGGGCTAATAATTTTGTCTTCATTTAAATGTTATATATGTAACACAAATTAAATTCTCAAGAACAAATTTCATGAGTTTGCACTTACAGATAATTGACAAAGTTTAAGAGTATCTGGCGTGCTGTCCAGGGAGAAATTGGAAAGACACCCTAACTAACGTTATTCCATATTTGACCCCTTTCAAAAATACCAGTTTTCCCAATGCTACTACGGAGACGTGTTAATATGTGCCTGTCAATCAATTGGGTGGGCAGGGAAAACCACACTGCTATGTCAAATTGCGGTAGGCCTCAAAATTTAAAAATGTAATAATAATTGTCAATGATCAAATGGATCTGCTTATGCTTCTCCCGAAATCTGTTTTTAAAACTTCACCTAGAGCCGACAACACAAACCAGTCCACTGTTTTCTTACCGGGTCGAACATGTCCGACTGGCTGAGCTCCGTCTTGAAGTCTGCAGATCCGGCCAGCACCAGTCCCACAACATTGACTTTATCATTGGACACGTAGAGCTGCACAGCCGTCTCTGCAACCTTCCTCACATAATTATGCCTCTTCTCCATCCTTAACCGAGCGAAACGCAGAGCAGACTGACCTCCCCTTCCTGAAATCATTATAGGTTTAGGTGCAATTTATTATGGGGAGCACGGTGGCACAGTGGGTAGCGCTCTCGCCTCACAGCAAGAAGGTCGCTGGTTCGAGCCTCGGCTGTGTCAGTTAGCGTTTCTGTGAAGTTTGCATGTTCTTCCCGTGTTGGCGTGGGTTTCCTCCGGGTGCTCCGGTTTCCCCCACAAGTCCAAAGACATGTGCTATAGGTGAATTGGATAAGCTAAATTGGCCGTAATGTATGTGTGTAAAAGAGAGTGTATGGGTGTTTCCCAGTGATGGGGCATCCGCTGCATGAAACATATGCTGGATAAGTTGGCGGTTCATTCCGCTGTGGAGACCCCAGATTAATAAAGGGACTAAGCCGAAAAGAAAATGAATGAATGAATGTAATTTATTATGAGCATAGATAAAATTGAAAGCGTTAGCAGAGACTTCAACATTTGGATCAAAGGGTGTGAGTAAGAATTTTCATTTTTCAGTGAACTTTCCCTTTAGTAAGTGTCTATTCATGATTATTACCGTGTTTTTTGGGAAGGTCCACAGTGAATTTGTGCAGCACTTCTCTGGTGTTCCCCTGTAGAGTCCCGAACAGAGCTCCACTACCATCAATAACAATGAAGCCAAACTTACTGTCGTCTGTCAATAGTGCCGTGAGAGCCTAAAAGAAAGACTGAAGATTATACAGCATCCCAAGCATACTGATATTTGCACTGTGATTTTACCTCAGTGTGGAACTTGTTGTCACAGAGGTACAGCGAGGTGTTGATGGGTTTAAACGGCTCAAAGTCGATGTTGACTTTCTTCTCTTTGCCTTCGTCTGTCACTATAGTCCCGCAGTAAACCACCAGACCGTTATGTGGCACTGCAAGAGAAAAGAACACAAAACGTTTAGTAACACTTTACAATAAGGATGTTATTTCAACAATTTCCTTCTCTTAAACTCGGACAAAACAGAATTATTACTTAGTGAAGTTTATTTATAAACTAATTTCGAGAGGATCACGTGCTTATGATTGATAGCGGCTGGACCCACATTATCCAAATCACCTCGCACCAATCAGACGATCCCCAAGCTACTATAAATACCCCGGGTTTCATATCACCACTATCTTCGCTTTGAAGAATCCCCCCTTCCACCCCTACTCCTCCTCTCTTCTAGATGGGTGACACGGTGGCCCAGCACTTAGCGCTGTTGCCTCACAGCAAGAGTGTCAATGGTTCTAGGCTTTACCAAACCAGCGGGCATTTTCTGTGCGGAGTTTGCATGTTCTCCCCGTGCTCACGTGGGTTTTCTCCGGGTCCTCCGGTTTCCTCCCACCGATTACAAACATGCAACCTAAGTTAATTATTAATCAACATTATAGACTTGCTCACTATCTAGTACCTATCTCTCTAAAGAGAACTACTATCTGCACTTCAACCACTACGATGGGGAGTTCTCGAGATCTACCTGAGCTCGATCTCCCCTCTCGCCTTGCAACGGGAGGGAGCCCCGGGCTCGAGGATCTCATGAGCTCAGGGCTCTCTCCCGGGACAGCATGCCAAACAAGCTTTATAATTAATCATCAGCGAAGTGTGAACTCTTGAATTGGGCCTAAATCCTGTACACAGCAGATCTCACAACTCAACCTGCAATTAGAGGGATACAAAGTTAGCACTAGCTCTACTATAAAAGATCTGGGTGTCATATTAGACAGCAATTTAACTTTTGAAAATCATATATCCCATGTCACAAAAACTGCTTTCTTTCATCGGAGAAATATCGCTAATATATGAAGTATGCTATCCATCTCAGATGCAGAAAAGCTATTCCATGCTTTTATGACTTCTAGGCTGGATTACTGTAACGCTCTGTTTGCTGGTTGCCCAGCATCCTCTATTAACAAACTTCAGCTAGTACAAAATGCAGCTGCCAGAGTTCTTACTAGTTGTTATTTTATCCTCCTTACACTGGCTGCCTGTTAAGTTTCGTATTGATTTTAAAGTCTTACCAATAAAGCTTTAAATAATCGAGCTCCTTATCTAACCAACCTTCTGTCTCGCTACAATCCAACCCGCTCTTTAGGATCTCAAAACTCAGGGTTTCTGGTAGTACCTAGAAAAGCAAAGTCGAATAAAGGAGGTCGAGCCTTCTCATTTATGGCTCCTAAACTCTGGAATAGCCTTCCTGATAATGTGTAAGGCTCAGACACACTCTCGCAATTCAAAACTAGATTAAAAACCTATCTTTTTAACAAAGCAAACACTCTGTGCATCACTTAGCGGTATGATGCATGAGTGTGCCCCACGCAGGTTTTTGCATCTCGTTTATATATACTATGAACAGCAGCTACGCTAATTATTCTCTTTATTCTCTATTTACACCAGGGGATACTCCTCCTGAGGCCCTCAGTCTATGCAGCGCCACTGATTCAATCCAAGACCAGCGACGAGATGATCCCAAGGTTTTCATATTCCTGGAACAAGCTGTATCCTGAGCAGCTGCTGTGGTGGTCATGGAGGAGTGGAGAGCATGAGACTGATTCCTGTGACGCTCCAGGGACAGACGAGTCTTCGCTGAGGAACAGCATTCTCCAGCATCCGGCGCCTAGACTGCAGCTCTGCACAAGACGTTTGTGCATAGGAGAAATGGTCATGCCCAACTGAGCCTTGTTTTTCTCGAGGTTTTTCAAATCTTCACTTTCACCAACGGGTGAAGTTTTTTCCTCGCCGCTGTCGCCACTGGCTTGCACGGTTTGGGATCTGTAGAGCTGCGCATCGATGGATTTGCTCTTCAGTGTTTGGACTCTCAGTAGTGATTATTAACCCACACTGACCTAAGCTAAACTGAACTGAACGTAAACACTGAAAACTGAACTGACACTGTTTAAATTCACTATAATCTTCCATGTGAAGCTGCTTTGACACAATCTACATTGTAAAAGCGCTATACAAATAAAGGTAAATTGAATTGAATTGAATGTTAGTTCATCTTAGGAGTTTGCATGGTCTCCTTGTGGGTTTCCTCCGGGTGCTCCGGTTTCCCCCACGGTCCAAACACATACACTATAGGTGAATGGAATAAACTAAATTGGCAGTAGTGAATGAGTGTGTGTGAATGTGAGAGTGTATGGGTGTTTCCCAGTACTGGGTTGCGGCTGGAAGGGCATCCGCTGTGTAAAACATATGCTGGAATAGTTGGCGGTTCATTCCGCTGTGGCGACCCCTGATAAACAAGAGACTAAGCTGAAGGAAAATGAATGAATGAATAAAATTATGTTACAATATGATTATAATCATATAATATTTATTTTATTATTATTATGTCTCTCCAAACACCTGTAATCTCAGACTGAAGTGAGTGACGGCTAGAAAACTATTGTATGTTCTATTGTGGGGTTTGTAAGTGTGTATACTTGAAAATCAGTCAAAAATAAAATATTAAAAGCAAACACACACTCACCTTTGCTGTAGAGTTTAAGTCTCTGCTGGACTGAAGTAATGGCTCCCAGCACTGACAGACGGTTTACTCGACTCTTGATGTTGGACGCCGTACCAAACTCATCCGCCAACATCTTGGCCACTCTGGAGATCTGATCTTTAGGAGGAATGATGAGCGAGATCATGCTGGTCCCATTCCTGAAAGACAAAAAACAAAGACTCCAGTGTTATTCAGCTCTGCGGATCCATCACCCTGGCAAATTATCATCAACTTACAAAGAGAAATCTCAAGTCAGGTCAAGTCGAGCTTTACTGTCATTCCACTACATGTGTGGACATACAGAGGAACGAAATGTCGTGTCTCGCAGGACAACAGAGCTACATAAATTAATCATAAATACAAACACAACATAGGACATAAGAGCTATTTTAAAACATACTCCAGAATGCATGGGGAGGGGGGAGGGGGGTGAGATTTCAGAAGGGGGTAAATTGACTGGAGTTGAGGGCTCTAACAGCCTGTTGAGTAGTCTGACCGAGCAGGCTCTAATACTTTGAAACCTTCTTCCTGATGGCAGCAGCTGGAAGAGACTGTGGAAGGGATGAGTAGAGTCTTTCACAATACTGCTAGCTTTGCTGGAGCACAGTGAGAGGAAAATATCCTGGATGGAGGATAGAGGGCACCGATGAGCTTTTCGGCTGGGTTCACTGCAGCACTGTAAGCACTGCAGCTCCCGTACCAGACAGTGATGCAGTTGGTCAGCACGCTGGCAATGGTTCCCCTGTAGAATGGGGTGAGGATGGGTGAAGGGAGACCTGCCCTTTTCAGCCGGCGGAGAAAGTGTAGGCGTTGTTGTGCCTTCTTGGAGAGGGACGTGGTGTTGGTAGGTGAGATCCTCTGTGATGTGCACCCCCGGGAATTTAGTGCTGCTGACTCTCTTGACAGTCGAGCTGTCGATGGTCAACTGAGTTTCTCCTGAAGTTCCAACACAACCTCGTTTGTCTTCTCTACATTGAGTGAGAGGTTGTTAGTGGCACATCATTCAGCCAGCTGTGCCAATTCCCCTCTGTAGTGTGTTTCATCGTTGTTGCTGATGAGACCTACCAATGTTGTGTCATCTGCGAACTTGATGATGTGGTTGGAGCTGAACTTAGCAGTGCAGTCGTGGGTCAGTGTGAGCATTCTTAAAAGGATATAGTTCATCCATTCATTTTCCTTTCCGCTTAGTCCCTTTATTAATCTAGGGTCGCCACAGAGGAATGAACCACCAACTTATCCAGCATATGTTATACGCAGGGGATGCCCTTCAAGCTCCGATCCATCACTGGGAATCATCCATACACTCATTCACACACATACACAACGGACAATTTGTCCTGCTCAATTGACCTGTACCCCTGAGAATTGGACGTGTGGGGAAAACGTGGGGGCGTCTGGGGTAAACCGGAGCACCTGGAGGAAACCCACGCCAACACGGGGAGAACATGCAAACTCCACACAGAAACGCCAACTGAACCAGCCAAGGTTCGTACCAGCGACCTTCTTGCTGTGAGGTGTAAAATGTAAATTTACAGTTAATTTACTTACCCCCAGACCATTATGTAGGTCATTCTTTCTTCAGTAGAACATTAACCTCCTAGGGCCCGACTGTCCACATACGTGGACAGCACATTTAAGCTCTTAAGTGGATATTTAAAATACTTTGAATGTTTTATATTTTGTTACAGACATACAGTGTCATCCTGCAACTGTTTTGCAGCATATGAAATGTCCCAAACCCTATTTTTAACTGTCCAAAATGGGAAAAAATGTTGTTTTTACTCTCTGATAGTCAAAGCAAGTTCAGAAAAAAATTCTATGTTAAATATGCATAAAAGAAAATTCGGGAAAAAGTGTTTTATGTAAATTGGGACCACGAGTCCACATATATGGACATCATGTTTCTCTAAATGTACATCATATCAAAAGATGATACTTAGATTTTTATTCTAATTAGGTTCCAATAAGCTCAAATAGCAAAGAGAAATAAAAAATGCAGGTAAAAAACACCTTGGGCCTTAAGAGGGTAAAGGAGACCTCTCATGCAAAAAACACTATTTATAGTGATTATTTATACTGGGTTTAAACAAATATGCTAATGAGGGAGAGATCGTCACTAATGAGCGGGGCTTTGCCCCTCAATCAAAGTGTTCAACCCAGGCACATTCTGATTACATACCCCTATACACATTTCTGGAGAGTGTCAAATATGTCCCAGGAGCTACGTTTTTTTGCAGTTTTTGTGAATCCACCAGAGGCCGCTGTGTAGGCTTTTTAAGATTAAGATTTTTAAATTTATCTCGCGAGTGCCATTCATGCCTGCTGTTCACGCGTAAATCCACCAGAGGCCACTGTCAACTGACTGACTGACTGACCCACCCTCCTTCTTCCCTAAACCCAACCAATAGTGTTTTCAAAAGCACCGATTGACCCACTCACGCACTTCCCTAAGCCCAACCGCAGCGTTTTGAAAAGCAATCCAGAAAAAGAGAAGCCCTCGCCTGATTTTTACAAAGTTTTCAGGCTTTACCACGTTTTCACCTTGCAATTTACTTGTTTATTTTATTTTTTGGCTTCTGTTTTTGTCTTATCTGCTTTCTGCAACCGTTCTTTGCCAGACTCGATCCCCGTTGTTACATTCTACTTTGCTCTGCATATCAAATCCTCTGTGGTACGCGGCGAGCCACTGAACAAACTGGTAACAGAGGGAAAGCTGTCCATACGGAAGTAAGCGGTCAGCTGGTAAGCGTGAAAAGAAACGGCGTCATACCGCCCCATAGCGTTCGTTTTAAAGACAAAATACATCATATATAATATAATACATTTAATACATAATTCACAATCTCCAGCAATGTATATAGGGCTACGTCTGTGTTGACAGTGTTTCTGCAGACTGTTTTTATTAAGTGTGATTATAAAGAAATACAATTATTTAAAGTTTACCATTAGATGCCGGCTATATTCACACACTGCTGCCACACGACACGACGATGTGTTTAAAACCTTTGTAAAAGTTTTTTTTTTTATGTAAAATTGTGAAATAAGCACACCTTTGCTAAAAGGAGACAAGAAAAGCAAAACGCAGATTAGGTTTCTATTCTGACAGTGCCAAATCAATGCTAACACTAAGCTTTTTTATTTTTTTCAATTTATTTTGCCATTAAACGTAACTTACATTTTCATACAACTAAATTTAAACCCCTGTCTGGCTAGTGCACTTCAACAACACATCTTGTATGACCTTGTAGGTGGTGTATAGTGGCCGTCTGAATGCTTTTAACCACATGAGCGTCTAGACTGCAGACGTGTTGTTTAGTTACCTTTGGAAGTGGCCTAAAGTGGACAAGTTTAAAAGTTTCAACCAGTTTATTCCTGTATTTCACATCATTCACTTGTGATCTGACCAATAAATAAGCATCTTAAATCCAGGTTTTAACAGGGCTCAAGAGGGTTACTTATTAAAAGGTAAAAAAAAACAGCTCGCCCACTTGTCAAACACCAATAAAGTTTTCTGAACTGCACTGTTTTATTGTAAATTTGCAAAGTTTTTATTTAAGGAAATGTTTACCTGGTATTTTAAAAGTATCTGCTTAATGACTTTTAAAACATGGCCTTTTTTAAATCTTAAATGTCCAATATAGCTTATTGTTAATTGTAAAATCAATCAAAAATAAAATAAAAATAAACAAACAAATAAATAAATAAATAAACAAATAATTAAGTCAGAATATTTCAACCCAGGCTCATTCTGATTATGTACAGCTATATACATTTCTGGAGAGCACCAAATACGTCCCAGGAGCTACGTTTTTTTTTGCAGTTTTTTGTTTTTGACAATCCACCAGAGGCCGCTGTGTGTCCTTTTTCAGATCTCTAATTTCTCTCACGAGTGCCATTCACACCTGTTGTTCTCTCGTAAATCCACCAGAGGCCACTGTCAACTGACTGACTGACTAACCGAACAGCTGACCCACCCTCCTCCTTCCCTAAACCCAACCAATAGTGCTTTTAAAAGCACCGACTGACTCGATCACCCACAAAAGCAGTCCAGAAAAAAGAAAAGCCTTCACGGCAGCCTGATTTTTACCACATTTTCAGATTGTACCACATTCTCATGTTATTTACTTTTATTTTTTGCCTTTTGTTTTGTTTAACATGCTTTCTGGAAACGTTCTTCGGCAGACTCAAGCCCCGTCATCAGTCAATTCCTCTCTGCATCTCAAGTCCATCGACGTACATGGCAAGCCACTGGACAAACTGGTAACAGTGAAAAAGCCGTCCACACGGAGGTAAGCAGTCAGCTGGTAACGTGAAAAGGAACAGCGTCATACCGCCCCATAGCGTTCATTTTTAAAGATGAAATGCAGCCATACGTTCCTCTGGCTACATAATTCACGATCTCCAGAAATGTATATAGGGCTACGCTTTCAGAATTAGCCTATGTTGCATTTAGTTTTCACCATGAAAACAGGCTTGCTGCTGATTAAAAATAAACAAATAAATAAACATAACAAGCAAAATGTCTAAATGTTTCTTTCGCTATTAAGTGTTTTAACACTTTCATTTGGTTTGCCATCCAATCAGGATGTTTTTTTTTTCAGTGTTGGGGAAAAGATAGTTTTATGTATTTATCTATTTATTAGATAGCTTTATTTATTTATTTATTACATGGTTTTATTTATTTATTAGACAGTTTTATTTATTTATTAGGTAGCTTTATTTATTTATTTATTAGATAGTTTTATTTTTTATTAGATAGTTTTATTTAATTATTTATTAGATAGTTTTTGTATTTATTTACTAGATAGTTTTATTTATTTATTTATTTGATAGTTTTATTTATTTATTTATTAGTTTTATTTATTTATTAGATAGTTTTATTTATTTATTAGATAGTTTTATTTATTTATTAGATAGTTTTATGTATTTATTTATTAGATAGTTTTATTTATTTATCAGATAGTTTTATTTACTTATAAGATCGTTTTAATTATTTATTATAAAGTTTTATTTATTTATTAGATTGTTTTATGTATTTATTTATTTATTAGATAGTTTTACTTATTTATTTATTTATTAGACAGTTTTATTTATTTATTTATTAGATAGTTTTATGCATTTATTTATTAGATAGTTTAATTAATTTATTTATTTATTAGATAGTTTTGTTTATTTATTTATTAGATAGTTTTATTTACTTATTAATTAGATAGTTTTATTTATTTATTTATTTATTTTAATGCAATGTCAGCAGCAAGCCTGTCTTCATGGTGAAAACTAAATAACAATAAACCAAAAAGTTACGAATTGCCGTGAGATTATGTTAGATTAAAGCATCAGAGTAGCTTCCCCAACATTGTTTTCTTATTGCAATTCTTTATTTGTTTTGGGATTGTCTTCTCATGTTCTGAAGCATTATGATACCTTATAAGGGTGCCTAGATGGGCAGCTCACTAGATTTTGGATCAGTCAGAAAGACACCAAGAGGTCAAAGCCGTCAGTATTGTCAGCTGAGAAAGGTGGCATTTCTAGAATTCTCTTACACACACACACTTACACACACTCCTAACTTTAAACGGTCAGTTTACAGTGTCCACACCGAGCTTTGAGTAGCAATCAGGGTCACACTGGTACCAAAACACAGAGCAAACACAAGGCAGTCCAGTTTATTTACATACCCACACATGCATGAAGGGCAGAGAGATTCAGTTCCTGATGTGGATTCATTACTCAACATTATATGACAACAACTTTATGTGCTTGTGAGCATGAAACACTCCTGTCTTACACACACACAAGCGTTACCCTTGAATGAAGGTCTGTTGAGACGCTCAACATAAAATGAAAGCATGCATGCCAAACAAACACTCATGCCAATGACACATTTACACACTCTTGCAACACACATGTTTTACCCTTGATATAAAGCTCACAGAGAATATCCTAACATTAGGTAGGGCTGTGCAATATTACAATATATACTGTATGGACAAATTTAAAAGTCTATGGTTTCGAATTATGCTTTTTTTTTGTGGTGTCACAAAATAAATTGGTTACAGTAATACTTTTCATAATTTATCTGAGCACAGAATTACACGGCATTATGGGGATGCAGACAGAAACGTAAATAACACCATCATGAGAAACTAAAAGGGCTCTATTTTAACGATCTAGGCGCAAAGTCTAATGCGCAAAAGCATTAAAGGCGCATGGTCTAACAGGGTTGAGCTTATTCTCTAAATAAGTTATGGGTGTGTTTTGAGCATAACATGCATTAAACCAATCAGAGACTCATCTCACATTCCCTTTAAGAGTCAGTTGTGTCGCACCATGGCGCATTTGCTATTTACATGGCAACTTTGTAAGTGGAAAAAATGAACGCTTCACTAGCGAGAAAACAGTTAAACAGAGCATCTGCAGTGAGGATAAAGAAGGAGCGTCCTCCAATCGGCCTCTTTACTTTCTCTTTCTCTCTTTTGTGGATAAGGAAACGGTGTTGTACACTCCGCCGAAGACATCCATTAGCCTACATAATTAATTTAGTTTGTTATGCGCAAAGATTTGTTTCAAAACTATTTCTAAATTCATTTCTAGTTTCCAGTAAACGAATAAATTAACAATAATAATGAAGTGTGGTCAAAAAACTATGGAGTTATATCCAAACACATGTGCTATGCCCCATAGGGTCCAAAACCTGACAGGTTGACAAATCTGAAAAAAGCCCCCTGAGGTGAAAAAGGCATGGAGGTAGTATTTTTTATATTTATTTAGAAAATAATAATTTTTAAAATATTTTATTTCTTTATTTATTTTTCATTTGTAAAGATATTTGTGTATTGCTGTACATCCTGCATGTTTTAAGCAATAAGTAAGCGAGGCGCACAACTGACGTGCTCTGCGCTGGACTTTAGACCTGCTTTCAGCTGGTCTATTGCACAGTCTATTTTAGTTCCTCAAAATAGCTACGCACCAACAATGCACCTTAACACACCTCTTTTCTAGACTTGGACACCCATGAGTCCACAAAGTGGCGCAAATGGATTTGCTAATTAAACAACGTGGCGGAAAACATGAAAATTAGTGTTGTGCTGGTATAAAAATAGCAACACAGTGCGGCAAACACGTCTTGCACCTTATTGCGCCGGGTGTATGATAGGGCACAAAATCTTGAAAGTACACGTTTCACTTTGCATTTTATTTATCTGTACTGTCTTTTTTTTTTTTTTTTTTTTGGACCTGTAATCATTCGGTTTTGAAAAATGCTTAATATTTAATTTCTATTTCTACATTTTTTTATCAAACATTCTAGATGTTCTAGACAAATCAAAGACAATGATCACAATGAGTACCTTTCTGAGTACTTTGAAATGTAAAAAGGAAATAGCCCATTATATGTGTGGTCATATTAACTTATTAACTAATACAGTATATTGAATTTACAGAAATGGTTTTGTATTATGATACACTCCCTGACAAAAGTCTTATCATCGATCCCATTTGTAAGAGCAACAAATAATAACTTGACTTCTGATTGTTGATCATTTGAAAAAAGAAGGTCGATATTTCTGATGAATTATCTGTTGAGCTGCATCCCAATCATCACAAATACTGCAGAAGACCTACTGGAACCAGCATGGACCCAAGATTCTCACAGATATCAGTCAAGTTTGGTGAAGGAAAAGTCATGGTTTGGAGTTACATTCAGTATGAAGGGCGTGCGAGAGATCTGCAGAGTGGATGGCAACATCAACAGTCTGAGGTATCAAGACATTTGTGCTGCCCATTACATTACAAACCACAGGAGAGGGCAAATTCTTCAGCAGGATAGCGCTCCTTCTCATACTTCAGCCTCCACATCAAAGTTCCTGAGAGCAAAGAAGGTCAAGGTGCTCCAGGATTGGCCAGCCCAGTCACCAGACATGAACATTATTGAGCATGTCTGGGGTAAGATGAAGGAGGAGGCATTGAAGATGAATCCAAACAATCTTGATGAACTCTGGGAGTCCTGCAAGAACGCTTTCTTTGCCATTCCAAATGACTTTATTAATAAGTGATTTAAGTCAATGAAGATTTATGGATGAAGTCCTCCAAGCTCATGGGAGTCAGACACAATATTCATTCTGTTTCCACTGCACCATTACTTTATATTCTATACTGGACATTATTTCTGTTAAGTGACGAGAATTTTGCCTAAGCAAAGTCAGACCTTACTGTCCTAATTAAATAATCAAAAATCAAGGCATGATCATATTTTATTTTGGTAAAATAACTGTAATCTAGAGGCCTTTGCCTTTCATATAAGCCACTTCTCATACCAAATGATCAACTAGAAATCGTTATTATTTGTTGTTCCCAAAACTTGGATAAGCGACAAGACTTTTGTAATGTAGTATATATATATATGGTTATCTGATATGAGATTTTTGTCATATTGCTCAGCCCCTAACATCACAAGTTAATGAAGTGTACAAGTCGGACTGCACAATATATGGCAAAAGTATCATTATCACGATAATAGTATATGCAATATATAAAACGCAGACGTGTGATAAATTCACATTTATTTTATGGTTGTTTCATTGGTTTTTTATCTAAATTTGACCAATCAGATGGGGCCTTACTATCTTTAGCCCCACCTCCCCAGTAGTTGCTGTTCTGCTATTGGCTGGAAAGTTGAACCCAGAGCTAAAAATAAACACTAATGGTGGGAAAATGACAACAGCCAATCAGAGTTAGAATATCTGTGAAAGTTTTCAGTCATTCATAGTGTTTTAATGACTAAACGTTTGCACCTTGACACACTTTTTTAGTCTGGATCAGATCTGAAAAATATATTTTACCTGTTTATTTTAATATCATTAACTAAATGAATAATTTAAAAACATAGCCAATAAAACTAGCATTTTTTTAAGGAAATGCTCTATCGTAAGAAATATTATTGCAATACTCAACAACAATATTGCATATTTTATTCAGCCCTAATGGAAAGCAAGCATATCTTTCATTTCAAAAGTCGTAACAACACGCTGACTGCCAAAAATATAGGTTGTAGGTTCAAATCCAGCCCAAGCTGGTCAATAACAATCCCAGCTGTGTCCTGAGCCTACAATAGCTGCACTGTTTAATGAATAATTATAGTTATAATGAGTTACTAAACACACCTGTTTGAGACTCGCTGTGAATCAAAACTCTCACACACTCACACACACACAGGACATCTCAACACAAGTCTCGGACACCACAAGAGCCGCCCAAACCTGCGGCTGGAGGAACTACTCATTACTGATGTTTATTAAAGCCTAAAGCAGCAATTACCATTACTATTGCTCATATTTACCTGTCAGGGATTAAGCAGAAAACACCACTGAAGTGCAGCGTTTGTGTTTCAAAACATGTTTATACATAGAGCGGGAAAAATAAGTATTGAAAGCATGTTTCTTCCTGGGAATAATCTTTCTAAAGGAGCTGTTGACATGGAATTTAATCAGATTTAGGTAAAAACCCAAACAATACAAACACAAAAATAAAACAAAACTAAAAAAATCTGAAACATGAGTTCTGTGTAATAACAATGAAATGACAGAAGGAGAAAGTCCTGAACTGCTGAAATGTATTTAATACTTTACATAAAAGGCTTTTTCTGGTGATGGCAGCTTAAAGACGCCTCTCATATGGAGAATGCTCATATGCTCAGGTGTGAGTTCTTTACAGACTTCAACAGATTGTAGAAATCTTGATGGCTTTGTGGGTCTCGTCTATCAAATAGCTTTATTTGGCATTTTCTGTCGGATTGGAGCTTCCACAGCTTGATTTTCTTTCTCTGAAGGCATCTGAGAGTTTCCTTGGCTGTGTTTTGGATCATTGTCTTGCTGAAATGTCCACTCTGGTTTCATCTTCATCCTCTTGCTAATGTAGATGTTGGACTGAAGCAGCTGATATTCATTTACACTGAGGAAGGGCAGAGGGTTACTGAAGAACTACTGAGAGATTTCAGCTGCTGTCTGGGCTTTCACTGCATTTCTACACCTCCATTTCTTCATGTTTTCAAAACTTTGTTCCTGTGTCATTTCATTTTATTACGCATAACTTCATTTGTAAACTAATTAGATTTGTTTTCTTTGCATATATGGTTCAATATATGTTCAATACTTATTTTCCCCACTGTACATACAGTTATAAATTCATACAAATTATTAGTCCTCCTGTGAAAGACATTTCCTATTATTCCTAGTATGTCCTATTACATTTTTCTCTTCTGGAGAAACTTTTATTTCTTTTAGTTTGGCTGTAATACATGTTTTTTTTTTTTTTTTTTTCATTTAAATAAATCTACTCAAGTCAATATTATTAAACCTCTCAAACATTTTTCCCCCACTTGGCTACAGAACAAACCACTGTTGAGCAATGACTTGCCTAATTAGTTAAGCCTTTAAATGGCACTTTAAGCTGAATACTAGTATCTTGCAAAATTACTAGTAAAATATTATGTACTGTCACCATGACAAAGACAAAATAGATTACTTATTAGAAATTAGCTATTAAAACTAGTATGTTTGAAAATGTGTGGGGTAAAATCTCTCTGTTAAAAAGCACTCTGGAAATATTTGAAAAATAATTAAAATTTCAAAGAAGGGCGAATCATCTTGACTTCAACAACACCAATTTTGACAACTGTATATTCATTATACTTTTTTAAAAATATATATAAACAAAGATAAAAGAAAATAATCAATTGTTAAATTTTGTATGTGTTAGTGTGTGTGTGGGTCAAAGACATTTTGTTTTCTGCATCATTTACAAAGCTGACTTCATTTACAGTTAAATTCAGAATTAGTATCCCTCCTGTTCAATTTTAATTATTTGCCTAATTTCTGTTAAACAGAGAGAAGATTTTTTTCAACACATTTCTAAACATAATAGTTTTAATAACTCATTTCTTATAACTGATTTCTTTTATGGGCAACGCAGTGGCGCAGTAGGTAGTGCTGTTGCCTCACAGCAAGAACGTCGCTGGGTCACAGGTTCGAACCTCGGCTGGGCTGGGTCAGTTGGCGTTTCTGTGTGGAGTTTGCATGTTCTCCCTGCGTTTGCGTGGGTTTCCTCCGGGTGCTCTGGTTTCCCCCACAGTCCAAAGACATGCAGTACAGGTGAATTGGGTAAGCTAAATTGTCCATAGTGTATGAGTGTGAATGTGTGTGTGGAAGTTCCCAGAGATGGGTTGCGGCTGGAAGGGCATCCGCTGCGTAAAATCGTGTTGGATAAGTTGGTGGTTCATTCTGCTGTGGCGACCCCGCAAGGGACAAAGCCGACAAGAAAATGAATGAATGAATGATTTCTTTTATCTTAAGCCTGGTTTATACTTCTGCGTCAAGTGATCGGCATAACCCACGGCGCAAGCCTCGCGCGTAGCAGTGCATTTACACTGTGCGCGCTGTTTAAGGGGCTATGCGTCTACGCGTAGGCTGTGCCGTAGCATATGAGTGCGCTTGACGCAGAAGTATAAATCGGCCTTTAGCCATGATGACAGTAAATAGTATTTGACTAGATATTTTTCAGAATACTAGTATTCAGCTTAAAGTGACATTTAAAGGCTTAACTAGGTTAATTAGACAAGTTAGGGCAGTGTTTCTCAACTGGTGGGTCGCGACCCAAGAGTGGGTCGCGGGAACATTTTCAGTGGGTCGCGGAGTGTGTGGTCAAAAAAACAACAAAAGTTTAATTTTTGACTTATTTTGCTTATACCGGACTTTTATTTTGAAATGCGCCCGCAACAACCGTACCGACTACTTCCCGATAAACATGATGATGATCCGTGGATAAGCAATCGCTTTGGAATCGACGTGGAAAGCGTCACATTGCCGAGCAACAAAGAGAATCAGCTGGTGGAGCTGTCATGTGATAAGTCGATGAAAAATATATTCAGTGAAGTAAGCCTCTCCCAGTTTTGGTGCCGCGAAGTGCTTTCTGAGTATTCTTCCCTTGCCATTCGTGCGATCAAATCCATCCTACCATTCAGCACTACGTATTTGTGTGAAAGTGGCTTCTCTTCCTTGGTGCAGCTTAAGTCAAAGCAAAGGAACAGGTTGGACATGGAGCACGATCTTCAGGTCTACCATCACCCCAGACTTTAAAACTCTTATCAGGAGTAAAGCACATCCTCAGTTATCTCATTAGCTTCCCAAATTACTGTTAAGTGAAACAGATGTTTATAATTGCTGTCATATTAGATGTAAAAATGGTTATGATTGTTTTAATCATTTTACTGTAATTTGCTGATTTGTTCTGTTCAACAGGATCAGTGTTTGTTTTATTAACAGTTCAGTTTAGTTCATGCTAACTGAACCTTTTCTTACCCTTACTTTGTAATATTTCTATAATTTGATACATTTTGTTATATGACAGCAATAAAATATTGTTTATTTGTAAATATTGATGACTTGTGATTTATCTGTCACTATTTGTGTATGTTAACAAATAAATAAAAATTAATAATAATTCCTAAAATTATATTATAGTTCCTAAAAGTTTGGGTCGCGGCTTGATGACCATGTAAAAATGTGGGTCCCATGGCTAAACCAGTTGAGAACCACTGAGTTAGGGTAATTAGGCAAGTCACTGTATAACAGTGGTTTGTTCTGTAGACAATTGAAAGCAAATATTGCTTAAGGGGGCTAATAATATTGACCTTAAAATGTTTTTTTTTATTAAAAACTGCTTTCATTCTAGCCAAAATAAAACAAATAAGACTTTCTCCAGAAGAAAAAATATTATAGGAAATACTGTGAAAAATTCCTTAATCCATTAAATATCATCTGAGAAATATTTGAATATGAATTAATACTGCACTGGAGGGCTAATAAATTTGCTCTAAACCGTACCTGACAGGTTTTTATTTATATATATATATATATATATATATATATATATATATATATATATATATATATATATATATATATATATATATATATATATATATATATATATATATATATTATTAGCCCCCCTTTAATTTTTTTCTTTTTTAAATATTTCCCAAATGATGTTTAACAGAACAAGGAAATTTTCTCAGTATGTCTGATGTTTTTTTTCTTCTGGAGAAAGTCTTATTTGTTTTATTTCAGCTAGAATAAAAGCAGTTTTTAATTTTTTAAACACCATTTTAAGGTCAAAATTATTAGCCCCTTTAAGCTATATTGTTTTCTCGATAGTCTACAGAACAAACCATCATTATACAATAACTTGCCTAATTACCCTAACCTGCCTAGTTAATCTAATTAACCTAGTTAAGCCTTTAAATGTCACTTTAAGCTGTATAGAAGTGTCTTAAAAAATATCTAGTCAAATATTATGTGCTGTCATCATGGCAAAGATAAAATAAATCAGTTATTAGAAATGAGCTATTAAAACTATTATGATTAGAAATGTGTTAAAAAAATCTGCTCTCCGTTAAACAGAAATTAGGGGAATAAATAAACAGGGGGGCTAATAATTCAGGGGGGCTAATAATTCTGACTTCAACTGTATATATATATGCTATTTAAACTATTGGTACACTAAAAACACTTTACTGGGTGTCTTCTGTAATGTTAAATCATAGCAAAAATGTATTTGAAAGTCATTACCTTTAATCTGTATTAAATAAACAACTACAAATTCTAAAAAAAATAGTATGTATGAAACAATAAATCTAATTTTTAACTTTGACAACAGTCAACCTCTCTCACCCTCTTGCTGCTTGCAGACTCCTGATGAGTTTCTTGATCTTCCACATCTCCACATTTCTATCCGCCACGCATGGTTCATCTGCCATCTTCAGTCCTACAAAAGCAAAAAGACATTTTATACTTTTAAGACTATAATATGAACAAAATATAAACACAAAACCAATCCTGAATAAAAGATGACAAGCTGACAAAATATATATATATAACAAAATTCAATAGCAATGATATAGGCTACCATGATGGGACATTTATTTAAAGAAATTTCAGTAGGCCAGTTAGACATTCATTCATTCATTCATTCATTTTCCTTCGGCTTAGTCCTTTTATTTATCAGGGGTGTTATCCAGCATATTTTATGCAGCGGATGCCCTTCCAGCTGCAACCCAGTACTGACTGAGAAACATCCATACACACGCATTCACATACATACACTACGGCCAGCTTATTCAATTCACCTATACCGCATGTGTTTGGACTGTGGGAGAAACCGGAGCACCCGGAGGAAACCCACACCAACACAGGGAGAACATGCAAACTCTACACAGATATACCAACTGACCCAGCCGGGACTCGAACCAGTGACCTTCCTGCTGTAAGGCGACAGTGCTAACCATTGAACGATGGTGTCACCGCCAATTAGACAAATAAAATAAATAAAAATTCAAAGCTGTTAAAGTAACCGACAATCCTTTCAAATCACCATATAAATGTTATATATGGTGTAAATATTATAACGCTATGTATTGTGATTGACGTAAAAATGGTTTTTATATTAGCAAATTTGTTTAGTGACAACTTGTGACACACTCCCTATATTGTGTACCATGGTACTTTGAATATTCTATCTGAAATCTATGGAAGCCCATTTCTGCCACTGAATGGAAAAAAAATCAATAAAAAAAAAAATATGATAAAAAAAAAATTTATAAATAAAAAAAATTATAAAGTCAAAAATCTGAGTTATAAAGTCAGAATTCTGAGTTGTAAAGTCCGAATTGCGAGTTATAAAGTCCGAATTGCGAGTTATAAAGTTTGAATTCTGAGTTATAAAGTCAGAATTGCGAGTTATAAAGTCAGAATTGCGAGTTGTAAAGTTAGAATTCTGAGTTATAAAGTCAGAATTGCGAGTTATAAAGTCAGAATTCTGAGTTATAAAGTCAGAATTGCGAGCTATAAAGTCCGAATTGCGAGCTATAAAGTCAGAATTCTGAGTTATAAAGTCAGAATTGCGAGCTATAAAGTCCGAATTGCGAGCTATAAAGTCAGAATTCTGAGTTATAAAGTCCGAATTGCGAGTTATAAAGTTTGAATTCTGATTTATAAAGTCAGAATTGCGAGTTATAAAGTCAGAATTCTGAGTTATAAAGTCAGAATTGCGAGTTATAAAGTCAGAATTCTGAGTTGTAAAGTCAGAATTGCGAGTTATAAAGTCAGAATTCTGAGTTATAAAGTCAGAATTGCGAGCTATAAAGTCAGAATTCTGAGTTGTAAAGTCAGAATTGCAAGCTATAAAGTCAGAATTCTGAGTTATAAAGTCAGAATTGCGAGTTATAAAGTCAGAATTCTGAGTTATAAAGTCAGAATTGCGAGCTATAAAGTCCGAATTGCGAGCTATAAAGTCAGAATTCTGAGTTATAAAGTCAGAATTGCGAGCTATAAAGTCAGAATTCTGAGTTGTAAAGTCCGAATTCTGAGTTATAAAGTCCGAATTGCGAATTATTAGGTCAGAATTGCGAGTTATAAAGTCAGAATTGCGAGCTATAAAGTCAGAATTCTGAGTTATAAAGTCAGAATTGCGAGCTATAAAGTCAGAATTCTGAGGTATAAAGTCAGAATTCTGAGTTATAAAGTCCGAATTGTGAGTTATAAAGTCAGAATTGCGAGCTATAAAGTCAGAATTCTGAGTTATAAAGTCCGAATTGCGAATTATTAGGTCAGAATTGCGAGTTATAAAGTCAGAATTGCGAGTTAAGTCAGAATTGCGAGTTATAAAGTCAGAATTGCGAGTTATAAAGTCAGAATAAAGTCAGAAATATTTTTTTTTAATTTAATTTTTTTTTTAATCATAATTTTTTTTTTTTTATTGATTTTTTTTATCATTCAGTGGCGGAAACGGGCTTCCATAGTAATCACATGTAAGTATGACTTCAAAACAACATTAGCACTATTTAACTATTTGACAATGAACAATGTTGTCATTTGATAGTCGCTGGCTGTTGCAAATAATGCTTTTATGAAACTAAAATTATTAAGGAGAAAGTCTGAATGTGTGTATATAAAAACAACTTTACCTTAATATGCATTATTATTATATTCTATGAAGTAAATTGTATTAAAATAATAGCAAACGTTGAAGTGCAGCGTTAAAGTAAACGACATCCTTTTCTAAACACCACATACTGTAAATGTTAAGCATACAATGTTATGTATTGTGATTGAGGTAAAGTTGGTTTTATATCAGCACATTCGTAGCACATTCAACTTGTGACATGTTCCCTATTGTTTACAATGGTACTTTGAATATTCGGTCCGAAATCACATGCAAGTATGACTTCAAAACAACATTAGCACTATTTATTTGACTGAACAATGTTGTACTTTGATGGTCATTGGTTGAAATCACATGTAAGAATGACTTCAAAACAACATTAGCACTATTTAACTGACAATGAACAATGTTGTTTCTAATAAACATTGGCTGCTAATGTGATTTCACTATTTAGAATTTGCTAATACTTTTCTTAAATGTATATTATTAAGGAGAAAGTCCGAATGTGTGTATTTAAAATCAACTTTACCTCAATAGCTAGTATTATTATTATATTCTATGAAGTAAAATGTATTTAAATAGTAGTAAAACTGTTAAAGTAAACGACATCCTTTTAATCACCATATAATCTTATGTTCGGAATCATTACCTGACTTTGCCTCTCAGCTCCGCCGGTTTCGGTCTGTTTTAACCTCGTCACATCGTCGCCGGTTCCTGCGGAGGATCCACGTGGAAGGAGGAGCTCCGGTGCTTCCTAGATACCTGCATAGAAACCACACAGTAAATATTCCTGCAGGTAGCGGGTTTGGTTTTTTCTAGAAGGGGAAACAGCTTCTCTCTCGATCTCCGAGGCTCTGCGTTGGTTGTGGACATTTTAAATTCACCCAAAACAAACGAATATGATTAGCAATGAAAATTTGGATGCGATTAACCGGCGTGCTAAGATGGTACGGTCTAGATGGGATACAGATGGGACCCTACTAAGATCTTCGGGAAAAAAATAAGAAGGGATACAGCAGTGAAGAGATTAACGACATTTATTTTTATTTAATAAATTAAATATTTATTAAAATTTATTGTATATTAAATTGTATTTTTTTTAACGTCTACTCCTAGCCCAACCTTAAACCCACCCTCACGTTAATGTAAAAATATTAATTATTGTTGTACAGAGACAGTGCTCCGTTGAGTTACATTAATTTACGTGAGATGTAAACTGAAGAGACATCTCTTAAACAACATGACTGAATAAAAATCACATGTAATATGAAAATATAATGTTAAAAGACATGCTTTTGGAGACGATACTTTAAGCCACGCCCACTTTAATTACCTTACTATTGTAGCAGAACTTCAGTTGCGTCGTAAATTTAACCTGAGATGTTATACTTCTTCTATTAGCGTTGAACTGCGGAAATGTATATGAATATTTTTATTTATTATAATTTTTTATTTCAGTTATACAGATATGTTGGCTAAGTTATTAGTTGGTATAATAATAATAATAATAATACGTTTATATAATAATTATTATAATTATATTATGTTTTATGTTATTCTGTATGTAGCCTACATTTTGCATAGACTTAGTTTGTATGTATATCAGAAATAATAATAAATGTGGATGACTTCGACTTAATAATAATATTAATAGCAATACTGTGTAATTATAAAAATCGTCATGTTTTACGTTATTTTATATGTGCATTTGTGTAGTCTTATTATTATTACTTATACTAAATATTAGTATTCCATAATAACAATAATAATAATACTAATAATAATAATAAAAAAAAAGAATAGCACCTTGCTCTTATGCTGCCTTGTTTTGCGTCTTTCCTGGTCATTTTTATTCCTCATTTATTCACTAAATTCGCATGACATGCATTATAATTGGAGTAATTTTCGACAGGACAGAGAATGTTGAAAACAAACGTTTTTTGTAGCAGAAGTGTGGTGTTTCTCCTCTTCACCAGCAGAGGGAAACATGTGATCATTAAATAATATTTATCCTTGACTTGTTTCGTAAAAAGTATGACAACCAAATAGGAGGTTTATTATATAATAAAGAATAACTCTGAATCGAAAATGCATGTATAAAAATACTAAAATCCAGAATATACTAGTATGTATACATTTCCTGAAAAGATGGGTAATAGAGTCGTCTTCCACCCCAATAATCAATATTTGGAAAAAAAAAAATCATCTAAAGCTTGACAAGGTAAAGGAGATTAAGTAATTTGTAAGAAATATCTTTTATATTTTTAGTTATTAAATATTTAGTAGTGCTGGGCAAAGATTAATCACGATTAAACATCCAAAATAAATGTTTGTTTTGACAATATTTGTGCGCATTGAATTTATTTATTATGTATATGTGATACACAAAACTATGCAAAACTATTTTGTTACATAAATATTTTTATTTCTATATGATTTGTATCATTCATTCATTTTCCTTTCGGCTAAGTCACTTTATTAATCCGGGGTCGCCACAGCGGAATGAACCGCCAACTTATCCAGCACATGTTTTACGCAGTGGATGCCCTTCCAGCTGCAACCCATCACTGGGAAAGATTTGTATCATATACATATATATTGTATCTAAATATGAATAAACGTTTTCTCAAATATATGCAATCATGTGTGTATTTGTGTACTGTATATACAGTTGAAGTCAAACTTATTCGTCCTCCTGTGAAATTCTTTTTGTTTTTCAAATATTTCAAATATTTCAATATTTTTTTTACTTATTTACTTTCTTTTTTTTAACTTATTTTATGTATTTACTTATTACTTATTTGTTTTATTTCGGCAGTTTTTATACTTTTAAAAAACATTGTAAGGTCAATATTATTAGCCCCTTTAAGCTAAATTTGTTTTGATTGTCTACAGAACAAACCACTTTTATACCTATTTATTATATATATATATATATATATATATATATATATATATATATATATATATATATATATATATATATATATATATATATATATATATATATATATATATATATATATTTATACCTATTTATTATATATATATATATATATATATATATATATATATATATATATATATATATATATATATATATATATATATATATATTAATTTTATTACCTATTTACCCTAACTTTAACCGAATTAACCTAGTTAAGCCTTTAAATGTCACTTTAAGCTGTATAGAAGTGTCTTGAAGAATATCTAGTCTAATATTATTTACTGTCATCATGGCAAAGATAAAATAAATCAGTTATTAGAGATGAGTTATTAAAACTATTATATTTAGAAATGTGTTGAAAAAATCCATTAAACAGAAATTGGGAGAAAATAAACAGGGGGCTAATAATTCAAGAGGGCTAATAATTCTGACTTAAACATAATCAATGTACAGTACATACACTGTAAAAAGTGATTTAGTTACTTAAAGCGAGTAAACCAATTGCCTTAAAAGCAACAAGTTGACCTTACAAAAATAATGTAAGTAAGCCCACTGTAACTTAGAACTGTTAAGCTGACTTAATTTTTATAATTAAGCTTATTGTACTCACTTTTTCAAAGCCAACAAATTTTTTTTTACAGTATCAGACTATTTTAGCACGTCTGTTTTCAAATAATTACTGTAATTATAACAATATTACACATTTGGCGCTTCATTAAATCTAGCCTGTATTGAATTTAGAGGACACAATGGAGTCTGGAAGAGCAGATTTATTTTAGTTATGTAATAAAGTTATATAATAATAAATATAATAAAGGTGTATTGAAAAAAGTGATTAGTTTACTTTTGTTTTTAAAAAAGTGAGTACAATTTGCATAATAATAAAAATTAAGTCAACTTAAAGAGTTCCAAGTTACAATGGGTTTACTTGCATTATTTTTGTAAAGTCAACTTGTTTATTTTGAGGCAATTGGTTTACTCGCTTTAAATAACTAATCACTTTTTACAGTTTATACACATATATTATGTCAAAGTAAACTTTTATTTTGGATGCCGTTAATTGTGATTATTGTTTGTCCAGCACTAATATTTAGATGACAAAGTCCAGAATTTCTTCCATGGAATGTTTTTGTATAGGCCATTTAGTGGGACACAATACATGGGCAATATACAGTTGAAACCAGAAGTTTACATACACTCTAAAAAAGGTAGCATAACCATTTTTTTAAAAAAAAATGTCTGATGGTAAATCATACTAAACGTTTACTATTTTAGGTCCGTTAGGATTACCTAAAGCATTTACATTTGCTAAATGCCAGAATAATGAGAGAATTAGTTTTTGAGAATTTTTTATTAATTTCTAGACAGTCAAAAGTTTACACACATTTCATTGGTATTTTTTTTAGCTTTGCTTTTAAACTGTATAACTTTGGTCAAATGTTTTGGGTATCCTCCCACAAGCTTCTCACAATAGTTTGCAGGAATTTTGGCCCATTCCTCCTGACAGAATTGGTGTAACTGAGTCAGATTTGTAGGCTGTCTTGCTCGCGCACACTTTTTCAACTCTGCTCACAAATTGTCTATAGGATTGAGCTCAGGGCTTTGTGATGGCCACTCCAAAACATTCACTCTGTTGTCCTTAAAGCACATTGTAACTAATTTGGCAGTATAATTAGGGTCATGGTCTGTTTTGAAGACCCATTTGTGGCCAAGTTTTAATTTCCTGGCTGATGTCTTGAGATGTTGCTTCAGTATTTCTACATAATGTTCTTTCTTCATGATGCCATCTATGCTGTGAAGTGGACCAGTTCCTCCTGCAGCAAAACAGCCCCACAACATGATGCTGCTGCCCCCATACTTCACAGTTGGGATGGTGTTCCTAAGCTTGTAAGCTTTCCCCTTTGTCCTCCAAATGTAACACTGGTCATTATGGTTAAACAGTTCAATCATCAGACCACAGGACATGTCTCCAAACATTATTCTTTTTCCCAGTTTAATTTAGCAAATTGTAATCTGGCTTTTTTGTTGATTCTGGCTTGTTGATTTTCCCATGTTGTCACACAAGGAAGCAGTGTGTTTGAGGTTTTCCTTAAATACTATTCTACAGTTGTGCCTCCAATTAACTCAAATGTTGTCAATTAGCCAATCAGAAACTTCCAAAACCTTGACACCATCATCTGAGCTTTTTCAGAGGCTTAATAATCTTATTGTATGTAAACTTGACTTTCAAGAAAAGTTATAACAATTTCTCCAAAAATATCTCTCTCATTATTCTGCTATTAAGCAGAACAGAAACAAATGTGATAATCCTAACTTACCTAAAAGAGAAAGAGTTTAGTCACATTAAAATCTGACTTTTTTTAAAATGCTTATGTGCTTTTTTATACAGTGTATGTAAACTTCTGGTTTCAACTGTATCTACAGTATATGGCTTATCAACCTGAAACGTCAACACCCCTTGATACGGAATGTTTTTTCTCTGGTTAACAAGTTTGTTTTAGGCCTTTTTGGGTAAACTTGAAGCGCAGTGAATGGGAGAGTACAACAAATAATTGTTGGGCCAGTTGGCATTTCTGTGTGGAGTTTGCATGTTCTCCCCATGTTGGCGTGGGTTTCCTCCGAGTGCTCAGGTTCCCCCACAGTCGCTATAGGTAAATTGAATAAGCTAAAAGTGTGTGTTTGTGTGTGTGTGTGTGTGTGTGTGTGTGTGTGTGTGTGTGTGTGTGTGTGTGTGTGTGTGTGTGTGTGTGTGTGAATGAATGTTTATGGGTGTTTTCTAGTACTGAGTTGCAGCTGGAAGCATCCACTGGGTAAAACAAATGCTGGAATAGTTAGTGGTTCATTCCGCTGTGGCGACCTCTGAAATAGAGACTAAGCCGAAGGAAATGAATGAATGAATGTACTTAAGTCTTTAAAAAAAATCTAAATATTAAAAACTTTCAGGGATTTAAGATGCTGATGACTATTTAACACGTCATAACAGTCTTGTAAAAAGGGTCCATTCTCGACTCGGACACTTTCGATCACCCTGAGAGCGGTGTGTCCCACGCTGATGCTTGCGGTTATTTTGGGAAAAGTTGGATGAGTTTTGTGGCGGGTGTGAGGACGTTTGCTCCCGGTGAGAGTCAGGTCAGCTTTTACGGCAGCAGTTATCAGAGGAGGCAGATGGTCAGAGCGCTGTCATTACCGCTGCAGGCCCGCATGCTCATATCTCTGTGTGTGTGGGTGTGTGATTGGTGCACCAGCATGAGAATTATTAGGCTATTAAAAGCTGAATGATGTTTTAACTTCATGTCGAATTAAATGCCAACGCCTTTCTTCAGGAAATAGACCTAAAGGGATTCAGCTAACAGAAGGACGAGGGGTCACGGGGGGTCTGTGCTTTGCTGATTGTGCATTTGTATTGTGCACTCAATTAAAGGTCTTGTGAAATGCTTTAAATGTGCATTTTTTTAAATTTGATGTTTGACAATCTCAACTGAAATATGAAGAGAGGGCGGGGCATACAGTAGCTCCTCCCCCTTATAAAAAAACTCCCAATATGCTATATGCACGCATTACTCCCGCTTTTGTCTAAGACCGCCGTCCAACTTCCGGTCTGGGTGATTTTAAGTGGAGGTAAACACTATTATGGCAGAGTCGTCAAAATTTACTCGCTGTTTGCGGGAATTACGGTCAACGATGTGCAAATGATTGTTTGGTTGTGCACTACAACACCGCAGAGCAAACTTGAGAAAGGTTTCAAGTTTTATGCGTCTTCGTACCTGTGCAATTATGAAGGTAAGTTCAGCTAGCCTGTAAGCTAACGCTATTACTATTCTTTCACCTGGTTGAGTGACACAGAAATGTTATGAAGTACACCACTGTTCCATTTGAAGTACTACTCGAACTTGGCACGTCTGAACTTCCAAACACGAACGCGAAATCGAACAATGAGAAACGACAGAGGATTCAGGTTTATACCAGGTGTCGCCTAGCATCAATTAACTGGTCTCCATGAATTTACTACAACCTTCAAAATATGAAAGACAATCTTTGGTGAGGTACAGTAGTGTTTTTATTTGTCTATTTGACTACTGTATGTACAGTAAGGATGGTATTTACAAAATATCGCCTGTAGTAAGTTGGTCTGGTCTCCATGAAGTTACTACAACCTTCAAAAACTGAATAAAAGTCTTTGGTGAGGTACAGTAGTGTTTTTATTTGTCTATTTAACTACTGTATGTACAGTAAGGATGGTATTTACAAATTATCGCCTGTAGTAAGTTGGTCTGGTCTCTATAAAGTTACTACAACCTTCAAATTATGAATAAAAGTCTTTGGTGAGGTACAGTAGTGTTTTTATTTGTCGATTTGACTACTGTATGTACAGTAAGGATGGTATTTACAAAATATCGCCTGTAGTAAGTTGGTCTGGTCTTTGTGAAGTTACTACAACCTTCAAAATATGAATAAAAGTCTTTGGTGAGGTACAGTAGTGTTTTTATTTGTCTATTTGACTACTGTATGTACAGTAAGGGTGGTTTTGACAAAATATCGCCTGTAGTAAGTTGGTCTGGTCTCTGTGAAGTTACTACAACCTTCAAATTATGAATAAAAGTCTTTGGTGAGGTACAGTAGTGTTTTTATTTGTCTATTTAACTACTGTATGTACAGTAAGGATGGTATTTACAAATTATCGCCTGTAGTAAGTTGGTCTGGTCTCCATAAAGTTACTACAACCTTCAAATTATGAATAAAAGTCTTTGGTGAGGTACAGTAGTGTTTTTATTTGTCGATTTGACTACTGTATGTACAGTAAGGATGGTATTTACAAAATATCGCCTGTAGTAAGTTGGTCTGGTCTCCATGAAGTTACTACAACCTTCAAAATATGAATAAAAGTCTTTGGTGCGGTACAGTAGTGTTTTTATTTGTCTATTTGACTACTGTATGTACAGTAAGGGTGGTTTTGACAAAATATCGCCTGTAGTAAGTTGGTCTGGTCTCCATGAAGTTACTACAACCTTCAAAATATAATTAAAAGTCTTTGTTGCGGTACAGTAGTGTTTTTATTTGTCTATTTAACTACTGTATGTACAGTAAGGATGGTATTTACAAAATATCGCCTGTAGTAAGTTGGTCTGGTCTCTGTGAAGTTACTACAACCTTCAAATTATGAATAAAAATCTTTGGTGAGGTACAGTAGTGTTTTTATTTGTCTATTTGACTACTGTATGTACAGTAAGGATGGTATTTACAAAATATCGCCTGTAGTAAGTTGGTCTGGTCTCTATAAAGTTACTACAACCTTCAAATTATAAATAAAAATCTTTGGTGAGGTACAGTAGTGTTTTTATTTGTCTATTTGACTACTGTATGTACAGTAAGGGTGGTTTTGACAAAATATCTCCTGTAGTAAGTTGGTCTGGTCTCTATAAAGTTACTACAACCTTCAAAATATGAATAAAAGTCTTTGGTGAGGTACAGTAGTGTTTTTATTTGTCTATTTAACTACTGTATGTACAGTAAGGATGGTATTTACAAAATATCGCCTGTTGTAAGTTGGTCTGGTCTCTGTGAAGTTACTACAACCTTCAAATTATGAATAAAAATCTTTGGTGAGGTACAGTAGTGTTTTTATTTTTCTATTTAACTACTGTATGTACAGTAAGGGTTGTTTTGACAAAATATCGCCTGTAGTAAGTTGGTCTGGTCTCCATAAAGTTACTACAACCCTCAAAATATGAATAAAAGTCTTTGGTGCTGTACAGTAGTGCTTTTATTTGTCTATTTAACTACTGTATGTACAGTAAGGGTGGTTTTGACAAAATATCGCCTGTAGTAAGTTGGTCTGGTCTCTATAAAGTTACTACAACCTTCAAAATATGAATAAAAGTCTTTGGTGAGGTACAGTAGTGTTTTTATTTGTCTATTTGACTACTGTATGTACAGTAAGGGTGGTTTTAACAAAATATCTCCTGTAGTAAGTTGGTCTGGTCTCTATAAAGTTACTACAACCTTCAAAATATGAATAAAAATCTTTGGTGAGGTACAGTAGTGTTTTTATTTTTCTATTTAACTACTGTATGTACAGTAAGGATGGTATTTACAAAATATCGCCTGTAGTAAGTTGGTCTGGTCTCTATAAAGTTACTACAACCTTCAAAATATGAATAAAAGTCTTTGGTGAGGTACAGTAGTGTTTTTATTTGTCTATTTAACTACTGTATGTACAGTAAGGATGGTATTTACAAAATATCGCCTGTAGTAAGTTGGTCTGGTCTCCATGAAGTTACTACAACCTTCAAAATATGAATAAAAGTCTTTGGTGCTGTACAGTAGTGCTTTTATTTGTCTATTTAACTACTGTATGTACAGTAAGGATGGTATTTACAAAATATCGCCTGTAGTAAGTTGGTCTGGTCTCCATAAAGTTACTACAACCTTCAAAATATAATTAAAAGTCTTTGTTGCGGTACAGTAGTGTTTTTATTTGTCTATTTAACTACTGTATGTACAGTAAGGATGGTATTTACAAAATATCGCCTGTAGTAAGTTGGTCTGGTCTCTGTGAAGTTACTACAACCTTCAAATTATGAATAAAAATCTTTGGTGAGGTACAGTAGTGTTTTTATTTGTCTATTTGACTACTGTATGTACAGTAAGGATGGTATTTACAAAATATCGCCTGTAGTAAGTTGGTCTGGTCTCCATAAAGTTACTACAACCTTCAAAATATGAATAAAAGTCTTTGGTGAGGTACAGTAGTGTTTTTATTTTTCTATTTGACTACTGTATGTACAGTAAGGGTGGTTTTGACAAAATATCGCCTGTAGTAAGTTGGTCTGGTCTCTGTGAAGTTACTACAACCTTCAAAATATGAATAAAAGTCTTTGGTGAGGTACAGTAGTGTTTTTATTTGTCTATTTGACTACTGTATGTACAGTAAGGGTGGTATTTACAAAATATCGCCTGTAGTAAGTTGGTCTGGTCTCCATGAAGTTACTACAACCTTCAAAATATGAATAAAAATCTTTGGTGAGGTACAGTAGTGTTTTTATTTGTCTATTTGACTACTGTATGTACAGTAAGGATGGTATTTACAAAATATCGCCTGTAGTAAGTTGGTCTGGTCTCTATAAAGTTACTACAACCTTCAAAATATGAATAAAAGTCTTTGGTGAGGTACAGTAGTGTTTTTATTTGTCTATTTGACTACTGTATGTACAGTAAGGATGGTATTTACAAAATATCGCCTGTAGTAAGTTGGTCTGGTCTCCATAAAGTTACTACAACCTTCAAATTATGAATAAAAGTCTTTGGTGAGGTACAGTAGTGTTTTTATTTGTCTATTTGACTACTGTATGTACAGTAAGGATGGTATTTACAAAATATCGCCTGTAGTAAGTTGGTCTGGTCTCCATGAAGTTACTACAACCTTCAAAATATGAATAAAAGTCTTTGGTGAGGTACAGTAGTGTTTTTATTTGTCTATTTGACTACTGTATGTACAGTAAGGCTGGTTTTGACAAAATATCGCCTGTAGTAAGTTGGTCTGGTCTCTGTGAAGTTACTACAACCTTCAAATTATGAATAAAAATCTTTGGTGAGGTACAGTAGTGTTTTTATTTGTCTATTTAACTACTGTATGTACAGTAAGGATGGTATTTACAAAATATCGCCTGTAGTAAGTTGGTCTGGTCTCCATAAAGTTACTACAACCCTCAAAATATGAATAAAAGTCTTTGGTGAGGTACAGTAGTGTTTTTATTTGTCTATTTAACTACTGTATGTACAGTAAGGATGGTATTTACAAAATATCGCCTGTAGTAAGTTGGTCTGGTCTCTGTGAAGTTACTACAACCTTCAAAATATGAATAAAAATCTTTGGTGAGGTACAGTAGTGTTTTTATTTGTCTATTTGACTACTGTATGTACAGTAAGGGTGGTATTTACAAAATATCGCCTGTAGTAAGTTGGTCTGGTCTCTGTGAAGTTACTACAACCTTCAAAATATGAATAAAAATCTTTGGTGAGGTACAGTAGTGTTTTTATTTGTCTCTTTAACTACTGTATGTACAGTAAGGGTGGTATTTACAAAATATCGCCTGTAGTAAGTTGGTCTGGTCTCTATAAAGTTACTACAACCTTCAAAATATGAATAAAAGTCTTTGGTGAGGTACAGTAGTGTTTTTATTTGTCTATTTGACTACTGTATGTACAGTAAGGGTGGTTTTAACAAAATATCTCCTGTAGTAAGTTGGTCTGGTCTCTATAAAGTTACTACAACCTTCAAAATATGAATACAAATCTTTGGTGAGGTACAGTAGTGTTTTTATTTTTCTATTTAACTACTGTATGTACAGTAAGGATGGTATTTACAAAATATCTCCTGTAGTAAGTTGGTCTGGTCTCTATAAAGTTACTACAACCTTCAAAATATGAATAAAAGTCTTTGGTGAGGTACAGTAGTGTTTTTATTTGTCTATTTGACTACTGTATGTACAGTAAGGATGGTATTTACAAAATATCGCCTGTAGTAAGTTGGTCTGGTCTCCATAAAGTTACTACAACCTTCAAAATATAATTAAAAGTCTTTGTTGCGGTACAGTAGTGTTTTTATTTGTCTATTTAACTACTGTATGTACAGTAAGGGTTGTTTTGACAAAATATCGCCTGTAGTAAGTTGGTCTGGTCTCCATGAAGTTAGTACAACCTTCAAAATATGAATAAAAGTCTTTGGTGAGGTACAGTAGTGTTTTTATTTGTCTATTTGACTACTGTATGTACAGTAAGGATGGTATTTACAAAATATCGCCTGTAGTAAGTTGGTCTGGTCTCTGTGAAGTTACTACAACCTTCAAAATATGAATAAAAATCTTTGGTGAGGCACAGTAGTGTTTTTATTTGTCTATTTGACTACTGTATGTACAGTAAGGATGGTATTTACAAAATATCGCCTGTAGTAAGTTGGTCTGGTCTCTGTGAAGTTACTACAACCTTCAAAATATGAATAAAAATCTTTGGTGAGGTACAGTAGTGTTTTTATTTGTCTATTTGACTACTGTATGTACAGTAAGGATGGTATTTACAAAATATCGCCTGTAGTAAGTTGGTCTGGTCTCTGTGAAGTTACTACAACCTTCAAAATATGAATAAAAGTCTTTGGTGAGGTACAGTAGTGTTTTTATTTGTCTATTTGACTACTGTATGTACAGTAAGGATGGTATTTACAAAATATCGCCTGTAGTAAGTTGGTCTGGTCTCTGTGAAGTTACTACAACCTTCAAATTATGAATAAAAATCTTTGGTGAGGTACAGTAGTGTTTTTATTTGTCTATTTGACTACTGTATGTACAGTAAGGATGGTATTTACAAAATACCGCCTGTAGTAAGTTGGTCTGGTCTCCATAAAGTTACTACAACCTTCAAAATATGAATAAAAGTCTTTGGTGAGGTACAGTAGTGTTTTTATTTGTCTATTTGACTACTGTATGTACAGTAAGGGTGGTTTTAACAAAATATCGCCTGTAGTAAGTTGGTCTGGTCTCCATGAAGTTAGTACAACCTTCAAAATATGAATAAAAGTCTTTGGTGCTGTACAGTAGTGTTTTTATTTGTCTATTTGACTACTGTATGTACAGTAAGGATGGTATTTACAAAATATCGCCTGTAGTAAGTTGGTCTGGTCTCTGTGAAGTTACTACAACCTTCAAAATATAAATAACAATCTTTGGTGAGGTACAATAGTGTTTTTATTTGTCTATTTGACTACTGTATGTACAGTAAGCGTGGTTTTGACAAAATATCGCCTGTAGTAAGTTGGTCTGGTCTCTGTGAAGTTACTACAACCTTCAAAATATGAATAAAAGTCTTTGGTGCGGTACAGTAGTGTTTTTATTTGTCTATTTGACTACTGTATGTACAGTAAGGGTGGTATTTACAAAATATCGCCTGTAGTAAGTTGGTCTGGTCTCCATAAAGTTACTACAACCTTCAAAATATGAATAAAAGTCTTTGGTGAGGAACAGTAGTGTTTTTATTTGTCTATTTGACTACTGTATGTACAGTAAGGATGGTATTTACAAAATATCGCCTGTAGTAAGTTGGTCTGGTCTCTATAAAGTTACTACAACCTTCAAAATATGAATAAAAGTCTTTGGTGAGGTACAGTAGTGTTTTTATTTGTCTATTTGACTACTGTATGTACAGTAAGGATGGTATTTACAAAATATCTCCTGTAGTAAGTTGGTCTGGTCTCCATAAAGTTACTACAACCTTCAAATTATGAATAAAAGTCTTTGGTGAGGTACAGTAGTGTTTTTATTTGTCTATTTGACTACTGTATGTACAGTAAGGATGGTATTTACAAAATATCGCCTGTAGTAAGTTGGTCTGGTCTCCATGAAGTTACTACAACCTTCAAAATATGAATAAAAGTCTTTGGTGAGGTACAGTAGTGTTTTTATTTGTCTATTTGACTACTGTATGTACAGTAAGGCTGGTTTTGACAAAATATCGCCTGTAGTAAGTTGGTCTGGTCTCTGTGAAGTTACTACAACCTTCAAATTATGAATAAAAATCTTTGGTGAGGTACAGTAGTGTTTTTATTTTTCTATTTAACTACTGTATGTACAGTAAGGGTTGTTTTGACAAAATATCGCCTGTAGTAAGTTGGTCTGGTCTCCATGAAGTTAGTACAACCTTCAAAATATAAATAAAAGTCTTTGGTGCTGTACAGTAGTGCTTTTATTTGTCTATTTAACTACTGTATGTACAGTAAGGATGGTATTTACAAAATATCGCCTGTAGTAAGTTGGTCTGGTCTCCATAAAGTTACTACAACCTTCAAAATATGAATAAAAGTCTTTGGTGCTGTACAGTAGTGCTTTTATTTGTCTATTTAACTACTGTATGTACAGTAAGGATGGTATTTACAAAATATCGCCTGTAGTAAGTTGGTCTGGTCTCTGTGAAGTTACTACAACCTTCAAAATATGAATAAAAATCTTTGGTGAGGTACAGTAGTGTTTTTATTTGTCTATTTGACTACTGTATGTACAGTAAGGGTGGTATTTACAAAATATCGCCTGTAGTAAGTTGGTCTGGTCTCTGTGAAGTTACTACAACCTTCAAAATATGAATAAAAATCTTTGGTGAGGTACAGTAGTGTTTTTATTTGTCTATTTAACTACTGTATGTACAGTAAGGGTGGTATTTACAAAATATCGCCTGTAGTAAGTTGGTCTGGTCTCTATAAAGTTACTACAACCTTCAAAATATGAATAAAAGTCTTTGGTGAGGTACAGTAGTGTTTTTATTTGTCTATTTGACTACTGTATGTACAGTAAGGGTGGTTTTGACAAAATATCTCCTGTAGTAAGTTGGTCTGGTCTCTATAAAGTTACTACAACCTTCAAAATATGAATAAAAGTCTTTGGTGAGGTACAGTAGTGTTTTTATTTGTCTATTTGACTACTGTATGTACAGTAAGGGTGGTTTTAACAAAATATCTCCTGTAGTAAGTTGGTCTGGTCTCTATAAAGTTACTACAACCTTCAAAATATGAATACAAATCTTTGGTGAGGTACAGTAGTGTTTTTATTTTTCTATTTAACTACTGTATGTACAGTAAGGATGGTATTTACAAAATATCTCCTGTAGTAAGTTGGTCTGGTCTCTATAAAGTTACTACAACCTTCAAAATATGAATAAAAGTCTTTGGTGAGGTACAGTAGTGTTTTTATTTGTCTATTTGACTACTGTATGTACAGTAAGGATGGTATTTACAAAATATCGCCTGTAGTAAGTTGGTCTGGTCTCTATAAAGTTACTACAACCTTCAAAATATAATTAAAAGTCTTTGTTGCGGTACAGTAGTGTTTTTATTTGTCTATTTAACTACTGTATGTACAGTAAGGATGGTATTTACAAAATATCGCCTGTAGTAAGTTGGTCTGGTCTCTGTGAAGTTTCTACAACCTTCAAAATATGAATAAAAGTCTTTGGTGAGGAACAGTAGTGTTTTTATTTGTCTATTTAACTACTGTATGTACAGTAAGGGTTGTTTTGACAAAATATCGCCTGTAGTAAGTTGGTCTGGTCTCCATGAAGTTAGTACAACCTTCAAAATATGAATAAAAGTCTTTGGTGCGGTACAGTAGTGTTTTTATTTGTCTATTTGACTACTGTATGTACAGTAAGGATGGTATTTACAAATATCGCCTGTAGTAAGTTGGTCTGGTCTCTGTGAAGTTACTACAACCTTCAAAATATGAATAAAAATCTTTGGTGAGGTACAGTAGTGTTTTTATTTGTCTATTTGACTACTGTATGTACAGTAAGGGTGGTTTGACAAAATATCGCCTGTAGTAAGTTGGTCTGGTCTCTATAAAGTTACTACAACCTTCAAATTATGAATAAAAGTCTTTGGTGAGGTACAGTAGTGTTTTTATTTGTCTATTTGACTACTGTATGTACAGTAAGGGTGGTTTTGACAAAATATCGCCTGTAGTAAGTTGGTCTGGTCTCTGTGAAGTTACTACAACCTTCAAAATATGAATAAAAGTCTTTGGTGAGGTACAGTAGTGTTTTTATTTGTCTATTTGACTACTGTATGTACAGTAAGGCTGGTTTTGACAAAATATCGCCTGTAGTAAGTTGGTCTGGTCTCCATGAAGTTACTACACCCTTCAAAATATGAATAAAAGTCTTTGGTGCGGTACAGTAGTGTTTTTATTTGTCTATTTGACTACTGTATGTACAGTAAGGCTGGTTTTGACAAAATATCGCCTGTAGTAAGTTGGTCTGGTCTCCATGAAGTTACTACAACCTTCAAAATATGAATAAAAGTCTTTGGTGAGGTACAGTAGTGTTTTTATTTGTCTATTTGACTACTGTATGTACAGTAAGGCTGGTTTTGACAAAATATCGCCTGTAGTAAGTTGGTCTGGTCTCTGTGAAGTTACTACAACCTTCAAATTATGAATAAAAGTCTTTGGTGAGGTACAGTAGTGTTTTTATTTGTCTATTTGTTTACTGTATGTACAGTAAGGATGGTATTTACAAAATATCGCCTGTAGTAAGTTGGTCTGGTCTCTATAAAGTTACTACAACCTTCAAATTATGAATAAAAGTCTTTGGTGAGGTACAGTAGTGTTTTTATTTCTCTATTTGACTACTGTATGTACAGTAAGCGTTGTTTTGACAAAATATCGCCTGTAGTAAGTTGGTCTGGTCTCTATAAAGTTACTACAACCTTCAAATGATGAATAAAAGTCTTTGGTGAGGTACAGTAGTGTTTTTATTTGTCTATTTGACTACTGTATGTACAGTAAGGGTGGTTTTGACAAAATATCGCCTGTAGTAAGTTGGTCTGGTCTCCATAAAGTTACTACAACCTTCAAATGATGAATAAAAGTCTTTGGTGAGGTACAGTAGTGTTTTTATTTTTCTATTTGACTACTGTATGTACAGTAAGGGTTGTTTTGACAAAATATCGCCTGTAGTAAGTTGGTCTGGCCTCTGTTAAGTTACTACAACCTTCAAAATATGAATAAAAGTGTTTGGTGAGGTACAGTAGTGTTTTTATTTGTCTATTTGACTACTGTATGTACAGTAAGGGTGGTTTTGACAAAATATCGCCTGTAGTAAGTTGGTCTGGTCTCCATAAAGTTACTACAACCTTCAAAATATGAATAAAAGTCTTTGGTGAGGTACAGTAGTGTTTTTATATGTCTATTTGACTACTGTATGTACAGTAAGGATGGTTTTAACAAAATATCGCCTGTAGTAAGTTGGTCTGGTCTCTGTGAAGTTACTACAACCTTCAAAATATGAATAAAAGTGTTTGGTGAGGTACAGTAGTGTTTTTATTTGTCTATTTGACTACTGTATGTACAGTAAGGGTTGTTTTGACAAAATATCGCCTGTAGTAAGTTGGTCTGGTCTCTGTTCAGTTACTACAACCTTCAAAATATGAATAAAAGTCTTTGGTGAGGTACAGTAGTGTTTTTATTTGTCTATTTGACTACTGTGTGTAGAGTAAGGGTTGTTTTGACAAAACATCGCCTGTAGTAAGTTGGACGCGCCTGATTTTATTTATTTTTTATTTTTAATAACAAGAACCAGCATAAACAGTTTTCTTATACAACAAAATCACTTTACATTTCTTAACAAGAATGGGATAAAAAAAAAATATTACACACATTTTTCCAATTATAACAATAACCAGAGTTATTAAATACACTTTTACTGCAGGAAATGCATTTATACAAACTCTTTTAATTGCTTTATAAATGCGCCTGATGGAGGCCCGGATGCAGCTTGAAACTTTAGGGTGAACCAAGTGACATTCCAGGTCAACCAAAAAAGTATGAGTGTGTGTGTGTGTGTGTGTGTGTGTGTGTGTGTGTGTGTGTGTGTGTGTGTGTGTGTGTGTGTGTGTGTGTGTGTGTGTGTGTATATATAATAGAGCAGTGTTTCTCAACTGGTGGGTCGCGACCCAAAAGTGGGTCGCGGGAACATTTTCAGTGGGTCGCGGAGTGTGTGGTCAAAAAAACAACTAAAGTTTCATTTTTTAACTTATTTTGCTTATACCGGACTTTTATTTTGAAATGCGCGCGCGACAACCGTACCGACTACTTCCCGATAAACATTATGATGATCCGTGGATGAGCAATCCCTTTGGAATCGACGTGGAAAGCGTCACGTTGCCGAGGAACAAAGAGAATCAGCTTGTGGAGCCGTTTTGGTGCCGCAAAGTGCTTTCTGAGTATTCGTCCCTTGCCATTCGTGCGATCAAATCCATCCTACCATTCAGCACTACATATTTGTGTGAAAGTGGCTTCTCTTCCTTGGTGCAGCTTAAGTCAAAGCAAAGGAACAGGTTGGACATAGAGCACGATCTTCGGGTCTACCATCACCCCAGACTTTGAAACTCTTATCATAAGTAAAGCACATACTCAGTTATCTCATTAGCTTCCCAAATTACTGTTAAGTGAAACAGATGTTTATAATTGCTGTCATATTAGATGTAAAAATGGTTATGATTGTTTTAATAATTTTACTGTAATTTGCTGATTTGTTCTGTTCAACAGGATCAGTGTTAATGTTTTATTAACAGTTCAGTTTAGTTCATGGTAACTAAACCTTTTCTTACCCTTTGTAATATTTCTATAATTTGATACATTTTGTTAAATGACAGCAATAAAATATTGTTTATTTGTAAATATTGGTGACTTGTGATTTATCTGTCACTATTTGTGTATGTTAACAAATAAATACAAATTAATTATAATTCCTAAAATTATATTATAGTTCCTAAAAGTTTGGGTCGCGGCTTGATGACCATGTAAAAATGTGGGTCCCATGGCCAAACCAGTTGAGAACCACTGTAATAGAGGTCATGTAAAGTTAATAAAATAACTTATTGCATCTTTAAAGTAATGTATTTATCATTTTAATTGTACTCTGACATTTTAATAAAAGCCAACTAACTTTTATTTTACAACTATTACTTGTGCTGCAGACCATTTTTATCTCAGTGCTTGCTTGCTTGAGTATGTGTGTAAGAGAGAGATGTTTGCCAAGTTTTGCGAGAAAACTGTGCATTTTAGCCAGAAAAACATGTTGCTCTTCATGAACTATATGGGTGATTCTATAGTTGCAGGTACATTTAGTTTCCAAAGCCATCCTTTTTTTCAGCTTTTTAAAAAAGTTACATTTTTGATTATTTATAAAATGTGTTCATCATTCAATATTTTCTTTGAAAAAGCTATTAAATTACAAAAGAATTGTGATTTATTGATGTCAGAATTAGTCCGTGTAGTTTTCCACCATGTATTATTGTACAATCAAAACATTTTATTTAGATAAAAAAAAAAACACCTAAATTTGAATTTACATTTTTTTTAAACTGTCAATACTGTTACCACAATTTCAAAAGGAAAACTGAATATTTTATTGATCACACATTGGACATGAATTCATTAGTGTCATGTGATCTTACCATTTGTAGCAAGAACAATGTTTGGCTAAAAAGTTGTAAAATTGTAAATTGTTACTGTCAATTAAGTTACAATTTAGTAACTTCTCATAAGGATTTTTCTTGCTATGATTTATTGTTATTTCTACAGATTTTCATCCATAACAGAGTTATATAAAAGTAATATAAAAAACCTTTTATTCCCTTAAGGTAAAACATTTAATCATTCATGCTTGGCAAAAGTTGAATTATTTAAATTAAATATGCGTTGAATGAGATACTGGAAATAGTTGTTGTTTTTAAAGTTTTATTACTTTTAAATAAAATGTTAAATATGCATGCAATAGAATCACCCATATTCCTTTAATGCATATATTAATGTTTATAATAACTGTAGTGTTGTCATGATGCAGAAATTTCCAACTTCGAGATGATACCTTGAAAAAATATCGACATTCAATACCATTTTCTATATTTTGTGATTTAAAAAAAATCTTAATATTATTAATAGATATTATTTAATGCACCAGAGCCAATATGGACATTAGACTTTTTAATAACTAATACAAACACATTTTTGAATAGCACATCTTTGCATATTAGCCTACTCGTTAGTAGTAGATAGCTAATCCATTACCATTTATAGCTTATATTATGACACAACGGCTTTGACTGAGCTGTACCCCGCTTTAGCAGTACAGCGGTCTTTAGCAATTTAGTACTTTTTTTTAGAACTTTTGAGTGTTAACAACAAAGATATTTTAAGCAAAAATCCCACTACCAGTGACGGCTGGTCAATAGAGGGCACTGAGGCGTCGCCCCCTTCAAGTTAGACCCCTTTAATATGTTAATGTTTATTATCACAAATATTAACAAAGTAAATTGATTTAATTATAACATTCTAACATTTATTGTAGTCATACTAACATTTATTGAAAAAAAATGTATGAACAATATTTTTTCATATGTGTGCGGGGCGCCGGACTAATGGGTGTCTATGTAGGTACACAAACTTTTGCAATGCACGTGATATGACGATAAGCTCTAATTGGCCGGTTTTAAATTGTCTTTGGGGCGCAGCGCTCTGCGTCCTGAACCCTCCCATTTTTGTTGTTAGAACGAATCATATTTGTTTTTATATGATTGGCCTTATGTGATTGGACCATTCTCACTAAAGAGCTTAGAATGCAATTTCTCGAGATGAAGGAAAATTCCGTTGTATCTTTGCAAAGATATCCGTTCACAAGGCGTTTGGATGAAGAAAAAAACAAATGAAGGAGCTTGGACCAGATCGACCTTCCTTGCAAATTCACCAGTAGTCAAGTGATGGCGAGCGCGCGTATATTCGGGGCTTTTCCAGCACTTGTCATGACAAACGGAGTTGGCTGGCAGGTTGTGATGTAAGTCATGCCTTTTACTATTTCCGTGTTTCCTGTTTCAAGGCAGAAAAAAAGGAGAGCAAATTTTATTTTCAAGTAGTGCTACTGGCCAGTGATTAGGCAACATTTGTGTGTGTGTGTGTGTGTGTTTACTGATTATCTGGATTACTTCATTACTGATAATAAACCCAAATTGAATTAAAATGAACTGATTTGTGATGCATTTATTGTATGCTTTAGTCATATTTGAGTTTTTTTGATACATCACCTAGACTGGTTTGACTGGTTTACCTCATATTTAACTGGTCGCAGTTTTTCAGTTATGGTTGGTGACTTCTCTTCATCTCCTGCCCCTTTGACTTGTGGTGTGCCTCAGGGATCCATTCTGGGCCCTGTTTTGTTCTCCTTGTACATGCTGCCATTAGGGTCACTTATTTTAAATCACAATGTCTCTTTTCATCTATATGCTGACGATGTGCAGCTTTATATTCCTGTTACACCAAACGTTTTAGATTCACTTGATTCTTTTAACAAATGTTTTAATGATATTAAGACATGGCTGTCACAAAATTTTCTCTGCCTAAATGAAGGCAAAACTGAGTGTATTCTGTTTGACAATCCTAAGAGGTCAGCCATTTCTTCTCCAGTGCATCTGGCTCAGTTTCCTCACCTCAGCCATGTGGTCAAAAACTTGGGTGTGAGACTAGACAGTAGTCTAAAATTTGATAAGCAGATTGATTCAGTGATTAAAGCAAGCTTTTTTCAGCTTCGCCTTCTCTCTAAAGTCAAGCCCTTCCTGAGTAAGGCTGATCTTGAGAAAGCCATCCATGCTTTTGTTAGTTCGCGTTTGGACTACTGCAATGCACTTTATGTTGGAGTTAATCAGTCATGTCTTCATCGCTTGCAGCTTGTGCAAAATGCTGCTGCTCGCATGTTGACTAACAGTAGGAAGAGTGAGCATATTACACCAATTCTCTATTCCCTCCACTGGCTCCCTGTTAAGTTCCGAATTGATTTTAAACTTTTGATGTTTGTTTTTAATGCCGTCAATGGCCTTGCTCCTATTTATTTATGTGAGATTTTGCACACACACAAACCCAGCAGAGCTCTACGATCTGCTGACCAACTTCTGCTTGAAGTCCCGCGGACAAGATATAAGCAGTGGGGTGATCGCTCTTTTGCAGTGGCAGGTCCTAAACTCTGGAATACCCTTCCTATTGAGCTTCGCACAATCACTGACCTGCCACTTTTTAAACCCACTTGTTTAAATTGGCTTTTAATGCATAGCACTGACACTTTATGTTTTAATGTTGGTTGGATTTTATGGATGTGTGTATATATGTATGTATGTATGTATGTATATATATATATATATATGTATGTGTATATGTATGTATATATATATATGTATATATGTATATATACTGTATATATTTTGTTATTGCATAGTTTACTTTTCTGTTGGGTTGTATAATTTGCTTTTACTTGTGTAAAGCACTTTGGTCAACCGTGGTTGTTTTAAAGTGCTATATAAATAAAAAGTTGATCACCTGAAAAATGGCTTTTACACTCTTACTTTACCAACAGTTAGATTTTTTTCTGGTGTTTGCCAGAAACCGTGCCCAGGCCCGTTTCCTGGATCGTTTGAGAAGTGTGAGTGCTCTGAATCGGGCTCAGGCACGGTACACTTGGCCGGCCCTGGCCCAGTTGGAAGAGGTGGACCAGAGCGCGGTTCACTTGGGCTCAGGCGCGGTACGCTTACAGTGTGAGTGCAAGCGTACTTGAGCCCGAAACTGAAAGCGAGACGTGACTTTTAAGTGACTGTTTGATATGGATTAATTAATCATTCGTACTGTTCAATGAACACAAATTGTCGTAGTTTATTTAAGACACAAATCCCTCACTGCACGACAGCTGCACCTTCAACAAACTTCCTAATTCCTGCAGCACGAGGATTTTATGATTGTTTATGAGCTTCAAAAGTGGCTGATCTGTTCGGCGAAATATTAGACTGTGTGTCACCGCATATCAAACGACTTAAACGATATAACTAAAGAAATGTCCACTGTGCTGAGCGAGAGCGCTACTGAGTAGCGCGTCAACGATGACGTAATCGTGTCCCGGCCCGAATGTAATGTGAGTGCGGGCCGCCGGGGGAGACGGGAGGGGGGACAAGCGTGCTTTGGCCCGGTTCAAGGCAACTGTACATAGTGTGAGTACGGCCTAAGCCCTTAGTAGACTGTCTGCTTAATATCTGTTGATACTGGTCCTTCAACAGACATTTAACTGACTATAAGAACTTAGCAAATTCATGTCAACTTACACTAACCCTAAACCCAACCCCAACCTAACTTATAATCTAATGAGAATTAGTTGGCATGAGGATGCAATGTAACTTAAATTCAACAAAAGGACCATCAAAATAAAGTGTGACCAGTTTGGTTTCCAAACTTACAACTTCTACAACTTTACGTAAAAAAAATAGAGTAAAATAAACAAATTACCCAATACAAAGTTTTCTACAACTATATATAATATATTATTCAACACTTGTAAAAATTGTAATATTCATTCATTCATTCATTTTCCTTCAGCTTAGTTCCTTTATTTATCAGGGGTTACCACAGCAGAATGAACTGCCAACTTATCCAACATATGTTTAACACAGCTGCAACCCAGTACTGGGAAACACCCATACACACTCGTTCACACACATACACTATGGCCAATTTACAGTAGCTCATTCAATTCACCTATAGCGCATGTGTTTGGACTGTGGGGGAAACCGGAGCACCCGGAGGAAACTTACGCCAACACGGGGAGAACATGCAAACTCCACACAAAAATGCCAACTAACCCAGTCGGGACTCGAACCAGCAAACTTCTTGCTGTGTATATGGACGCTTTACAAAAAGTGACTTTAAATCTCACAAGCCATGCTTTTTGTGTGCAATTCTGCTTCTAGAGATAAACTCATAATAGCAAAATATAAACTCACAATTATGTGGGTAAAAAATGTAAACAGTGACTTCAGACAACCAAAGCCAAAATTGCAAGTATGCCAGAATGCAAAATTTACATAATTGCTACTAAAAAAGCTTCTACAGCCTACATCAGTCACTTTATCTGTACTAAAAACAGACTTGCTGTTGCTGCTTGATTTTGCAAACTGGTGTTTGGTGTACTCATATTACTTTAATATTGCAACCATAAACACACTGGTTTGTAGTGCAAACAGTACCTTTACTGCAAATTGTTACCCTTCTAGTTATTAATTGCAAATTTACATACTGTACACTCACCGGCCATTTTATTAGGTACACCTGTCCAACTGCCTGTTAACGCAAACTTCTAATCAGCCAATCACATGGCAGCAGTTCAACACATTTAGGCATGTAGACATGGTCAAGACGATCTGCTGCAGTTCAAACCGAGCATCAGAATGGGGAAGAAAGATGATTTAAGTCACTTTGAACGTGGCATGGTTGCTGGTGCCAGACGAGCTGGTCTGAGAATTTTAGAAACTGCTGATCTACTGGGACACACACAACCATCTCTAGGGTTTACAGAGAATGGTCCGAAAAAGAGAAAATATCCAGTGAGCGTGAGTTCTGTGGGCGTAAATGCCTTGTTGATGCAAGAGGTCAGAGGAGAATGGCCAGACTGGTTCCAGTTGATAGAAAGGCAACAGTAACTCAAATAACCACTCGTTACAACCGAGGTCTGCAAAAGAGCATCTCTGAACACACAACATGATGTTGATGGGCTACAGCAGCAGAACACCACATTTCCAGTATCTTGTTGAATCTATGACAGGAAGGATTAAGGCAGTTCTGAAGGCAAAAGAGGGTCTAACCCGGTACTAATAAGGTGTACCTAATAAAGTGGCCGGTGTGTTGCAAAATAAGGTGTCTGACTGGTGCGTGCAGCATGTGTGCAAACCAGCCCAGACTAGATTTTTGCAAAACATAAATTAAGTTGCTCCAGGTGAGTCTCATTGCACGTTTCAGATGAGAACTCCACTAGAGGGCGCTGTCTTCATTTTGTGAATCTAAGAAGCGTGACTTAAGGTATGTTTTTTTTTTTGTAAAGTGAAAAACTCAGCAAACTGCTGTGCATCTCCGTGTCCCGGTTTGATTACAGGGGACGACCCGCACAAACTCTCTGCTGTGTGTTTGCAGTGAAACCCGCTTGGTCAGCTCTCGAGGGAGAAAGCTGAGTTCATTGCGAGTGTTTCTTGTTGAGAAAGCTCCCGCTTGGCTCTGTTCTCCAGAGATGGGAGGCTGGGTAAGGATGGCTCCGATCATGGGGGTCATTTAGTAGAGGAGCTGGAGACAAGTATTTCCCTTTCTCAGGCTTTACCTGCTGACTCAGACATACCGAAGCTCACTCTGCAGCCGCTTCACATCTAAATGAGAATCTATCACTGGTCATATATATGGCCAGCTCTGAGGGTTAGATCGTGTTAGTGTGGAGGCATGTGCAGGGCTGGGCAAAGATACTTCTAGTCCACAGTCACCAGAACTCAATGCAATAGAGCACCTTTGAGATGTAGTGGAACGGGAGATTTGCATCATTGATGTGCAGCCGACAAATCTGCAGCAACTGTGTGATGCTATCATGTCAATATGGGCTAAAATCTCTGAGGAATATTTCCAGTACCATGTTGAATCTATGCCATGAAAGATTAAGGCAGTTTTAAAGGCAAAAGGGGGTCCAGCTCAGTATTAGTAAGGTGTACCTAATAAAGTGGCCGGTGAGTGTACAGTATATTCACTGAGAAATTGATATAAATATTCATTTTCAAAATGAGGTGTGCTCCTTCACTGTACATCAAAATGTGTTTTGGAAGAAAATAACAAATACTATAATTCTAAATGCATCAAAATAAATACAGCAGCCACACCATTAATCAAAGTAAACTACTGCATTTTTGTAGTTTGTATACTAAAATAGTTTTAGAAGGCAGCGCTGCGCTTCTTAGTAACCTGATTTATTTATTAGTTAGTTCTCCTGTTTGATCTCTCCCTTCACCTCTACACTGATTAACAATGTTTTACAGCATCAGCTTTACCCTGCCCTGGACATGCAATAAATCTGAAAATATGCAGCCACTTAATAGAGTAAATACTCACATATTCCTGTGATCTCACCGATGAAGGTTAGTATTGAGGTAATCAGCAGTTTAATGTTTAACACTTTGTAAATGACTTTTTGACTCTCTGAGTTCTGCATTTAGCTTCAGTTATCATGAAATAATTAAGTCTAATATTCATATATTTTTATGTTTACTCTACTAGTGAAGTTTATTTATAAACTAATTTCGAGAGGATCACGAGATTATGATTGAACACGGCTGGTTACGCATTAACCATGCATGACCAACCAATCAGACGATCCCTAACCCACTATAAAGAGCCAAGGTTTCTTACTACAGTCATCTTCGTTTTGAAGAATCCCCCCCTTCCACCCCTTCTCCTCCACCTTTCCTTTCATAGGGCGGCACGGTGGCCCAGTGATTAGCACTGTTGCCTCACAGCAAGAACGTCACTGGTTCTAGTCCTTTAACAGACTGGCTGTCGTTTCTGTGCGAAGTTAGCATGTTCTTCCCGTGCGCGCATGGGTTTCCCCCGGGTTCTCCGGTTTCCTCCCACATTCCAAAAACATGCACCACAAGTTAATTGATCAATCAAAATTTAGCACTAGTCAAACTTTATCCATCAGCATATCTCTTCATAGCAATTATTTTCTGTCATCAACTCTTTTAAAAAAGGGGGGAGTTCTCGAGATCTACCTGAGCTCAAAGCTCCCCCTCGCCCTGCAAACGGGAGGGAGCCCAGGGCTCAAGGACCTTTTGGGCTCAGGGCTCTCTCCCGGGACAGCATGCCAAACTTTCTTTATAATCAATCATCAGCTAAGTGTGAACTCTTGAAACAGGGTTCATACGGTTATAGGAAACCTGGAAAAGTCATAGAATTTTGACATGGCATTTTCCAGGTCTGGAAAAGTTTTGGAAAAACAGAAAAACCCACACAGTTTTGGAAAAGTCATGAAAGATTGGTACTTCTTTTCTGTCCTTGGTCAATCACATACTCTCACATTATTAGTGTGGTGTAAGCATTATCTAAATCAATTTTACATAGATATAAATATAAACTGAAACTAAATACATTGTTGTGTTTTACGATATGCTGTAATAAATTTAAACATGCATTGTTTTTTTATTTTACCACACATATGTAGACATTGCATGAAACATTAGGTCATAAAAACTTACTTGAAATTCTTGGAAAAATCGTGGAAAATTTTAGTAGTAAAAATATGAATGAACCCTGTACTAAGTTTAATCATGGATTTGATTTACAGTACATAATACATTTAATTTCATTCATCCTATTAAATGTTATCAAACTCTGTTGTGCATAATAACCTGTCAAAACAGTGCATTTTAAGTTGTTTTCTGAGTTTTTTAAAAAAAAATAAATACTATTATAATTGGGAGTTTTGTTCAATAAAATTAGAATTATACCCTTACAAAATTATACCTCCTGTTATAAAAATCAGAGAAATATATCGTTTGCATATTACTTTGAACATATATTCCTACATATTTGTAATGCTCATTATAAATGAATACATGTGAATGGCTATTTTTGCATTCGTTTAAAATGGTTTGCATATATGTACATACAGTTGAAGAATTATTAGCCCTCCTGAATTATTAGCCCCCCCCCCCCCCCTGTATAATTTTCCCCCAATTTCTGTTTAACAGAAAGAATGAAAGCCATGATGACAGTACATAATATTTTCTTAGATATGTTTCAAGAGTATTCAGCTTAAAGTGACATTTAAAGGCTTAACTAGGTTAATTAGGCAGGTTAGGGTAATTAGGCAAGTCATTGTGTAACAGTGGTTTGTTCTGTAGACAATCGAAAACAAATATAGCTTAATGGGGGCTAATAATATTGACATTAAAATGGTTTTAAAAAATTTAAAACTAAACATCACTTGGGAAATATTTGAAAAAGAAATAATTCACAGGATGGCAAATCATTATGACTTTAACTGTACATTAGATTAGTCAGTATTGAAGCCAAATCTGGAGCTTATCTAACAAAATAACTTACGATAATGGTCCAAAAATACACCCAAATGTATATATGCTATAAAAAAATATTAAATACAAATTTAAAAAAAAGAGGAAAAATCAAAAGAAGCAAAAAAAAAAAAAAAAAAAAGCGAAGAATTTAGTTGAAATTCTGTAGGTTGTAATTTATTTTGCTTGAATTCAATTGTATTATCTTTCAATTTCTAAATATGTTTGGCGACTAAAATATTATTTTAATAAATATATCTGTTTAATAAATCTGTTTCATTTAAATGAACCAAAATACATTGCCTATATTCACTGAGAAATGGATAGAAAATATTCACTTTCAAAATGGGGCGTACTCTATCATGCCCTGCACTATACACATATATGACAAATGAAACCAAATTGAACTTATATGCTTAAATACGTGATTTCCATACATTCCTTCATACCAGATTAGTATAGTTTGTACAGCCACAAATAGACTTCTCTGGTATAATCATCTATTCTGGGATGAAGAAGTGTTTTTCCTCGATGCTCTGACTGTGCACCATCTAGCCTCTTCAGCACTTCTATAAATACCCCTGTAGAGAGGATCCAGGATGCCAGAAAGCAATTGGAGGCATTCCTAAAATACATGCGGTGCCACTATCAGACTCTAGAGGCAACCTTTGCTCAATCGCCTGAAACCAGAAAACCCAGAATTAAAAGTGTGGCCGCATACATGTTCCAAAGAAAATAAATAACACAAAAAAATAAAGTAGACTTGATGCCTGAGGAGTTAAAACTTTGAGCAATTCTCCAGGGTTCCCCCCATATCTCTGTGGTGCCTCTGAGAAAATAATAATAATCAAAAAGCTATGCACTGCAAAAAATGCTTTTCTCACTTGAAGTTTTAGTCTCGTTTCTAGTCCAAATATCTAAAAATTCCTAAATCAAGAAGCATTTTCTAGACGAGTAAAAATACTGTCTTGTTTTCACTTTCACAATCATTGACTTCTATAGTAGGGAAAACATATATTCTACCTGATAAGAGTCTTGTCGTTGATCCCAGCTGTAAGAGCAACAATTAATAACCTGACTTCTGTTTGATCATTTGGAAAAGTGGCAGAAGGTGGATTTTTCTGCTGAATCATCTGTTGAACTGCATCCCAATCATCACAAATACTGCAGAAGACCTACTGGAACCAGCATGGAGCCAAGATTCTCACAGAAATCAGTCAAGTTTGCTGAAGGAGAAATCATGGTTTGGGATCACATTCAGTATGGGGGCGTGTGAGAGATCTGCAGAGTGGATGATCAACATCATCAGCCTGAGGTATCAGGATATTTGTGCTGCCCATTACATTACAAACCACAGGAGAGGGCAAATTCTTCAGCAGGATAGCGCTCCTTCTCATACTTCAGCCTCCACATCAAAGCTCCTGAAAGCAAAGAAGGTCAAGGTGCTCCAGGATTGGCCAGCCCAGTCACCAAACATGAACATTACTGAGCATGTCTAGGGGAAAATAAAGGAGTAGGCATTGAAGATGAAGCCAAAGAATCTTGATTAACTTCTGCTAGAACGCTTTCTTTGCCATTCCAGATGACTTTATTAATACGTTATTTGAGTCAGAGATGTATGATGCAGTCCTCCAAGCTCATGATGGAGTCAGACACAATATTCATTCTGTTTCCACTGCAGCATGACTTTATATTCTATACTGGACATTATTTCTGTTAAGTGACAAGACTTTTGTCTAAGCAAAGTCAGAGCTTACTGTCCTAATGAAATCATTAAAATCAAGGCATGGTCATATATTATTTTGGTCAAATAAGCGTAATCTAGAGGCATTTGCCTTTTATATAAGCCACTTCTGATACCAAATGATCAACTAGAAGTCAAGCTATTGTTTGTTGTTTCTAAAACTTAGATAGGCGACAAGACTTTTGTCAGGTAAAAAATCTTCTTTTGTGTTCAAAAGAATAAAAACACCATAAAGGTTTGAAACAAGTGAAGGGTGAGTAAATGATGACAGAATATTAAAGGGCACCTAGGTTACCACTTTTTCCAGATTTAATATAAGTCTTTTGTGTGCCCAGAATGTGTCTGTACAGTTTCAGCTCAAAACACCCATCAGATTATTAAATATAGCTTTCTGAAGTTTCTGCTTTATAGCTTGTTGCTGTTTTCTTGTACTGTGCCTTTAAGGCTAGTCCTCCCCGCCCACTGTTCCCAGGTGCCTGTCAACTTTCCTCAATCTCCGCCCTCGGCTGCCTCAGGAAGCAGATCTCACGTAACATTTGTGAGAAATACTACAGTAAGAGCTTTAACAATGAGTATTTGATGTGTTTGTTGTGGAATTGAAACTATGAGTCACACACAATGTTGTTACAAAGTTCACGCACACACACAGCGTGGACACACACACACAGCGCGGACACACGCACACAGACAGCTCACTCGTTTAGCTTTACACTGTTTTTGCACGCAAATGTGACAGGATACAGGTTAATATCCACTGCTGTATGGATATCTGTTATGTTAATGTACAAAATAAACCTGATTTAACGTCCACAAACCGGGATTGAAGCGTCTTCTTCTGACACGCGGCTGTGGTGATGAAGTAGAGCTGAAGTAAATGGCTGTAATTCATTAACATGCACTGTATTAAAACATTTTAAACTTGTAAAACTCACTCTTGATCACATTTGATGATGATTGATGATCCTAGCAAACTGAACAGACCTTTTATTCCCGGTTGCTTTGCGCACGTCCTGTCTAGTTGATATGATTATACCCGTTACTACGGAGACATGTTAATACGCAGCTGTCAATCAATTTGGTGGGCGGGGGGGGCCGCACTCCTACATCAAGTTGCGGTCGGTCTCAAAATCGCTCTAATTGGTCCACTGTTTTTATGTTGTTAAATTGAAAAAAAAAGGACTGGATGTGTTTATATCACCCCAATATGACGGTCTATACACTATACCTACACATATGTCTGTCCAAACAGCTTGAAAAGTAGATTTTTCACCATAGGTGCCCTTTAACGTTTGGGTGAAATATCCCTTTGAATGTCTCTTCATTATTATATTGACCTGATGTTAATTTAAATGGACAACTAAACTAACAAAAGGGGACCTACTGTATTATGCCCCCTTTTACAAGATGTAAAATAAGTCTCTGATGTCTCTAGAGTGTGTATGTGAAGTTTCACCTCAAAATACCACACAAAGCATGTGAGAAACTGACCCTTTAAGACTTTGATCCTAATTGTGTCAGTCGCTTTAAATTCATTTGAAACTTGCTGTTGCTGCTTGATTTTGCAAACTGGTGTTTGGTGTAGTCATATTACTTTAATATTGCAATCATAAACACACTGGTTTGTAGTGCAAACAGTACCTTTACTGCACATCGTTACCCTTCTAGTTGTTTATTGCACATTTACATAAGATAGCTTGTGTGTTAAAAATAAGGCATCTGACTGGTGCGTGCAGCATGTGTTCAAACCAGTGTAGACTCACTGGAAATACATGCCTCAGCCTTTATTTTTGCAAAACATAAAATAAGTTGCTCCAGGTGAGTGTCAATGCACGTTTCAGATGAGAAATCCACTAGAGGGCGCTGTCTACATTTTTGCGAATCTAAGAAGCGTGACTTAAGGTATGTTTTTTGTAAAGTGAAAAACTCAGCAAACTGCTGTGCATCTCCGTGTCCCGGTTTGATTACAGAGAACGACCAGCACAATAGTGTCCTAATAGTGTTTTTAGCAACATGGGACATCTCAAAAAATGTCTTCTGGTGTTTTGTGACTCTTTAAACTTCCAAACAGAAACTAAACTCCTGGACTGAGCGAACAGACCCTAAATCAGGGGTGGTCAAGTTTGAACCTGTATCACCTCCGTCCTGCTGAGTTTTGCTCTGGGCTTGATAAACACTCACCTGCCTGTAGCCTGCTATAACCTTTAGAGCACCATTAGCTTATTTTGGTGTGTTTTTTTTTAAGGGATGAGTGCAACTCTGCAGGACTGTGGCCCTCCGGGATCCAACTTGACCACCGCTGCCCTACATCTGAACAAGAGCAGTGCTCATCACGGGAGGTCTGAAGTTCACCAACAACAGAAAAGAAAAAGCACTAGGATATTACTGTGCAGCGCTTCTGGCTAAATATTCTGCAGACAGATGAAAACCAAACCACTGAAGAGGTGCTCTGAAAAACACACTGTGCAGCGCAGCAATATGAAATGCTCATAACCGCTGTAACAAATGCTGGAATAAATAAATTCTGCAGATGAAAGTAGCTGAAGCAGAAGATGCACGATACTGAAGTCAACAATAACTGTATGTATTCAGTCTTGTATATTGCTATTGATTCAACAAAATGGTCATAAAGGGATGGATATTGGTATAAACAGGTAAGCTGTGGCATTAAAGAAAGCACGGTTACTAAAGTCCCAGTGTTGCCAGGGTCTGGTTTAGACTTACATCCTAATTGTACAATTTTGGTGACTGTCTCTTTAAATTCAAATGAGATTGTGCTCTTTTCAAAAGAGGGCGGAGCTACAAATGTCTATGTCTGTTTCTCAATATGCGTTCTTCAGCGGTCTTGCGTCCTCGTGTTCTCATGTAACGTCATCATCAGCTGCCAAGGTTCAGTTCCAATACTCAAGACCGCAAGAACAGAGGACGCGTAAAACTTCCCGGATGTGATCTTGATATCGAGGACGCACCGACGCAGACTTGAGCACCGATCTCGCTCTAGAAGTCCCAGAAGTCATTGCGACTGGAGGTGGGAAGCGCAGCATTTTATTTAGATTTAGTATTAAAGTTCAGAAATATAACTTATTTACCTCAGGAGTTTCCCTAAATTAGACGGTGAATATAAACATCACCATGGACATCTTAATAAAGGAATAAACATATTAAGGGTGTTTGTTTGCTGAAATTCGTATTAAAATATGTTTATTTACATTGTGCAACGTATATTTATAATGTTTTTATGCCTAGTATATATTTTGAAAAGGGGAAAACAATAAATCGTGGTATAAATGCTGTAATGTTTAAATAATTAACACATGAAGGTCACATGACCATCAAGAAGAACGCAGCATCTCATTTCTCACAGGACGCCTTCTCTGTTCTCGTGGTCTGCCGAGTTCGTTCTTCCGAGGACACCTGGCAAGACCGGTCTCCACAAGAATGCAAGTCCGTTCTCTGCGTTCTTGGAATTGAGAAACAGCCTATGTGTCAGCATAGTGGCAGATTCAAAAACAAGACTAACATCCTATGCTAATGAGGGAGAGATGGTCACTAGTGGGGTGGGGGGGAGGGGGGCTTTCACCCTCTGATGACAAGTACAAAGGAATAATGTCAAAGTGTTTTTTTTTATCAAGTGTGATTAAGTTGATAAAAATTAAATTAATGCATTTTACAATTACAATTAGAACAGTGATCTCAAACTCGCGGCCCATAGGATGATAGTTTGTGGCCCCCGTCTTAATTTAATAGTTTAATGTTAGCACGACCCACGAGTTTCATATGTATGGCACTTTATATGGCCTGTTATATGGCCTAGCACTTTATATTCACTGAGTGGTATGGTACGGTATGGTTCGGTACGCTTTTATGGCCGTTTCCACTGTCAAAGGGAACCTAAAAGCGAATTGTATCGTACCTGGACATGCAGCTGAATGCAATTGGTTTACAGAGATACGTCAGGAGAATGAAAACAAAGGAACCGCCATTTTTAAAAACACAGCCGAGACATTACATCGTAACAATATATATACATAATAACAAGCCATGATCGACCCGAGCTCAAACAAACCTTGTCGTCGTCTTGATGAACAGCCAGAAAGCCAAGAAGAACAAAATCTGCCATGTCCTGTGGTTGTTTTACGAGCCCGTATAAAAGTGAGAGCGGTTTCACTTTCTCCAGAGAGCTCGCCGCGTGTTTATATTTGAAGCAACGAACTTCTTGAGCTCATATTAATAACGTGCGCATGATTATTGAAGAGCTCTGATATCCGATCCTTTCAGAAAAGGGACAAACGCGAGAGTGAAGTGCAAAAAAACAAAGAAGAAGCCAGAAAAACCAGAGCAGCAAATAATACTTTCTGCAACATAAAAACATGAACAAACTGCCATGTTTAATTATTATCATCGCCTTTTAGACTATTATGAACTCTGAATGACAGAATTGTTCTCTAACAGAGGCTACATGTGCTGCTGAAGATTAGATGAGAGGTTTGCTCTGACTGTGGGGTATATTTCGTGTTGTTTTTGAACTCAAATTAGCACTAAATGAATGCTGTGTGTAGTTTTTCTGTAATTGGTAATATATCGGAGACTGTAAGGGGTTGTGTGTGTTCATATATGTTGCATTTATTTATTTATTTCATATAAGTTCAGATGTTACCGTAGGCTATAAAGCATCTGTTCTGTGAGAAATGCTTCTCATATGATATGTGAGTGACCCGTACGTCTTTCTTTGAGTAAAAATGATGTCGTCTGAAACTTTCTGTCGTACATCTCGCCCACCAAAAGGGTATCCTTTTGGCAGTGGAAACGCAAGCCTGATAAAGGTGACCCATACAGACCCCTTCTGTACCGTACTGTACCTCTCAGTGGAAACGGGCCAATAGTGTTGTGTGCGAAGCTGAACGAACCTACCAATCACGGTGGGATATATGGCTCTCAGGGGTGGAACATCGGCTGGACTTGGTGCAGGCAGAGAAACATTTCTCAATGAGTGGAAGTTACAGTAGTGTTACCATGAGGTTTTCTTCCGTGCCTGGCTGGCTGCATAATATCTATTGGGCACAAGCGGACATTCGTCCCAGCGTGCTTCATTCACAACACTTCAAAAAAAGTTGCTGCCCAGCGGGACATCATACGTAGATAGATGTATATAAAAGTGCCTAATTTGAGTCGGATCTTGTCGGATCCTGTTCCGGGAAATGTCAGATATTCGTGTTTTGCTTTCCGGTATTTATTTTAATTGATTCAGCATTAACTTGTGCGCGGTGAATACCTGCACAAGGTTACCACGCGCAAGTTAAAGCAAAAGTCAAGTTTAACTATTGGCCCTCACACAATATTTTCAACCAATCACCTTTCGTATGTTTACAATCACTCTCATTGGCTGGTGGTTGTTGTGTCACGCGAAGTGAGCAGCAAAAATAAATAATACCACGAGTAAATCTGATAATGAGCCTGATTAAACGAGATCTCGAGAAGCTGGAACTGCGTCCCTGGATCAGGATAGCAGGAGACAGAAGCAAAGCGAAGTCAAGTCAGCCAGAAAACATGATGGAAGAGCTAACTGTGGGCTCTTCTTGAAGATTAGACAGAGTGAGTCATTTAATCACTATTTTTCACTTGGAAGTAAACTGAAATGGCACTTTTGGTCTCTCTCTCTCTCTGACAAAAGAAATCAAAGTGATGCGTACGCGGCGGGATAAAAGAAAAGTAAGGAACTCAATGCAGCCTAATGTAGTCAGCAATAAGAGTCCCTGGTAACCCGGACCAACAGGGTCGCACCGTTATTTGTGGGTCATTTGCATTGCGCTGCTTGCATTGTATTTGCATTGCCTCACACAATAAACAGTACATATATTTCTATATGATGTAAAAGAAGCCAAAACAAATGACAACAACACAGTGTTGCTTCTTTTTCCTGTAACAACAGCACAGCGGATAACAGTGAATCTAATTATTATTATTATTATTATTATTATTAATAATAATATTATTATTATTTTCACTATTATTGTTATTATTAATTATGAATATTATGAATATTATTATTATTATTTTCATTATTAATATTATTATGATTATGATTATGATTATTATTATTATTATTATTATTATTATTATTATTATTATTATTATTTTCACTATTATTGTTAATATTAATTATGAATAGTGTTATTATTATTATTATTTTTATTATTAATATTATTATGAATATTATTATTATTATTAATATTATTATTATTTTCACTATTATTGTTATTATTAATTATGATTATTATTATTATTATTATTTTCACTATTAATATTATTATGAATATTATTAATATTATTATGAATACTATTATTATTATTATTATTAATATTATTATTATTTTCACTATTATTGTTATTATTACTGATTGATTTATTTTCTTATAAATTTTTAATTTGTTTATATTTTCATCTTATTTTGCTTTAAAAACTAAAAATAAAGAGATTTGAGAAGATTGGAATTTTTTTAACAAAGTTTTTCTTGTGGAAAACCTGATGTAGCCCAGCCTCACCCAGATTCTGGTCCAGCGGCCCCCTGGTAAATTGAGTTTGAAACCCCTGCATTAGAAGCTGGTTGTACACACACAGTTTTGCCATACAACTGTGTTTAAACCTCTTTAAGTATACAATATTATTTAAAATCAAATACAAAGTTGAACTTCAGGAGATCATCTTGATCCTGTCAACAGTACATGCCTACAGTAAATGCAGTGAGCTGCTGTCAATGTGATAATGCTTCAGTTTGGAGGACAGAATCCACAAAGAGTCCTGCTATCTGAACAACACAGCATAAAATGAGTGATAAGATCCAGACCACCTGAGTCATTTATACCCACTTGGTTCTCAGTGCTACCACACATATATTGGCTAAGTTCACAAAAACTCCAGTAAATCGATTTTTGTTGAGGGGATCTATAATAAACATCTGCAGAAGTGTTTCTACCAACAGATGGCTGCATCGCTACACCGCAGACAGCAACATCTATCTGTGGCAACGTCAGCAGGTGTGTTTCTCTGATATCGCTCTGCTGGAAATGTGTTTCTGTATCATTTTCTGTCTGACCTGAGCTGACGTGGGCTGAGCTGTTTTTCCAATCAGACCTGGAATCAAAAGCACAATACAGATTAACAATGATCATGTGACCTGATGGTGTTTTGGACTCTAAAATAAATTCTGGGTTGTTGTAACCTAACATTGGGTCAAATATGGACAAACCCAACCACTGTTAAAAAGTGTCATGAATTTAATTGAAAAATTTAACCCAACGTTGGGTTATGATGACAATGTTGTATTTTTGAGAGTGTAGAGTCCAGACAAATATGAATTATTATATTAAATATTAAAATATCAATATATTATAAATATTAAATATTAATACAGTGCACCTTTGTATAAAAAGTGTAGTTTTATCCCCTTTTATACATGTAAGTAATCAAAACAAACCTACACTGTACAAAATGCTGGGTTCCAGACAATTCCTTCATGTTCTCCCAACACAAACTGATTAAGTTAACTTAATTTTCTTTACAAATTTAAGTGGATTGAACATAAAACAATTAAGTTGCCTCAAAAAAAATTGTGTTGAGCTTGAAGTAGTAGAAAAAAATAATATACACTAACCGGCCACTTTATTAGGTACACCTTACTGTTCAATTCAATTCAATTCATCTTTATTTGTATAGCGCTTATACAATGTAGATTGTGTCAAAGCAGCTTCACATGGAAGATTATAGTGAATTGAAACAGTGTCAGTTCAGTTTTCAGAGATTAAGTTCAGTTCAGTTTAGCTCAGTTCAGTGTGGGTTAATATTCACTACTGAGAGTCCAAACACTGAAGAGCAAATCAATCGATGCGCAGCTCTACAGATCCCGAACCATGCAAACCAGTGGCGACAGCGGCGAGGAAAAAACTTCACCAATTGGCGAAAGTGAAGAATTTAAAAAACCTCGAGAGAAACCAGGCTCAGTTGGGCACGACCATTTCTCCTATGGCCAAATGTCTTGTGCAGAGCTGCTGTCTAGGTGCAGGAAGCTGGACCTCAGCGAAAACTCGTCTGTCCTTGGAGCATCACAGGAGTCAGTCTCATGCTCTCACTCCATGATGACCAGCACAGCAGCTACTCAGGATACGGCCTGGTCCAAAAAGTACCAAAAAGTAGTACTGGGTTGGACCCCTTTTGCCCTCAGAACTGCCTTAATCCTTCGTGGCATAGATTAAACAAGCTACTGGAAATATTCCTCAAAGATTTTGGTCCATATTGACATGATAGCATCACGCAGTTGCAGATTTGTCGGCTGCACATCTATGATGAGAATCTCCTGTTCCATCACATCCCAAAGGTGCTCTATTGGATTGAAGTTGGGTGGCTGTGGAGGCCGTTTGAGTACAGTGAACTCATTGTCATGTTCAAGAAACCAGTCTGAGATGATTCGCGCTTTATGACATGGCGCGTTATCCTGCTGGAAGTAGCCATCAGAAGATGAGTACACTGTGGTCATAAAGGGATGGACATGGTCAGCAACAATGTGTTCTGTACCAGTTCTGACCTGGTACATGTGCGCGTGCTCTTCAGTCCGCGCGCACCCCTCCCTGCTCTACAGTTCGCGCGCACCTCTTCAAATCGCCTCCCCCTCCCCTCTTCAGTTAGCGCACACCTCTGTCGACCCCCCCCCCCTCCCTTTAGTTCACGCGCACCATCGAATACCCCCCCATCCCCCCCCTCTCCCGGAATTCATGCCTAAATGCATTGAGTTACCGCCATGTGATTGCATTAAAAAGCAGCTGGACATGTGTAACTAATAAAGTATATATAAATATATATATACACATTCACCGGCCACTATTATATATACAATTTACATTTTGTGATATGTGAACAATCACAAAGTCAAGATTTTCTATAAAAAATATTTTTAAATCAGTTGTGAGCTGAAGTTCAGTCCATAAGTGAATATGAATAATTCATGATTTATTAATATGCTGTTTCTCAATCACATTCACCAGCACTGAATCGCCACACGTCGCGTTCACAGGACAAAAATCCCAAACTAAACAGCAGAATTAAGACAGCTGTTAGCTAGATAAACTCACCATGAAGTATTTGAGACCTCCCCTGCTGAAAAATCCAGCTTTAACCACCCTAAGATGGTTGGCTGGTTTTAGCTGGTCGACCAGCCTAGTTTTAGAGGGGTTTTGGCCATTTCCAGGCTGGTTTCCAGCCATTTCCAGCCTGGTCTTAGCTGGTCATGCTGGGAGTTGAACAGCTAAAACCAGCTTGACCAGCCAAAACTAGCTATTTCCAGCTTAAACCAGGCTGGTCAAGCTGGTTTAAGCTGGTCATTTTCCAGCCTGACCAGCTAAGACCAGGCTGGTTTAAGCTGTTTTTTTCAGCAGGGTCTATGACCACAAACGGCGATTTCTCCAAATGATTCAGGTCTAATCTGGTTTTCTCTTCCTCCATCGTTTCATTGGATGTTATGGAGTGATTTTAGAGGCCTTTTGGGTCCAAATGGGTCCAAGGCAGGATCTCGGGCCAACAGATTTGTTCCAAATGGAAAAGCTTGGTAGCAGATGAGTGTGAGAGGAGTGATAGATGGTTGTGGGGGAGAAACGAGCGCTTTCAGCCCCTGCCAGCAGCTCCTGGCACAGAGGACGCTGGGTAAATGGGCAGAACTGAGGTATGCAAATGCATCTCCAACACATATGACCTCCCTTACTCTTATTAGTGTGCTGAAATAAAGAGATAACTCCCATGATGCAGCAGTTTTAGTGACTTGAGCGTCTTTGACAGACATCTGGCCTCATGCGGCTTCATGCGAACACAGTTTCTCAGCCGACTTCAGTGTGAATGTCAACATGACAGGATCAAATGGAGACTAATAGCTGCCGTCTGCGGAGAAACTGATGCAATTATGTGTCCACACAGCAGCGCTTCTGTCCTCTGAGAATAACTGATCAGATCTGATTTCCCATCAGGAAACACCCTCAGGCTGCCACGGCTACGCTTCAGGCAAAAGGTCAAAGGTCAGTAACATTTGTCCATATATGCAATCGAAGGCTAAATTATTAGCCCTCCTGTGACATCTATGAAATATTTCCTAAGTAATGTTTAACAGAGCAAGGAAAATGTTGCAGTACTTCTTATTCATTCATTTTCTTTTCGGCTTAGTCCCATTATTAATCAGGGGTCGCCACAGCAGAATGAACCGCCAACTTATCCAGCATATGTTTTACTCAGCGTGTGTTTCCCAGTATTGAGTTGCGAGCGGAAGAGCATCCCCTGCGTAAAAATAATTGCTGGAATAGTTGGCGGTTCATTCCGCTTTGGCGACCCCTAATAAATAAGGGACTAAGCCGAAGGAAAAATAATGAATGAATAATACCACACACATTTGCCCTATAAAATAATTGCATAATTGTTTTCACATACATAATAATGTTTATTTTAAGGTATTTAAATAAGTACATTAAGTATGATTATAAAAACAATCATTTTCAGATTTTTAAGTGTTAATCTATTACCTAAATCAGTGTTTCTCAACCACGTTCCTGGAGGTCCACCAGCTCTGCACATTTCTATGTCTTCTTAACCAAACACACCTGATTCAGATCATCGGCTCATTAATAGAGACTGAAAGAACTGCAATGGGCGTGGCAGACAAAGGAAACATCCAAAACATGCAGTGTTGGTGGTCCTCCAGAAACATGGTTGAGAAACACTGACCTGAATGATCTCACTCACTCACAATCCATCAGCTTATTTTCCTGACTTATCAGGGGTCGCCACAGAGGAATGAACAGCCAATTACCTTCAGCAACATGCAGTTCCTGAACAAAGTAAAATGGATGCAGCAGTGAAGCAGAAATCATTGAAGTATCATTGAAGAAATGGCCAGGAAAGAGTCCCGAACTAAACCTAATTGAAAATCTCTAGAAAATGTTTGGGGAGAAAGTTCTGACTATGAAACAGCACTAAGGGTCAGCGAACAGAAGAAGAGATGATGAAGATTACCGCAGAGCAGGAGAATACATTTTAAAAAAAAGGGGTAGCACAGTGGCTCAGTGGTTAGCACTGTTGCCTCACAGCAAGAAGGTTGCTGGTTCGAGTCCAAACTGGATCAGTTGGCATTTCTGTGAGGAGTTTGCATGTTTTCCTCATGTTGGTGTGTGTTTCCTCCGGGTGCTTCGGTTTCCCCCACAGTCCAAACACATGCGCTATAGATAAATTGAATAAACTAAATTGGCTGTAGTGTATGAGTGTGTGTGTGTGTGAATAAGTGTATGGGTGTTTTCCAGTACTGGGTTGTGGCTGGAAGGGTATCCGCTGCATACATAGATACTTCCATCAGTGGATGTCTGAATTTCTCTCTTTCTTCATGAAGCATCATCATCATCAGTGGTGAGCGGCAGTGACAGACCGAGTATTTCAGGCTTGGTTTGCTCTCGTCCAGCTCTCGGAGGATGTTATTTGTGCTTCAGGTGGATGTGGGTTATTTCAGGGGTGAGAGACGACATCCGCTCGGCTTTCAGGCTTGAGTTCACCATGCTTTCAGACTGATATAATCCCTCCGGGGACTCCGACGCTCAGTGAATCAGGTCTTCCAGGAACCTTCAGTCGTGTGACAGACAGACCAGCATGAAATGTTAAGCCTCGGCTCATATAACACACGTTTCAGTCTGGACTCAAGTGTGTTTGCAAAATCAGAGGCTCGACATGATCGGACACACTCGCATTCTGTTTGGTCAGATCTATTTATTTATTTAAACATACATGAAAAAAAAGCTTCCATCAAATATATAGAGACTAGGTGTGCTGCTGGAGCATGAAAAATATATTTATATATCAGCGCTGGGGCTCGTTGGGTCTTTTGAATGAAAAATCAAAGAATTCCTGTGCGCTGAAACATAAAAAAACCTTTATTAAATTGGTCTCAGATCATTAAAACTTGTGTTGTGTTATAGGCATGTTACGTTTTAATTTCACCACACGAGTGGCTTGAATTTTTTTTTCTCATAAAGATTGAATATATCTCATAAGCTTGTTATTATGGTGGCTTGAGAAAGTCAAATTGGTCTGACTCGGGTTGCTCTATCTTTTCCAACTGATCCGACTTACAGTTTTCCAAAAACTGACCTAGAAAATTCGGAAAAGTCCCATTGACTTAACATTGGACCAAACTTTGTGACCTCATAACTTTGCGCCACACTGTCATACAGACTTGTGGTCGGCCTCATTTAACTCAGACTACCAATCTGATGACCTTTCAACTTACTAGCCACACCCTAGCAACTGTCCCCTAGACTTCCATTGTAAAAAACTGCCATTGACTTTACATTGGACATACTAACAACACACCGATCCATACTAACAAACATACTAACATACTAGCAACATGCTAATCCATACTAGATCCATGCTAACAACATGCTAATTTATGCTAGAAACATGCTAGCAACAGGCTAATTTATATGCTAATTCTAGGAACTACTTAGAACACATTAGCAACTGCCTAGCCACACCTTAGCAATTACCTAGCAACTGCCTAGCAACCACTCAGAACACCCTAGCAACCACCTAGCAACACCTTAGCAATGACTTAGAACACATTAGCAACTGCCCAGCAACACCTTAGCAACCACCTAGCAACGCTTTAGCAACCACCTAACAACCACTCACAACACCCTAGCAACCACCTAACAATGACTTAGAACACCTTATCAACCACCTAGCAACACCTTATCAACCGCCTTGCAACACCTTAGCAACCACTTAGCAACTGTCTAGCAACCACTCAGAACACCCTAGCAACCACCTAGTAACACCTTAGCAAAACCTCAGCAACCAATTAGAACACCCTAGCAACCACCTAGCAACACCTTAGCAATGACTTAGAACACCTTAGCAACTGCTTAGCAAAACCTTAGCAACCACATAATAACCATTTACAACACCCTAGCAACCACCTAACAACTTAGAACACCTTAGCAACCACCTAGCAACACCTTAGCAACTGCCTTGCAACACCTTAGTAACTCCCTAGCAACCACCTAGTAACACCTTAGAAACACCTTAGCAACCACATAATAACCATTTACAACATCCTAGCAACCACCTAACAACAACTTAGAACACCTTAGCAACCACCTAGCAACACCTTAGCTACCACCTTGCAACACCTTAGCAACCACCTTGCAACATCTCAAGACATCAGCCAGGAAATTAAAACTTAGCCACAAATGGGTCTTCCAAACAGACCATGACCCTAAGCATACTGCCAAATTAGTTCAAATGTGCTTTAAGGACAACAGGGTGAATGTTTTGGAGTGGCCATCACAAAGCCCTGAACTCAATCCTATAGAAAATTTGTGGCCAGAGTTGAAAAAGCTTGTGCGAGCAAGACAGCCAACAAATCTGACTCAGTTACACCCATTCTGTCAGGAGGAATGGGCCAAATTTACGGTGGCCGAGAGAGCTTAACGCGCTGCAATTTAAGAAAGCACATGCAATAACAAAAACACCAGCAAATTAAAAAACGATCTTCATCAATTTGACAGACACCTGTTGCAAATTGATCACAACACAAAGGAAGAAACGCGCTGCAAATTGAACACAACACAAAGGAAGAAACGCGCTGAGTGTATGTGTGAGCCCAAATGCAGGAGTGCATTAAAGCAATGCAGGTAAACACCAGCATATTGCTCTATTCTTACTGTACGTTCACACCGAAAGCAGCGAGAGCATCAAAGGTCGCTCTGGCCGCCCTGGTGACAACGCTGTCTGCCTTGAGCTCCGGCGGCGAGAGCGTCAAAATTCGCTACACATTGATCTCGTATTTAAAGGAGCCGTTGCTGCATATCATATCAGTTACACTCCAGCATAAAACATGCTTTCTAGCATGAAGATGTTGCACACTTATTATCAAATTCACTTAACTACGGAAGATCTAGTTGCATGTGGTGGGGCTTTGCTCCACTATGTGTCCATATGCCTGATGTTTTGTATTGTCGCATGAAACTCCTGCTTTTTTTTTTAAGAAAAAAAATATATATATAACATTGATGCACATCAGTAAGTCGCCAGTAACTTTTTAAATCTTCCAGTAACTGTGGTCGGAACCAAAGTTCACAGTGACTGTGTTCTCTGACTCCTCTCAAGCGGTGGACTTCTACATTCCGATTGCTTGCCGCCGAACCGCGTCATAGCTCATTACCATAAAGTTGACTTGATTTCAAATCTCCTCGACGCTCACACCGGCGAAGACGTGTCGCGCTGCTTTTCGCCGCTTATCGCCGCCGGCTCCCATTGAAAATGAATGACTTCCGGCTACTTTGACGCTCTCGCCGCTTTCGGTGTGAACGTACAGTTAACCATAAGTAAAAACAACCACACGCATTCAGTATTTCTGCTGTTCTCCACCAGAGGCTCCTGTCGACACACCCTCATCCTTCCCTAAACCCAACCGACAGTGTTTTCAAAAGCAATCCAGGAATAAAAGGCCTCATGGCAGCCTGATTTTTTTTTTTTATCAAATTTTCAGATTTTACCACATTCTCACCCTGTTATTAATTTGTTTATTTAATTTTTTATGTTTCTGTTTTTGTCTTTTCTGCTTTCTGGAACCATTCTTCGCCGGACTCGATCCCATCGCGGTCAACTCCTCTCTGCATCTTAATCAATCAATCAATCAACTTTTATTTATATAGCTCTAAAACAACCATGGTTGACCAAAGTGCTTTAAACAAGTAAAAGCAAATTATACAACCCAACAGAAAAGTAGACTATGCAATATCAAAATATAGACTATATATATATCAATAAAATCCAACAAATATGAAAACATAAAGTGTCAGTGCTATGCATTAAAAGCTAATTTAAACAAGTGGGTCTTCAGCTCGGCTTTAAAAAGTGGCAGGTCAGTGATTGTGCAAAGCTCAATAGGAAGGGTATTCCAGAGTTTAGGACCTGCCACTGCAGAAGAGCGATCACCCCACTGCTTATATCTTGACCGCGGGACTTCAAGCAGAAGTTGGTCAGCATCTCGCAGAGCTCTGCTGGGTTTGTGCATGTGCAAAATTTCACATAAATAAATAGGAGCAAGGCCATTGACGGCATTAAAAACAAACATCAAAAGTTTAAAATCAATTCGGAACTTAACAGGGAGCCAGTGGAGGGAATAGAGAATTGGTGTAATATGCTCACCTTTCCGACTGTTAGTCAACATGCGAGCAGCAGCGTTTTGCACAAGCTGCAAACGATGAAGACATGACTGATTAACTCCAACATAAAGTGCGTTACAGTAGTCCAAACGCGAACTAACAAAAGCATGGATGGCTTTCTCGAGATCAGTCTTGCTCAGGAAGGGCTTGACTTAAGTCTTGTCTTAAGTCTGAAGATGTATGTGGCGAGCCACTGGACAAACAGTGGGAAAGCCGTCCATACGGAGGTAAGCGGTCAGCTGGTAAGCGCAAAAAGCAACAGCGTCATTTTGCTCCGTAGTGTCCATTTTAAAGACGAAATGCAGCCATACGTACTTCTGGCTATGTAATTTGCAATCTCCAGAAATGTATACAGGGCTACGTTTTCAGAATGATGTTGAGATTTTTCCAGTGATTCGTCATTGACTCCACGTGAGTGTGTATTTCCTCTCTATTTTTTCTCTGTTAATCTCCAGGAGATTACATCTGATGAGAGACGCTTCAGCTCTGCAATATTAAGTGGATTAATGAAGAATTTAAGAGTCTGTGTCATAAATATAAATAGACATTTTACAGACAGTTGAATCTGCGGCCAGTACATGTTACCCTGACACTGCTGCAGGCGAACGAGAGAGTGTGTGTGTGTGTGTGTGTGTGTGTGATTCCAGCAGTGAAGGTCAAACAGGAGTTGAGTGTCTCTTTGGCTTGACTGACAGGCTGAATGAGGCCGTGGTGCTGCTTTAATATGGCAGGACAGGAGAAGCTGCACGTCCTCTGGTGAATCAGACCTGCAGACTTCATCATTAGGCCTGAAAAAACCTCTCGATTTATCATCTCACAATCCACAGTCCAATATGAATGAGCTTGTGCTAGTTAGTGAAATTCGCCAAGGCAAACATTAACACATGGTTATGAGTAGGGATTTTCTCCAGACTCTCAGAGTCTTAAACTTCAGCCTGTGCAACCTTCTGCCATATCTGGAGATCAGGACACTTTACACACACACACACACAATACAGCTCATTTCCACTCCATAAGAAAAAAAGGTCAATCATTTGACAAAAAGGATTCTATCATACACTCGGCGCAATGCGGCACCAGGAGCGACATGGGTGTTTTTTGGCTAGTTTCAGCCCAATGCAGGTATTATTATTTAAATAGCAAAGGCCTTTTCATTTATGGGTGTGCTGGTCTGAAAAGAAGAGGCGTATTGTTGGTGATAGGTGGGTCTGAAATTCACATATACGTTGCTTATTACACACACCGGGATGCGCAGCAGCACAGAAATATCTTTAAATGTGAAAAATGAAAGGATTCAAATGTAAAATATTAGCATTGTCTGCTTAAATATAAAACCTCTAGCTCCTGGCATGCCTTCTTCACCTCAAGGAGACTTTTTTGAGTCTAGCTCATTCTGTAGGTAATCTGCTGGCTTTAACTTCCATCCATTTACTGCTAACGCGCTTGTGTTTTCCACCTTGTAAATAGCGAATATGCCATGGCTCGACCTTAATGCGAATGGGAGATGAAACTCTGATTAGTGTAATTCATGTTATGCCCAAAACACACCTATAAGTAATTAAGAGCATAAGGACAACTTGTTTAGACTATGCGCTGGGTGCGCCAAAGGTTTTTCCCATCCTTAAAATAGCATAAGTAGATTTAGACACGCCTTAAGGCTGATGTATACTTTTGCGTCAAGCACGCACCTCTCAAAAAATGTAACTACATGTCGCAATGACGCATAGCGCAAGCTCTGTGAATTGTTCGCTTGGTAGCTGTGATGAGCTTGGGTGGTGCTGAGAGCAGTGAGTCAGATGGAGCGAGTGTTTACAGGTGTCGAGTCTCGTAAAGGAGCTCCAGATGCACATCCACCGTTTCCTGCCTCTGAATGAGTGAGTTTTAGCTACTTGTAGCGTTCAGAAAAAACAAAACACTCATGAAGAAACCCGACACTGAGGAACATAAAAACCTACTGCTTGCTAGAGTTTCGAAGTGTTATAGCAGAGCAACACAAACAGCACGCAGAAGTATAAATGCATGGCTACACAAAGGCTTGCACCGTGGGTCACGCTGGTCACTCAACAAAGAAGTGTAAACCAGGCTTTAAGTGCACCTGCACCATTTGCTTTAGACTATGCACTTACATTGTTAAAATCAAGTCCAAAATGTCATAATTATGAAATAAAACATCTCAATTAATGGCTCGTTTCTACTGAGCATTACAGTTCTGTATATTACAGTACAGGATTTCCATTCCTACTGTCAGAAATAGCAAACCATCACTCTAACTGCTGATAAGTAGCGAGGTAAATGTTTCCTTTACTATGAAGTACAGTAACTGCTATTATTGGAGTTAAAGAGCCCCTATTATGGGTTTTTGAAAATGACCTTCCATGTAGTGTGTAACACAGCTCTAAGTGAGGTGAAATATCAAGCTAAGGCTTAACTCTGAAAGTGGACAGTTTTTAAAACTATTGATTCATCTAAAAAAGAGTCGACTCATAGTGGTTTAAATGAATCGTCTTGATAACGAGTCTTTAGCTGTTTCGGCGTGGCGTGGATACGAAACATAATTGTTGCCCGTGCAAACCCGGGAAAATTTAAACCTGCGGCCCCGCCCACTAGCACAGCAGCAAAGACAAACAGATCCTGAAGTCATGAGTCATGAAGACGCTGTGCTTACCTGGATATTATTGGAAGTGTGAGGGAAAGGAGTGGTTCAGCAATCTGCACGCTTACAATGGGCGATCTATCAGTACACAGCTCATGGATTAGTTTCTTCCTCCATTTTGTAATGGACAGACAATACACCAGGGGTGAGGGCAAAATAAAGATAGTTTATTAGGCACAAAGTCAAACAAAGGCAGGCTGCTGCATGCTGGGCTTCGGGCTGGTGCGCAGCACTGAAAAAGGCTTACGAAGGCTCAGGGTGAGCGCGATTGGAGCCCGCAGAGATAGCTTGTCAGAGGACAGAGGAGGAGCGCTTTTGAGCGCTACAACCCCCCAGCTGGGGATGTGATCGTTGGGCAAAGCAGAGTACAGGTAAGCCCTGAGAACATATAACACTTCAGGCAAGAGGTGCCACAGCAATGATTGCAAATAGAAATGATCTACATGTTTTGTTACTTGTAAGTGCTTGTACTGTATCAGGTTAACTCTTTATATTCTCATATCGCGTGTAATGCCACGTTGAAAACACGACGCGTGCTGCTTTGTTTACGGATTTAAATGTGTTTGTGAGTTCGTTCCACTGCCGTTTGTCATTGCTATGGTCACCGTTAGCTGATCCTACACACGTGCAGCGGTCAAGGTTCAGAATAGTTCAGCTTTTGCTGCTGTGTGGATTAATATTGAATGTGTGTCATGGTTAAGAATAGAGCAATATACTGGTGTTTAACTGCACCGCTTTCGGCGCTGAGGTGTCTGAATAACACTGTTGAGAACCGGGTACTGTTTACTGTGGTGTTAGTAAGTTTACTATGAAGCGTGTTTCGGGCGTCCGCTGCGATCAGATCCTATACCAATGTTGGCGACCCGGGGGCTTGATAAACCACGCTGGGCATTTAACTGTCTCGCGCTGAACGCTGTCGACCAATCGCAACAGGCTGTCATCGGTCCAATCAGTGCAGATTAGCTTTGCCCTAAGGAGGGGTTTGGGAACAAATGAATCGCTGAACGATTTATATGGGAGTCGCTGGGATAATTAGGTAAAAATAAATTCATATTACAAGACCATGAAAGTGTTTTTTGACCTTGCATGCAGATCAGCCTGTTGTTGGAGACTCATAAAACCGAAATATGACCCTTTTTAATGTGTAATAGGGGCTCTTTAATGAAAAGGAAGATCTGTGGATATCTTTGGAGGAGATTGGGATTGCCATGTATTGTAGCCTGAGTCTCACAGCACACCTTGGAAAGAGAAACAAGCTCCAGCTCCCATTCGGTAGCCTCAAAGACAAGTTTAAGGTCTCCACATTAAAGACACACTACTCTATCTGGACTCAGAGGACGACATCAGTAGGCATCACAGTGTATACAGACAGGAAGGCTGGAGCACAGGAAGGTTTGGAGATGGTAGAGTCCTGTCTAAATTAGATGATAACCCACAACCCCTCTATAGAGAATAGGAATCTACATGGTCAAGTCTACTGTAGATGTCATATAGGTCACATCAATATAGCATCATTTTTGTGACACTGTGTATCAACTAATATTTTTACATTACTATGAGGGTTGAGGTAGGGGTAGACTTTACAGTTTTTCTCAGTGGCTTTGGTGCATTTCTCACAACACTATTTACATTTGCACAACAGTTAATGCATTTCTTAAAACAATTAGTCATTTGTGCACATCATAGTAGCAGTTTCTCATTCTTTCCAGCAAATTGCAAATGCTTTTGGACATGCATCAACTGCTTTCATACAACTCTCTGCTGTTTGTAACATTATCATTTGCTTATGTCATGTCAGTCAAAATGAACTAAACTTGCGTCTGCTGAATAGTCATTCCATAATAAACTAATAGTCCTCATTTCATTACTTGAGTCATTACATACACAAATGTTGAACTAGTTGTCAAAATCTGTCAAGCTCATTTTATTTAGAAACTTTAAATCTTTTTTTTCACTGAAAATGTCTTCTAAATTGAACAATTTGATGAATACTTTACAGACCTGTGTATGTTGTAGGTTCAGTTCCAATATGTACTGCAATATTGTTTACAGTTGTGCACAGCTCTACCCAAAGGAAGTTTGTTTGTTGTAAAAAAAAGGGTGTATTTATTGTTTTGCACAACGCTGTGAATAAATTAGAATTGTAAAGAGTAAATGCAGTAAAAATGTGAAACACACATATTCAGTGTCTTGTACTCAGATACCTCACTAAATGCAGTGATGTCTAACTTTACTGTAGTTTTCAAATGGTTGTGCAAATACTATATAGTGCTGTCTTGAGCATTTTCAGGAAGTGTCACCAAAATCTGACTTTTTTGCATTGGAAGAAATGTAGAGTAAAGTGTCATAATGAAAACATGACAAAGCCATTTGACTATCTTGTTCATAAACAATGGTGGCAGGACTTTTCATTTTGATGACATTGACACTTTCATTGACATGAATACTTGCTTTTGAGGAATGAGCTCTCCATTTTGAGCAAATGACGCACTTTTGCAGGTTATCCCCTAAGTTTTGCAGTTTGCACTAATTGTTTTGAGAAATGCATTAACTGTTGTGCAAATGTAAATAGTGTTGTGAGAAATGCACCAAAGCGACTGAGAAAAACTGTAATAAAAAACAATGAATGACGAATTTAATACATAACATTTTACTTAACTTTCGGCCACAGCTGTATCCCTTCTAGTGAAAACCAATCTACATCATGACCAGTTGCATTCTGCCATGTTTTTGGACACGCTCAGGAGCACACAATGTAAACCAATGCAAATCACCACAGAAAAAGCTGACCGTTTTATAGCAATACTTTTCGAAAAACATCTTACAAAGATGAATAAATGAACTATTGTGCACAATTTAGTAAGAAAAGGGAACAAATGAATACATCATGCCCACAGTTTTCTTTCTTGCATGTCACGTGAGCAGCCCCGAATGGAGTGAATCCATTGTGGAGTAAATCCTCAGCGCTATAGCAAACAACAAGATTGGCTGCCATATGAGGAACATCAATTTTGGGCTGGAGAGCAGCCACATTTACACAGCACTGCAAGCCGATTTGTGCAGGTGCTCATGATGGAGCTCACGGTCCCTCGGGAAGACCACACGGAAGAGGCCAATGAGTGGAAACCGTCAAACTATCAGGAGGACTGCAGAAGAGCAGGCTGGAGAGCACACTGTGAATCTACCCATGTAGAGGCTTCGCTGGTCAGTCACTGTTTAAATAAGTTGAAACATTCATATTAAAGGGAACTTACTGTGCTCCTTTTTACAAGATGTAAAATAAGTCTCTGATGCCACTAAAGTGTGTATGATCTCAAAATATTTTTTTATAAAACATTTTTTATAAAACTCTTTGAAACTGACCGGTTCCCAGAGATGGGTTGCGGCTGGAAGGGCATCCGCTGTGTAAAATCGTGCTGGATAAGTTGGCGGTTCATTCCGCTGTGGCGACCCCGCAAGGGACAAAGCCGACAAGAATATGAATGAATGAATGAAACTGACCTGGCAACGCGGTGGCGCAGTGGGTAGTGCTGTCGCCTCACAGCAAGAAGGTCGCTGGTTCGAGCCTCGGCTGGGTCAGTTGGCATTTCTATGTGGAGTTTGCATGTTCTCCCCGTGATCGTGTGGGTTTCCTCCGGGTGCTCCGGTTTCCCCCACAATCCAAAGACATGCGGTACAGGTGAATTGGGTAAGCTAAATTGTCCGTAGTGTATGAGTGTGTACGGATGTTTTCCAGAGATGGGTTGCAGCTGAAAGGGCAACCGGTGTGTAAAAAACATATGCTGGATAAGTTGGTGGTTCATTCCGCTGTGGCGACCCCTGATTAATAAAGGGACTAAGCCGAAAAGAAAATGAATGAATGAATGAAACTGACCTTATAGGCTTTGATCCAAATTCTGCCATTTTGGTGATGGTCACTTTAAATTCAAATGAGATTGTGCTCTTTTCAAAAGAGGGTGGAGCTACACACACCTATGTGTCAGCTTGTTAAGTGTGACGTCACGCGAAGTTACTTCTGGGTCCAAACACTCTATCAAACTCTCTATCAGTGGTTAGCACTGTCGCCTCACAACAAGAAAGTTGCTGGTTCGAGTTTCGGCTGGGTCAGTTGGCATTTCTGTGTGGAGTTTGCATGTTCTCCCTGTGTTGGTGTGAGTTTCCTCCGGTTTTCCCCACAGTCCAAACACATGCGCTATAGGTGAATTGAATAAACTACATTGGCTGTAGTGTGTGAGTGTGTGTGAATGTGAGAGTGTATGGGTACTGGGTTTCCCAGTACAGAGGTGCGGCTGGAAGGGCATCCGCTGCGTAAAACATATGCTGGAATAGTTGGCGGTTCATTCTGCTGTCGCAATCTCTGATGAATAAAGAAACTAAGCCGAAGGAAAATGAGTGGATGAGAAACTCAAGTTTCAGTCTCTTCTGGTTCATGCAGACTTTAAAATAATGATTCAAAAGTGATTATTATTATTATTATTATTATTATTATTATAAGACAATGAAATAAAGGAATAAAACTGATACTTTAATGTGAAATTCTCAAGTAATTTTAAAATAAAATTTATGAAATATGAAATATTTCCCAGTGATGGGTTGCAGCTGGAAGGGCATGCGCTGCGTAAAACATGAGCTTGGAGCAATCGCAAACCCAAGAGCGGGGGGCGGGGTGTTGGAGCGATCACAAACTGAAGGGCGGGGCCCCGTCCGCTACGCCACTGAATCCACACACATGCGCTATAGATGAATTGAATAAACTAAATTGGCCGTAATGTGTGAATGAGTGTGTATGGGTGCTTCCCAGCAGTACCGCCGCTCCCTATACGCAGAGTATGCAGGCTGAGTAGGGCCTCAGCTCCGGAAGGGGGCACCATCTCGGACGGTTGCTCAAAAAAACAATATTAACATTTATTTAATAATATTAACATAAACTGACTGTAAATAAAGTGTATATTGATAATATGTTGTTAAATAAATTTAAAAAAATTCATTTTATGACGAACGCAAAAACAAACATGTGACGTAATTTTTTCCGTGTACGCGCGGCGCGGCCCGGTCCACTATCTGTGCGAGTGTGCGGCTGCTAGCAGCAAATATTTATAATTGATGCAAGTTGCAGCTCTATCCCCGGGAAGACAACAGCAGTCTGGAGCCGAGAAGAGAAAAAAAGTGCAAGATGAATCGCGTGCATCATTTTCAGGTAACTTCCATGAATCTGGAAAACATATTTTTGCTTGTTCACTAGTGAGGCTAACGTTTAAACTTCGCCACAACTGCACCAAATCTGCATTATTTGTTGTTGTTTACGTTCAGTTTAATTGCTTTGCGGCTCTGCATTGTGCTTTAAACTATGACAGGACATGTTTTATGACTTTTCGCGTTTGCCCCTCTTCCCTATGTTGCTGGTAAATACACAAACTCAATTCTTTTAACAACTTGTGCAATTCTTTACAATTCTGTTTGCACCCCAGCTACATACACACGCACTGCACAATTATTTTCACTGTATGTATTATTTATTATTATATAGTTATTATATTATGTTATATAATTATATATTATATAATTCTTTTCAGTTGTTTATTGTTTTGTCTATTTCTATACATTTCTTATTGCACCTGTTATTGCTTGTATCACTGCAATGACAATAAAGTCTCTTTAGTCTTTACATCGGTGGATTGGTGTGTTTTTCATTTTTGTACATTACTATATGAAATAACAAAACTGACTCATTCTGTAATTTCTGAAAGATCAATAATATAAAATCTAATATAATATAAAAGCATGAATTCATTAATGATTATTTTTTTTCTGAATGTTAATTTTTTTGTTTAAAAACACACTAATTTTAATACACTTTTTAATTCTTAAAAACCTCAAATGTCTTTGATTTATACTGACAATGAGAGTCAGTGTTTGTCACCATAGATTATAGTGCAAGTTAAATCCACATTTTGGTTTTAGTTTAGACACATTATGAAGAGTGCTGGACTAGCTCATTGTTTTAATGGTATGTCATGAGTTTTTCTCTAAATGACTAATTTCTTCTGTATTGTACATGGAGGTTCAATGCTGAAAATTGTCACAAAAGAAGATGAGGTGGCCTGATCCAGCACTGCTCCAGAGGCACCAGCAGCAGCACAGGTACAGACACAGAGACAGGATGCAACCCTGAGGACCGCCCATCTCTACAGGTAGAGAGAGGGTTTTATTCCTTACCCTTTGTAAAGTTTGAAATTGGGAATGCTTCTGCAGAAGACATGTCAGTGTTTACTTTAATGTAAACTATTATTTTGTAATCAGAATCAGAAAGAGCTTTATTGCCAGGTATGTTCACACATACGAGGAATTTGTTTTCGTGACAGAGCTTCTACAGTGCAACAGAATTACAGACCGGACTAAAAAACAGACAATAAATATATTTTAAAAAGTAGTGAATGCAATATACAAATTGACAAGTGTATGTACAGCTATATTACTATATACAACATAATATGTGCAGCTGTCATGTGCAAATTGGCATGTAAAGTGTGTTGTTAAATAAGTGTATATGTGTATAAAAAATGTAAATATTTGAATGTTTAAGTATAATTTTGAGTGTTTAAATGCACATTTATCCATATAAATAAATAAATACATGTTTAAATATATGTTTGTGTGTTTTTGTTCCTCTGTGGGGGCACCACAGTAAAATTTCGCATAGGGCACCCTTTTGGTCAGCAGCGGCCCTGCTTCCCAGTTCCCAGACCCCTGACGAATGAAAAAAATAAGCAGAAGCAAAATGAATGAATGAAATACTGAGACACTTTTTTTTTCAAAAGTACAATATAAAAAGTTTCATTTATGAAAATCTTTGGGTAATTTTCCTCCCATAAATTATATTCAAAATCATTTCTTCTTTCTGGTGTGGTGGAAATGATCACCCACACACAAATCGACAAGAAAAGGAAAAAAAAAAATCTAATTGAACTTTTCATTCTATCCAGCAAAGCTCAAGCTCTGTCGTCCTGGCCCATAATAAGGGATAATAAAGCCTAACACAAACGGCTGTCTGACTCACGGAGAGAGCGCACACGTTCTGGCATATGCTGTGATTACCCACAATCCTCTGGAGAGCTCAGAAAACATCTCTCTCTTCTCTTCTGACGGTGTCTGAAAGGGGACAAATTGACATGTTCAATGCAGGTATTTTAAGGAGTCCAGATGGTGCAAATTCCCACGTTACCGTCTGTAAATAAAGTCCACGGCCGCTGTCAGCTGGAAATTGCTTTTATCGGAGGTGAGGAGCCGAGAGTGAAGAGATCCCACTTCAATAAAGAGTTTGGAACAAGAGGAACCTTCCAGAATCCCACTGAAACCCTGCCGGTTAGCACGTCCTAAATGGAGAGAAACCAGAGAGAGAAAAAACGAGTGGGCGACACGCAGGAAGACTGACTGACAAAATAATGGATTTCTCTGCCGGCCTAATGAATTAAAGCGTATAAATCGGGTCTTATGAAATCAATGAGTGAATAAAGCTTATCAAATGAAGACAAAGGAACAGTGTCGTGCGTGTCCGCTGGAGATCATTAGCTTTGACGGATGCGTGCGGCTGGCGAGTGTGCCCTTCTGAGGGCGTATCCGCAGGAAACACTGTCTCAGACAACAATCGATACATCACTACATGGAAATCACTGATGATATTAGGGCATGCGCCGTCGCTGTGTGTGGATGGATTGCATTTTTTTCTAGATGAGAGTCATATTTCAATCTGCTCTGCGGTGAGTGGACAAACTTTGCATGCAAGGACTGATCTGAAGTCGTCAATTGAAACAAGCCCAATTTTCTAAATGGATGCTGTAGATCAGGGGTATTCAACAAACATTGAAAGAGGCCAGAACATTCAGAGAAGCATATAAATAGTATTACATTACATACATGTATGTACACTCACCGACCACTTTATTAGGTACACCTTACTAGTACCGGGTTGGACCCCCTTTTGCCTTCAGAACTGCCTTAATCCATAGATTCAACAAGCTATTGGAAATATTCCTCAGAGATTTTGCTCCATATTGACATGATAGCATCACGCCGTTGCTGCAGATTTGCTGGCTGCACATCCATGATGCCAATCTCCCATTCCACCTCATCCCAAAGGTGCTCTATTGGATTGAGTTTTGGTGACTGTGGAGGCCATTTAAGTGCAGTGAACTCATTGTCATGTTCAGGAAACCAGTCTGAGATGATTCACGGTTTATGACATGGAGCGTTATCCTGCTGTAAGCAGCTATCAGAAGATGAGTACATTGTGGTCATAAAGGAATGGACATCAATACTCAGGTACAATTGATACTAATGGGCCAAAAGTGTGCCAAGAAAATATCCCCCACACCATTACACCACCACCACCAGCTTGAACCGTTGATACAAGGCAGGATGGATCCATGCTTTCATGTTGTTGACGCCAAATTCTGACCCGACCATCTGAATGTGGCAGCAGAAACGGAGACTCATCAGACCAGGCAACCTTTCTCTAATCTTCTATTGTCCAATTTTGGTGAGCCTGTGTGAATTGTAGCTTCAGTTTCCTGTTCTTAGCTGACAGGAGTGGCACCCGGTGTGGTTATCTGCTGCTGTAGCCCATCTGCCTCAAGGTTGGACATGTTGTGTGTACAGAGATGCTGCTCTGCAGACCTCGGTTGTAAGGAATGGTTATTTCAGTTACGGTCTTTCTATCAGCTGAACCAGTCTGGCCATTCTCCTCTGACCTCTGGCATCAACAAGGCATTTGCGCCCACAGAACTGCCGCTCACTGGATATTTCCTCTTTGTCGGATCATTCTCTGTAAACCCTAGAGATGGTTGTGCGTGAAAATCCCAGTAGATCAGCAGTTTCTGAAATACTCAGAGCACGTCTGGCACCAACAACCATGCCACGTTCAAAGTCACTTAAATCCCCTTTCTTCCCCAATCTGATGCTCGGTTTTAAACTGCAGCAGATCGTCTTGACCATGTCTACATGCCTACATGCATTGAGTTGCTGCCATGTGATTGGCTGACTAGAAATTTGCATTAATGAGTAGTTGGACAGGTGTACCTAATAAAGTGTCCGGTAAGTGTATAACATCTGCATGTAATCAGTACACTGCAAAAAATAATTTTCTTACTTAGATTCTTTATCTTGTTTCTTGTCCAAATATCTACAAATTCTTAAATAAAGAAACATTTTTGTTTAGACGAGCAATAAATAATAATGTTTTAAGAAATAACATGCCAAACTTAAGCTAGTTTTAAAACAAGCAGAATAATCTGCCAAATGTGTGAGCAAAATAATCTTGTTTTTTTGTTTTGACATAAGAATATTTCACACACCCCGTTTGCAGATTATTTACTCTTTCACGTCATCTGTCAATTTCATAGAAGTTCAAAAACACATATTGCTGACATCATTTTGATTTTGTGAGTGAATGGCTGGGGAAGAAATCACAATGTGTATCTGTGATGATCACCAGCGATCTAGCCTGTGCAGATCACAGGAGAACTACACCTGTGCCACTGATATGAACTACAACTCCCAGAAGTCTTTGCACTCATCACTCCTGCCACAGCTGCAATCATTCAGACACTGACACACACACATGAAGCTCACGATTGACTCATTACTTGGAATATTTATAAACCTCACCTTCTCACACACTTTGTAACCTGTAACATCACAAAGCAGTTTCCTTGTTTTCCCTTCCCTTGCTGTGTTTCCTGTCCCTAGCTTTGTTTATGGGTTTTTCCTGTTAGTCGACTGAGCCGATCTCTTCGCCTGTGACCACGATGATGATTTTGGATTTTCCTCATGATACTGTTTGTTCCTGTTTTGACCATTGCCTGCATAACTGAGTTAGTAAGTCAAGTTTATTTATAAACTAATTTCGAGAGGATCACATGCTTATGATTGACCACAGCTGGTCCCGCATTAGCTATCATATGATCCAATCAGACAAATCCAAACGCACATAAATAACCAGATTTCCTTACCGTAGTCATCTTCGCTTTGAAAAATCCTCCCATCCACCACTACTCCTTCCCCTCTTTCCTAGACTAATACTGGACAGGGTGGCATGGTGGCGCAGTGGGTTTTAATTTAAAGTAGGCTATTTATTAAGAAATGTATCTGTAGCCTACTGCATATAACATGAGGCTATTGGTTTGAAAGATTCTGCAGTGGTTTGAATGTCAAAGTTGTAAAAGTAAACAAAAAATGTAAATAAACAATATCATAATTAATAATAATAATAATACATTGATAATAATAATAAAAAATTATTATTATTAAGTAGAATTTTTTTTAATTCTTAATAAACAGGCTACTGTAAATGACAGCGATTAACTATTTATATGATTTATATATGAGATTAAAATAGCTTTTTGTAAGTGGTTTTATGTTTTGGAATAGAATATGAAATATTCCAAAGGAAACATGCCCTATGAGTGCATGTTTTTACCAAAACTAGCCTAATTATGTTTTTTTCTCTAAAAAAATTGTTACTCCGCCCTATTTAGAGCGTCATTATTTACATTATAATTAACATGGTTCAAACGATGGATCTGCAACAAAGCAACCACAGTTTTGGGAAACACTCATGACTACATTGTTGTTTTCCAAAACGATGCAACACTATGGTAGTTCAGTCACGAGTTACACTGTTGTTTTGGGAAATGCACCGCTGGTGTATATTGTATCATGTGTATATTGTACAAGTGTATATTGCGCCCTCTGGTGGATTTACATGGGAAGACGACATGCGAGAGAAATTTGAGATCATCAAAAAGCATACACAGCGGCCTCTGGTGGATTTGCACAAACAAAAACTGCGAGCAGATGTACCTTCAGTTACGTATTTTGCTGTACCCAGAAATGTAGACCTGGGTACGTATCCGCAATGAGCCTGGGTTGAACAATTAAGTTGTCCCCCCCAAAAAAAACTCGAGAATTGTGTTGATTCAGCTCATTTGAAATAAGTTTCAACAAATAGCAAACATCACTTTTTTGAGTGCATATACAGTAGTCTTCATCCTACCTTTTTTCTGTTTTGATCATCCATTACACTGCAGATCCCAATAAGGAAGAACAGATATGTAGTTTCCTGTTTTGACAGCACAAATTATTTAGATAATACTACTTCAGATGATCAAGAACCTTCCAGAAAACCTTCCTGATACAATTTTAAAACCTTTTAAAAGTAAGAACTGTTCTCAGTATTCAGCTCTCAGTATTCAGTTTCCTAAAGAGACATGAGAGCAGAAAAAAACAGATAGATGGAGCAGAAGTGGACGAGGACAAACTCCAGTTTTATTCAGACAAACATTTTCTCAAGGAACCATTTTACAGCTAAAACTCCAAATAAAAAAGGAGAAAACAAGAGAGAGAGAGAGAGAAGAAAAAAGTCAAACCAAACAAATCAAAAGGAATCAGCCCAGAACAAGAACATTCCACCGGGACTCTCGATCAGAAGGGAAAAATGACAGAAAAACACAGAGAACGGAGAGAAAGCACTGAAGCAGTGCCGGTGTTCAGCTGGAGGAGATCCACAACATCTGATCTCACTGAAGCACATCTAGCAGGTTCACCAGGTCACTGTTTAGGATTGATCCAAAACTCGTGATTAACTAGATTTTAAGATTTATTTTAAGATTTGTTCATGATATGACAGTACACTGTAAAAAAGAAAATCAACTTAAAATTGTAAGGCAAACTTGATTCAACATTTAACCAAAGTATTGGACTTGATTTGATTTAAGTCAACTAAGCTCTGCAGCAAGTTCACTCATTTTCCTTCGGCTTAGTCCCTTATTTTTCAGGGGTCGCCACAGCGGAATGAACCGCCAACTATTCCAGCATATGTTTTACGCAGCTGATGCCCTACCAGCTGCAACCCAGTACTGGGAAACACCCATACACTCTCATACACTACAGACAATTTAGTTCACCCAGTTGACCTATAGCGCATGTGTTTGGACTGGGGGGGAAACCGGGGCACCCAAAGGAAACCCACACCAACACAGGGAGAACATGCAAACTTCACACAGAAATGGCCCGAACTCAAACCAGTGACCTTTTTGCTGTGAGGCCACAGTGCTAACCACTAAGTCACCGTCTGCAGCAAGTTGCTTTCCATTTTGAAGTTGAATCAGCTTTTTTACAGTGTACTTTGACAGGAATACAAGTTGGAAAGAAGGAGACAGGATGAAAAAACAGTCTGTGAGCCGGGACTCAATCTCGGCACAACCAAAACACAATGGGCGCTACATATTCGTATTGGTATACTACCCACAAGACTATCAGCTATCAGCTGTTATTTGGGCAATCAAGTGGTTTACTCCTCTAAAAATCCTCTCACCACTTTATTTTTTAGTGAGAAGAACATTTTACTTTTTAATTTAACAGAACTTTTTAAGTGGAATGATACTTGAAGGAGTAAGATATACTCTTACAAAGAAGATCCCAAAATGGGTTTTTGCATTGATGTCACTTGATGTCATTGAAGTATTCTTTAGTGTTGCTTCTAATTTTTAACAAACTTTTTGATAATCGCTTTTAGATTTACCCTAAATTGATGCTGTAAATTATATATTTGGGTGAATACCAGGTATGAAGGTACCAAAGGGGTTTTTGCAATGATATCACAGAAAAAAAGGGTCTTTAACGTCTGTGTGAAATAAAAATATACAGTGTTTAATTTGCTAGCGCACATTGTTATTCTTTAGGTGAACGATTCATCTGTGCAAGTTAATCCACTGAAAAAATATTTGTTTTGGTCTGAGCATTTGCTTGATTGGCTCCTTCTCTGATGATGTCATTTAGAGAGCTTCAGCCACAATATTGTCAACCACGCCCCTCTTACTGTTAGTTTGCTACAAGGAAATGATGCGCAAATAGAAAGCCACGCCTCCTACTCAACATTGAACCTCCTCCTGTCTCTAGGACTGGAAGCTGCGTCCGTTATTTTTTTCGTATAGTGATGCAGTTCCTAGAGAAACGGAATATTAAATGAGACAACAGTAGGCGTGGCATGTTTTTTCTGCTGCGCGCTGATTGGATGTAGTAAAGTATAGCATTTCATTTAGAAAGATGGGGAAAGGAGTTTTGGGAGAGTTATTACAACTTAACAGACTCCTCCTCCTCAACATTTCTGCTTGTCAAAACCAGCCCGATCTCACGAGAAAGCGTAAGTATTTTACGTTTTGTCAGTTTTTTGACTAATTTGTACAAATTCATACAAGTTCAGTAGTACAAAAATGTATGATTTTAAAAAGGAGGCATGGCACCCAACCCCACCCCTAAACCCAACCGTCATTGGCAGTGCTTAAATTGTGAATTGCGAGGTCCCGGAACAGATCGGCAGATCGGGGTAACGGATCCGGCATGTTACCCAAGGATGTAGAGGTGTCGAGCACGAAAGTGGAAGTGGTGGTGGTGGGGTGTTGTCGCGGACGAAAGTAAAGAGCGAGCGGGGGGTTGAGGGGAAGCCTGATCATGGCGGGGCGTTGGATGCGGAGATGTGTCACAGACGAAAGTAAAGTGGGTTGGGGAGTCACGGAAGAAAGTGAAAGTGAACGGCTGTTAAGTAGAGGGATTGGTAAAATGAGGTGCCGGATCAGATTTCAGAGGTGCCGGATCCGGTGTGTTCTGGCACAAGTTAAGCCCTGGTCATTGGGTGATAAGCAAATTGTAATAAATTGTACGAATTCATACGAATTAGCCACTAAATCAAAAAGTTACAAATTGCCATGAGATTGCGTTGTCAAAACTGACAGTTGGATGGGCGTGGTTAAGTATGTTAGCCACGCCCATTTGCTAAGATATACGTAATCTGACAATTTAGCTGAAAGAAAATATTTAGATTTCAGAATTCGATTAAAGATTACAAGGGCAAACTATTATTATTTTTCTTAAGATGCACAGATGAATTGTTCATCAAACTAGCTATGTAAGCTAACAAAATTAATATGGTTAGTTTTGATTTTATGGGGGCTTTAAGTTCTAACTACATCAACATACTGAAATTTCCAGCCTGATCTCACGAGAAAACGTAAGTATTTTATGTTTTGTCAGTTTAGTGGCTAATTCGTACGAATTCATACGAGTTCAGTCGTATGAAATTGTAAGATTTTAAAAAGGAGGCGTGGCACCTAACCCCACCCCTAACCCCAACCGTCATTGGGGATGAACAAATCCTACGTAATTGTACGAATTAGATCGTACGAATTCATATGAATTAGCCACTAAATCAAAAAGTTACGAATTGCAGTGAGATTGCGTTGGAATCTTCCAGTTTACACAGACTTTAAAGAACTTTTTTAATAACTGTAATGAACGTTTTGTTGAACAGAAAGAATGTTAAAGTTCCTTCATGGAAGCACAGATGCCAATAAAGAACCTTCAGGTGTTCTTTTCATTCCACTAATGCTGTGTTCACCTCATTTACTGTCATTATGTTTGATCAGGCACCTAGACATCAGTTTCGGCTGTTAAAACCCATCTGGACTGGCAGACTGAACAGCGGCACTGTGACGGTGGAAAGAGAGACAGACGGATAGAGAGAGAGAGAGCGAGAGAGAGGGTCTGTACACTGAACTCAGGACCACATGAGGGTTTTACACATCCAGACTCAGGCAAGGCAAATGGACAAAGCCACATGACGTCATTAATTACATCTCCAGTTGAACATTCAGCATTTTTCTTGTTTTCTTTTCTTTTTTACACATTAATTATTGTCTTTACAGAGTAAAAAATATAGAGAATTAACAAAGGAAACTCTTGCAAATATGGCCATCGACTGTTTCATCTGTAGCTGCAGGTGTGAGCACTCGGGTCACCTGTGTGTGAGTGTGTGTGTGTGTCTGTGTGTGCAGTAAAATAAGGGAGAACAAGCTTTTATTGCACCTTTGTACAGGAGCGAAGCAGGCAGAGGCTGGACAGGAAGTGGACTGACGGGAAGGGAAGGGAGTTTACAGTTGCAGGCCAGGCATCAGACACAGCAGCACTAGAGGAGGGGAGAGGTCACCTCAAAGGTCATCATTATCATCATCAGAAGTCCATAATGCAGTTCTGCATGTGTGTAAGTGGGTTGTGTGTATGTGTGTGAGTGTTCTCAGCTCATCATGATAACATCTGAAAGTGAGATGGAGAAAGAGAAACGGACAGATTCAGAATGTTGGAAATGGAGGATTGATGTTCGTATATTGGGATAGAGCTGCACAATTACCTCAAATAAAACCAAAATCAATAAATAATGGCTTAATGTGGCTTATCTCGGGATATTTCAAGAAATACCATCGTGTTCCAAACCTGTATGACTGACTTTTTAATCTCTCAAATCTTAATGCTTTTAATACATTTAATAAAATGCGAATGCAGTTTGATAGCTGCATTTCTTAATATGGGGTTGTTTAAGACTGAAGGGTCTTATTCTGCCAAAACAACCACCTGGATGTACTTTATCCTGCTTATTACATGGTTATTTTAATAAATTACACTGTTCTTAGACATAATATTTGATTAATTATTTAATTAAACACAAAACTGGCAGAAACTAAAACAGCTGATGGAGTTGTTGACAGAAATGAAAGTAGCTATACAAAGCATAGACTGACCTACGTATTATTCAGTCACAATATGTCGCCAAACAGTCAAAACAGCGGCGTGACAGACAAGAATGTGGATATAAGTATATAAATTTGAGCTGCATTTCTTAATGTGGGTTGTGTAGGACTAAGGGGGCTTATTTTGCCAAAACAACCACCCGGATGTACTTTATCCTGCTTGTTACACGGCTAATTTACTAAATTACATTGTTCTGAGGCATAATATTTGATTAATTCTTTAAATAAACACAAAGCTGACAAAAACTAAAACAGCTGATGGAGTTTAACGAACATTGCTCTAAACTGTGTATTAGTCAGTCACAAGATGGCATCAAAAATACAAAGCTGGCAGAAATGAAAGTGGCTAAATAAAGCATAGACTGACATACATATTATTCAGTCACAATATGTCGCCAAACAGTCAAAAACAGCGACGTGACAGACAAGAATGTGAATATAAGTATATAAATTTGAGCTGCATTTCTTAATGTGGGGTTGTATAAGACTGAAGGGCTTTATTATGCCAAAACAACCACCTGGATGTACTTTATCCTGCTTATTACACGGCTACTTTACTTAATTACATTGTTCTGAGGCATAATATTTTATAAATTTTTTAATTAAACGCAAAGCTGACAAAAACAGCTGATGGAGTTTAATAAACGTTGTTCTAACCTGTGTATTAGTCAGTCACAAGATGACTTCAAAAATGCAAAGCTAACAGAAATGAAGAGGCTGAATAGAGCATAGACTGACCTACGCATTATTCATTTACAAAAAGGCGCCAAACAGTTAAAAACAGCGGCGTGATAGACAAGAATGTGGATATAAGTACATAAATTTGAGCTGCATTTTTTAATGAGGGTTGTATAAGACTGAAGGGCTTTATTATGACAAAACAACCACCTGGATGTACTTTATCCTGCTTATTACATGGCTAGTTTACCTCATTACATTGTTCTAAGGCATAATTTTTGATTAATTCCTTAATTAAATGCAAAGCTGACAAAAACTAAAACAGCTGATAGAGGATAGCTTTGCTCTAACCTGTGTATTAGTCAGTCACAAGATGGCGCTAAGCAGTCCAAAACAGCGGCTTGACAGACAAGCAGATACATATGAATGTAGATGTAAATATGTAGATTTGAACGAAAGATGAATAATGTAATAAATGATGTTCATTATTTGTTCATGTTAGTAAATACATTATCTACATGCCCTGTATTGTAAAGAATCTAAATCTAAAGAACATTTTCCACTATAAAGAACCATTTGCACAACTGAAAGGCTCCATGGAACTATAGAGTAGTGCTTTTGTCATTTGTAAAAGCTCTTTAAAACATTTTTTTACAGAAAGAAATCTAATCATACAGGTTTGGAATGATTCTGATTATTTATTCCCGATCTATTAAATGTAATCCTACTCCAAGATGAACGATAATTTCCATGGGGAACCAAAAGGTGCAGAGCGGAAATCAGGAGAAAAGAGAAGAATAAAAGGTGTTAGGGAGCCATAAGCTCATCAGTTCGTTCCTCTGTTACCCACAATCCCTCAGGAGTGCCCAGAAACCTCCCCTCTGGGTGCGAAACGCTTCATATAATCCATCTGCGGCGGCGTTTACGATCACAGAATAAAACTCATGCCTCAAAACACCCTCACACTGACACGAGTGAGGAAAGACTGTGTGTGTTTGTGTGTACAGTCAGAGGAACAGAACTAAGCTGCTGTGATCTGATATCAGCACTAAACTCTTCTGCGCTGTTTGCGGATCATCCCACTCCAGTTCATTCTCTATAGGAGCCGAGTGGTGGATCATGGGATTGAGAGCGATGCTGAGCGCAAGCGGGGAGATAAAAATAAATAAATAAATGTATGCAAAGCAAAAGCTGAATGGAGGATTGTTTCTGCCACAGAATAAATAAACACACAAGTAAAAGGACATTTTGGTAACAGTTTAAAATAAAGATCCATTAGCTAGTGCATTTACTAACATGATCAAACTATTAGTAATGCAATTATTACTGTATTTATTCATGTTTGTTAATGTTATTTAGGTGAAATAACGTTAGTTCATGTTAACTCACGGTGCATAAACTAATATTACCAAGCACAACTTTGAAATTTAATACTTAAATTACTTAAAAAGCCCCTATTATGTATTAAAATAGGTCTTATTTTAGTGTTGGGGTCTCCAACAACAGACTAATATGCATCCAAGGTCAAAAACACTTTCATTGTCTTATAATATGCATTTATGTTTACCTAATTATCCTTTCGACTCCCATATGATCTGTTCAGCGATTCATTTGTTCCCAAACTCCTCCTTAACGCGATGCTAACCTGCGCTGATTGGTCCAATGACCCAGGCTGTTGTGATTGGTCGGCTGTGTTCAGCGCGAGACAGAGAGAAATGCCCAGCATGGCTTATCAACATTGTTGAAGTAGTCAGAGTGCAGAGTGTATGTGTGAGCCCAATGCAGGAGTGCATTAAAGCAATGCAGGTAAACACCAGCATACTGCTCTATTCTTAAGCATAAGTACAGCGGCAAAGCTGAATTATTTTGAAACTTGACCGCCGCACGTGTGTAGGAACAGCTGATGGTGGCTATAGCAATGACAGGCAGAGGATTGCGAGCTCACAAACGCATTTAAATCTGTAAAGAAAGAGGCTTTCAACGTGGCTATAGACACGATATGTGACTATAAAGAGTTAACCAGATACAGTACAAGCCACGTGGAGCGATTACAAGTAACGAAACACAATTAAATGCATATTTTGCAAGCTAGAGAAAACAAGGAGGCAGCCATTTTAATCGCATTCACTTACACTTGTGAAATGGAGGACGAAACTGATCCATGAACTGTGTACTCATAAAGTTCTCATACATCAATAATCTTTTCTGATCCTTCCTTTAACAAATGGCCAACGAATCCCCCATTTCAGGGTAGATTATTGCATTAATCACCAGAACGTTCACTCATCTTCAGTCATGATCAGTCCCACACACACCCACACTCTGCTAGTGTTTGAAGAGAAGGGCGCGTTCACGTTTTACCGGATCCGGCACTTCATATTTGGTATTGTTTCGTGTCGACATCGATACGAACAGGCAAAAGTTTTTTCAAAAAACCATAATAGGGGCTCTTTAATGTTAAAAAAAAAAATATTCATACTGAGTTAATGTTAGTAAATACATTAACTAATGAACCATTATTCTAAATTGTTACCACATAATCGAAACTCATCATAATAAACTTCTTTTTAATCTTACAATTGTTTTTTTTTTCTGTGAGTTCCACCTTTAAATTCTACATATCACAGTTCTGAATATTCCTTTTCTCCTCAGGATCAAGTTTACATCTTAAAAATCAGAATTGATTTGCAAAAATTGTAAGATAAAAAGTAGCAATTACTTTTTTTTTTCGTTATTATTCCATGACGAAAGAAAAATAAGCTTTTATTTTGTAGATAACAGCAAATGTGAAAGCAAGCGGTGGTTGCTAAACCTGCCAAAAAGGCCCGTTAAAGGACCATGACTCAGTTTCCACCAGCCGTATAAACCTCATGTGTGCTTCTAAAACTGTTTAAGCTTGACAGATTGGCTCAGATCAAACTATTTCAAATTCGATCAAATGAGGAATGCAGAATGGGATGAATGATTGGAGGCAGACGTGACTCCAGGGCCCAGAGTCTTTTTCACAACTGGAAAGAGGATGTGCTAACAAACACCCGAAATTCATCTCGCGGAGCGTCACGCCGACAGCTTTTTCCATTCGCCTTCTGTTTTTCTGCGAGAGGAAGCGTTCGGTAATGCTTTGAAAAGGTCAGGCTGACGAGCCGTTTGATCGCTTCTGAATTCTGTCAAGCCCCAAACTCACTGAACAAACCGCAAAAAGAGTCGACGCAAAAAGGTCACGGTCCACTTAAACACTCAGAGTCCATAACGCCAAACAGAAGCAAACAGAATGTAATGCTTTGAAATGAAATCATCAGCTCAAAACAACAAACAAATGATAATATCAGGCTCACGGCCGACGCATTCACATCCTGTCAGAATTACTGCAATTACTGGATCCTGCAAACATGCGTGGACTTTGTTATTCAACGTCATGAAATGAAATACACTTTTTAATGAATATTGAAGAACAAAGAAACTGCTCCAGGTGACTCTTAAAGAGATAGTTCACCCAAAAATGAACATTTACACACTATTTGGTCACCGTCAAGCGGTTTCAACCCTTTATGAGTTTCTTTCTTCTGTTGAACATAAAAGAAGACACTTTGAAAAATGTTAGAAACCTGTAACCATTGACTTGCATAGTAGAAAAAATGAATACTATGGAAGTCAGTGGTTACAGGTTTTTGGCTTTCTTCAAAATATCTTCTTTTGTGTTCAACAGAAATAAGAAAGGTTTGAAACAAGTAAAGGCTGAGTAAATGATGACAGCATTTTCATTTTGGGGTGAACTAACCCTTTAAATCAGGGGTGTCAAACTTCATTCCTGCAGGCCGCAGCCCTACACAGTTTAGTTTCAACCATGCTTCAACACACTTACCTGTAGGTTTCAAACAAGCCTGAAGGGCTTAATTAGCTTGATCAGGTGTGTTTAGGGTTGGAACTAAACTTTGCAGAGCTGCGGCCCTCCAGGAACTGACATTGACACCTGTGTTTAAATTATAATATAATATTAATTTGATTAAATGATGTCCCATACTACACAAAGTGGTGCTCTTCTGTATTTTTGACTTGTTTTTTAGTACAAAAACAACCCTTAAATAAGCGTAACAGGTTAGGTTTTGTTTTCTGACATTCTTATGCTTAAATTTAAAGTTCTCAAAACCAAATTGATTTGTGATTTATATTAAAATGATGATATTTATGACCCTGTTAGTTTTCATTTAAGCATAAATTAAATTTGGATCCATTTCTATGAGACTAAAGGTCGGCTCACACTGCAATGTTTTTATAATCCTGAACGATTGTAGCATGTCAGACTGCATGAACATGGCTCCCATGTCACATTGTAAGATCTCAGCTGTCATAAGCTGCGTCCCAAATGGCACACTATACACTTAGCACTATATGTACTAATGCACTTACACGCTCAACAGCATAGTATATGAATGTAGTGTCATCCCAAATGGAACACTAACATTTTTTATTAAGAATAACATCAAATCATTTCCCTGATGACGTTTAACGGTACCTAAATTAGTGAAATAAATGGCCAAAGAACCAAATAATACCTGCCATGAGTATAACCGCATTCACCATCGGGTGGTGGTGTAATCACTCTCATAGGATATTTTTTTCTTTCACAATCCAAAATAAATAAAGCAATCCAACATCAGTGCCAGAAAGCTCCGCCCTTTCCTCTACCTGAGCAAAGCAGCTGCTGAGTGCGTCAAGTGACCAACAGTCCACACTTCTTTTTACCGGTTAAATAAGTAATTAAAGTGCACTTCTTATTTTAGAGTTTTCAGTGTGAACGCACTACTTACACTATTTATACTACAATATGGCATAGAAAAGTGTATAAGTATGCAATTTGGGACGCACCTATAATGTCAGACGGAACGACAATGAAGATGCGCCAAACACGGAGGAAAACTCCCCCAGAGTTTGACGTCATTCATCATTGAAGCTTTCCCTATCCTGCGTTTTGAAATGATTCCTATTTATTTTATTGAATTGTCGCATGGATTGGGTCTTCATATTCAGTGCTCCTATTGGTTCTTGAATTGACGCTCATTGCAGCTGTTCTCTCACTCCAGGAAAGTGTCTGAAATCTTCTGACACTGCCAGAAGTTTATCAGAGGAAATCTGATCGCAACGGGCATTAAGCGGCTGTCTGTGAACATGTCAAACCAATGATCAAAGATCACAGATTTTAGCCTAGGATTTCAGCAATCTTTTAGGATTTTCCAAATTTGTCTCACAAAATTGATATCTCGCAGTATGAGCAGGGCTTAAGGTGATATTTTACGTCATTCTTCATCTCAAGTCAATGATTACTAAAACTGAAAAAACAAAATATTAAAAAAGGTAAAAAAAAAATTAAGTACTTCCACTGTTGATTCACTGTTGACCTTATTCTTCACGTACAAGTGGGTCTTGTAAACTTTTTGGTTCAAGACTTCCATTCTCATTCACTTGCATTCATTTTTAGATGTTAAAACAGCTCGTTGAGCTTCTTGATGTTACAAACTGATATTTTCTAATTATATTATTCTACTTTTTATGTATAGTCATAAACACAATTGTTTGTAGATCAAGTAGTCTGACCGTTTTCTGCCGTTTATTATTCATGGTCATTTCTCCCACAGACGACTGAATTGGAAGTTTTAAAACAGCACGTCATGATTTTGCCAAGTACGATGTGATCCTGGATTAACAGGATTAGGGGGAGGGGGGGGATCTTAATAAATTGCTGTTACACCGTGAAGCCTTTTGGATTTTCACTCTAGATACATTGTCTCCAAGAGGTTTAAATGAGGAGTCTGATATTCATCCCTTTCTTTAATGTTTAATTAGGTGTTTGGGTAAAGGTTTTTTGGCTATATTTTAAAATATATTTTGTTGTTATATTCTGTTATGTTTTCTTTATTTTGTGATGTAACATCAGGGTTTGTTTCTGTATTTTCGCTTTGAATATCTAAGTTGTACAATTTATAAATGGGTATTTTTTCTATTTTTCTCGTTCTGAGATAATGCGCGAGATCATGTGATCCGGAAGTGTACAAAAAGGAGCAACATACTGTGATGAACACTGTCTGACGAAGAGCCGTGTGCTTGAAACGCTACACGCCTTGTATCATCCTTTTTAATTGAATGAATTGGCATTTTTGGAGCTTTGGTGTTGCCGCCTTTTTGAATACATATTTTACTACCCCTAAACCCAACCATAACTGTAAATTATTCCCAAAATCAGAGGGGAATAATAGTTGGATAACAATCATGTAGTGCATAAACCTAAAGGCTCATACACACCGGGACGCTTTTCGTTTGCGTTTATCGTCAGCGTTTTTTAAGACGTTTTTCCGGATTCAAACCCAATTGATTTTCACAGGCGTCGAGGAGAAGAGTATGCAAAATCACTCCTTGACGTTAGATGGCGCTACACAACTTTACGCTTCTGACACCCGCTTGTAACACAGAAGAAGAAGACAAAGTTGACACGCTTGTTTTTATGGGTGGTTCAAGTAGCAGCTCCAGCTCTAGCGATGAAGAAATGATTATTGTTCACCAGTGCAATAAGCAGCTCCACGTTCATATCGCCTCTGGGCATCTTCTTCAATGTGCGCTTGCACTGACATTTTTGCGCTTGAGGATCTCCAAGTGCTGTTTACTGTAACTTCAGCAGCTCCGTGCACGTGAACAAAAGTGCCAATCTGATTGGTGGAGAAGGTCAAAACAAAAAAAACGAGCATGAGGCGTTTTTTTTTTAATTTTGCGCCTGCCGTTTTGCGGGTTGGTGTGCACGATCACATTGACGGCCTTTATTTAGTCATGAGGCGTTAAACGTCGACGGAAAACGTGAGCAAAAAACGTCTCGGTGTGCACGGGCATTAACCGTAAGCCTATCCCTTAATTCTGATAGGCTGATTGGAATGTTGTTCCAGGAGCAACAAAGATGTTAATCAAGGAACATGTCCTACTTGTCGAAATTAGGTTGGTGTAAAACAAGGGTGCATTTTTCTTATCGTAGAATAAGGTCAATAAAAAACAAAGCGGAATTTAGAATTGCAGTAATTGTGAACAGATGTGAAAACAGCATCAAGTCAATCATGCACAACCCGACTGAAGCTCATCACACTTTACAGACATAAACACTGTAGTTTCTTGTGTTGTGCACTATATTCAACTTCTCACATTCTCCATGTTTCAATAGCAGGATTATAGTCTTCATTCATCAACAAGAGACAAAAATCACGTGGAGGAAGGTCATTTTAACAATTAAAGGAACCACGAAAATACATAAAACAAAATTCAAAATCCTCTATTTGCATTCTTTCATTAGCTTGCCGTTGCTGTCTTCCAATGCGATTAAATCGAGCATTATCGTAGCATCTGTAAATATTAACAACGTGTCTCGCAGCAAACAGAACATATGCGCTGTGATTTCCCTTCGATCTCCATCCTCCAGTGGCAGATTTATGACATGAATCATTGATGAGCTTCAGTCTTGTAGTGCGCGTTTGACTTTAAGCCCACCTGATCCTCACCCTTGAAGATCTCCGACGTCATCTTCTGCAGTGGCGTTCATGCATACTGCCACTGAGACCTAACCCCTGTTTAAAAAGATCTTATGTAGGAGTGTTAAGAAGCCTGAACAATCTTGTCATGCACGTCTACCATCTAGAGCCCCCGAGAGGCGTCTAGAACACAAGAGCGAGCGGGAGTTTTAAAAAAAGAGGGAAAACAGAGGACAGAACATGAGGAGGAGGCTAAAGAATGACAGAGAGAACGAATGAGTTCAGAATGAGGGCGGGGCTGAAAAAAGGGAGCGTGTGTGTGTGTCCAAGGGGGCGGAGCTGGAATGGCTTCAGAACTGTGCATTTTTTAACATGGGTCCCTGGTTAATTAGCGGAAGATGGGTGGGCGGAGCTACCAGACGTAGCCAAATTCGTCGTCCTCTCCGTCTTCGTCGTCTTCGATGGCCCCGCGGGGGTGGAGTCGACCCCGTCTCTCTTTTTGTCGGCTCCGCCCACTCTGTGCAGACTCTTCTTCCTCTTGGTCGTCCAGTAGAATGACTGCGCCGCCGCCGCTGCCGAAATCTCCAGATGTCTCCTGATCCTCCTCTACACACACACACACACACGGGGAGATGAAAGAGAAGGTGTGTGTTCTGGGGAAGATCATTCATTATATATAAAAGAGGATATTTTATACATTTTGACAGAGAACAAAGAAATAATGAAGCTTCAGATGTTAAAACCGCACACACACACTCACACACGCATGCACACACACACAGCTAACAAACTTAAAAATAGTATAGTATAGTAATAGTAGTATATATTATCTAAATGTAATACATAAATACATAATACGTAAAAATTAAACTATATCAAACTTTTTTTGCACAGATATTTAAATGTATATATGATTTCCATCATATACATGGATTTTTTATATCTAAATATAATTAAATTAAATTATATTACATCAAAACATACTATTATGTTGGATGCGATTAATCGTGATCAATCATTGCCCAGCACTATATATATATATATGTGTGTGTATGTATTGAATATTGATTGTATTTTAATAAAAATCAGCCAATTTAAAATATGCAAATTACTAAAACTTTGAAAATGTTAACTGACCAAGCTGGAATAAAAATAGAAATAGAAAAAAAAATATTAACTTTAAATATTTTACTTAAAGTGTCATGAAAGCCCCCTCTTTTAGTTCAAGTCTACCTCAGAATTCTATTAAAAAATGCTTCGTAATGTGCTTGGCCGGCAGAGCAGGGGAAGAAGAGCGAACAACTGTAGGTTGGCTCACAAAATGAGACACAAACCGTGAGGAGACACGTGATTTTATAGTTTACAAAGATAAAATGCAAAGAAATACAGTAAGTAATTTAATGCCCTGCTACATTTCTTTTTCATAATGTCACATGCACATAACCACAATTTGTTATATTATAATAAAGATAATCGTGTTTATTTAAACAGTATAAATGAGGAGGACTTCTCTCCTCCTCAATCTCCGTGTCCTGAATGCACACAGTGGACAGCAGTGCAGCAGGTCTCTTGCCCTGTCTATTCCAACCATTAGCCCTGCCAGTAATCTGGAGATTTAAACATGTGCGAACACAGCAGCACAGATATAGACGATGTGTCTGAATGGTAACAAACTCAACTGATAAAAGACAAAGTCTGCTGTTCTCCAATTCTCGTACAGCTCTCCTGACAAAAATGCTTGCTGCAAACCAACAGCTTTGCTGTATCGGCCCTGATGGTGGATCATGGAAACAAACACATACGACCCGTGCTGTGCATGTGCACGGTCTCACCCAGTTATTGGGCTTCACAGCTTGGCAGGTCTGCTTTGCCTTCAGAAAGCATGTGCTCTCATGAATAATTAAGAAGCAGGGTCTTCTCATAGGATAAGAAAACTCTGCTGTGAATAATAATGAGAAACCAACGCGTCATCATTCCACTTGCAGATTCGCGCTACGTCACCGATTTTGATCATGATCCAAAAATCATTTTAAACCCGGAAGAAGAAATTAGTTGACAAAAGATCAAAATTATCCAGTTTTCCCCACAATTAAAGCTGACAGGTGCTAACGTTGTCTTAAGTGATGCTCAACACACACAAATCTGTTAAAGTCTCAAAAAAAGTACTCCAGGGTGTCTTGAACCTTTAACTGTAAAAAAGTAATTTACTAAAATAAAAGTAAAATAAAATACAATGCTGTGTAGACATTCTAAATATAATAAAACAGCAATCGCCATAAACATATTGAATAGTATATAGCATAGGCTGTGTGTATGTGATTTAATTTAAATAATAATAATAATAAATATTTAAAAATATAAAAACAAAAAACAGCTAAAATAATAGAATATAATCCATTCTAAAACTCCACTAGTGTATATCTGAGTGTGTTTGTAGTACAGGTTCAGGTGTGTGTGTGTCTCTGTGTGTGTGTGTGTATGTGTGTACTTGTTTTTATATTCTGGTGGGGACCTAAACCTGCATGCACACAGACTCGTGGGTAGGTCCACACTGAATCTGCGCACACAGAAATATGCAGATTTCCGCAGATTTTTAGCCCATCATTGAGTCTTTCTATTTACTAGTGTAAATGTGTGTAAATTTAGATTTATTACGTTTTTAAATGAATTTCAGTAATATTTATTGACTAATATCAAAGTGTTCATAACATTTATTTACAATACAGTTTGTAAAGTCATATTTTCTGTCTTTTAGTAGAGATGTTATATGATAAACTTGCTTTGTGTTCCAAATAAATTGATCTAATTGGATTTGCATTGTAAACATTAAAAAAAGGTTAAAAATGTGTTATTTTAATACTCTCAAAATAATTCTGCATAAATCCACAGATTCTGTGCAGAAATAGCAAAAAATGTCAGCAAATTCAGTTTGGCCCTTCTCTGGACGTAGGGGACAAAAATTGATGTGTAAACATGAATAAAAATCAGACAGAATTAAGTAATTTGAAGATGTAAAAATGCAGATTGTTTCTTTTAAAGGTTGGGTTTAGGGGTAGTGTGTGTGTGATGTGTGTTTGAAGTTTTACCACAGGTAGGGTTGCCCTGTCTGCGGGATCCTGCGAGCTCATTGCCGTATTTGTCCACACACCAGCACTGACCAGTGCTGCCGTGACACTGAGTGGCCTTAAAATAACCATCCTCAGTGCAGCGCGGTACATACACTCCTACAGACAGACACACACAGAGAAAGATTAATATTAAACAACAATCACACATAATACAATTCAATTCAAGTTTATTTGTAGAGCGCTTCACAAAAAGTATTGTTTCAAAGCCGCTTTACAAAAGGTGCACATTACTGCATTACAATCAAATTCAGAAAGGTTAAGGTTATTAGTTACCAGAACTTTATTAGTTACTAACTTTAACTAATTAACTACGTAGTAACTAATAGCTTTTAACAGTTAAAGTTATTATATATAAACATACAGTAGTTAACATGCAGTTATATAGCAAATAGGTCTCAAACTCAATTCCTGAAGGGCCACAGCTCAGCATAGTTTAGCTCCAACCACCTCCAACTCACACCTGCCTAATAGTCTCTAGTAGTCTTGAACAGTCTTGTGATTTTTTTTGTGTGAAACTTTATGTGCTGCCGTCTTGACCAGGACTCACTGGAAGAAGAGATAGTACTGTCTCAATGTGATCTCCTGGCTAAATAAAGGAAATAATAATAATAATAATAATAATAATAATAATAATAATAATAATAATAACACCTTCATTAGTTGGATCAGCTGTGTTTGATTAGGGTTGGATCAAAACTGTGCAGAGCTGCGGCCCTCCAGCAATCCAGTTTGAGACCTATGATATAGGTTATGTCCATAAATGACCAGCTGAGTTTAAAACCCCTTCTCTCTCATTAACCAAACCTTTGTGACCACAGGAAACATCATTAATACTGGACATGATGTTTTGTCTAATGTGCTATATGCAAAATAATTTTTATTTTGGAATAAGCCCACTCAGGCGCTTCCGGTGAACTGTCATGCCATTTTTAACTCATCACAGTTCTTTTTACAAGATCTGACCTTCACTGCCTGAGTGAGATACAATATAAAGTGGGTCTCAGACTGGACAAGAAGCACTGCATTAAACTACATTGTTCTGCACCATGTGGAGAAATATGCTAATTAATTTTAATACAGTATTTTCAATGGAGTTTCTGCTCTGGCATGCTGCTCCTGACGGTGCTTGTGCTTAAATGGTCCTTCATCTCGTTTTACGCTTGAACAACTAAAATAATGGTCAAGTGTATTCAACTGATAGTATTTTAATTACATTACATTCTCGATGCTGAAAATTGAAAATAGTCAATTTAACCTTTCACTGAAAGTTTATAAGTGACTCGAACACTTGCAGTGAATACAGTTGAAGTCAAAATAATTCGCCATCTTGTGAATTTTTTTTTTTTATCTTTTTCAAATATTTCCCAAATTATGTTTAACAGAACAAGGACTTTTTCACAATATTTCCTATAATATTTTTTCTTCTGGAGAAAGTCTTATTTGTTTTATTTCAGTTAAAATAAAAGCAGTTTTTAATTTATTTAAAACTATTTTAAGGTCAACATTATTAGCCCCCTTAAACAATATTTGTTATTGATTGTCTACATAACAAACCATTATTATACAATGACTTGCCTAATTACCCTAATTAACCTAGTTAAGCCTTTAAATGTCACTTTAAGCTAAATACTAGTATCTTGAAAAATATCTAGTCAAATATTATTTACTGTCATCATGGCAAAGATAAAAGAAATCAGCTATTAGAAATGAGTTATTAAAACTATTATGATTAGAAATGTGTTGAAAACAATCTTCT